>JAGDQO010000427.1:2400000-3000000 GCA_018342035.1 Solanum appendiculatum
TCTTAAGGGGTGTGCCAAATCAATAGTGGACAACTATTGTTGAACAGAGGGAGAGTACTTTATTATGTAAATAAAGGTTTTGATTTTTGATAGATTGTGAAAGAAACATTCGGTTAAAATTGGATTATACAATTGCAATACAATTTTTCAAAATTACTTGTGTGATATTTGTAAAATTTTATGGAACTTTGACCAAAAAGAGGAAAAAAAAATACTTATTGAATTATAATTTTTTGAATTAAAACTAGTCAAGATCTTGAATACATTTGAATAATTGTTAATGACATAATAATACATCAACCACCCTCAAACCTATTACACATTCATACCACATCTTATTTCAATTGAGCATCTGAACACATGTTCATATCAGACACTATCGATTCAAAATTTTCTTTTGTGTGAGTTCTTAAATTTTCATTACCATTTTATGATTTTTTTAATTTATAAAAGTACTCAATGAAGATCTTAGTACTAATAATATAATATAAAATTTATTTTTTTGGCATTGATGGTGTATGGTGTTGTCATTAGAATAAAATAATTGTGAGATTTCCAGTATTCCCTTCCTACCTACCATTTCACACACCAAATGACGAAAACACCCTTACGTTCTGGTGAATTCATTTAACCTGGACACATCAGACTTTAGATGAGTAAACAGAAAGGTTAATTTAGTCTTTTCACAATTATACGTAAGAAAAACGTGACACCCAGATTTAAGGAGGGTTCTATTATTTTCTCTGCCTTATAATTCACATTATAACATTTCTTATCGCTCTGAAATTGAGAAAAAAATAATCAAAAAAACAAAAAATGGGTTCCATCGCAAAGGTATGTAATTTTACTGATTTATAATCTTTATATTCTGAATTTTCGTAATTTTCTTTAATTTTTTCTTTGTGGGTATTGATTTTCTTGAATTTTATGCGATTTGTTTTTTCTGGGAAGTAGTTTGATCGGCTTTTGAATTGAATTTTCGTGTTCTATGATACTTTTAAGATTTTGGGTGTTGTGTAGTTTTTTATGATGTTTATTAAAGTTTCGATCTTTACTGGGAAATTAGATTTCTTATAGAAGTATTTGATTGATTGATTGGTAGCTTGATTTTTTGGATTGGGTAAAGGGTTTTATTGTGTACTGTTTGAATTTTTAGCTTATTTGATACGCATATATAAATAGATTCGTTTTTTGTTTGTGCATACACCTAAAGATAGGGATTTTGCAAGTGGGGTTGTCTTCTCTTTGTGTAATTTTGATTTTTTTGATTCTGTAAAGGGTTTGATCAATTTTGTTTTCTATTTGGATTTTTTTAGCTTGTTTGATATACCCAACTTACCCTTAGCTAATGATTTTTTTAGTTCCCTTTTTCTATTTTACTATAACTACTCGACAAAGTGAGGTCTAGGGAGGATAGAGTGTACGCAGTTATCCCTACCTTAGAGGTAGAGAAGTTGGTTCCGATAGACCCTTGGCTCAAGGAAAAACTTTTGTTTTTTCCATTTTATAAAATATTTTATGGTATTCTAGTTGTCTTACTTGCAATTGTTTATTCTGTGGAAAAAAGGTTATACTTTGTTAGGACATATATTGTGCTTATGGACAGACATAGACGATGTTGTTGGGGAAGGGGCGTCTTCAATGGATCAAATTTGGAGTTGACGTGACTCAAGGAGTTGTGTTTTTTTGGTAATAAATGTGAAATATTACTATAGATTACACCTAAAGAGCACCTGAAAACTACACCAACCTTCTAGGAAGAGTGATATGATTAAGTAATTACACAAACATTGAATCAAAAAACCAAACTAATTACACAAATGTTGAATGAAAAAACAACATTCGACAGCTTTCCTCGACCCCTGTACTCAAGGAGTTTTGATTAATTGCTAAAAATAAACAGTGTGACTATAGGAAAGTTGAGAACTACTCTTATTATATATTTTATTGTAAAGATAAACAATGTTGGCAATAGGAAAGTTGAAAGCTATTCTATTAACTATTTTATTGTAAAAATAAACAATCTTGACAATAGGAAAGTTGAAAAGTATTCTATTTTCTATTTTATTTTACTAGATGGAAGTCATTATGGATAAACAAATGAATTCTGGTAAAAGGGGATAGATAAACAAAGCAAAATTAGATGTACTTCCATGAAGAAGTAAATGAAAGTAGATCAATTTATGAACGAGCTGGATCTTGTAATAAGAGGCGGGTGATTAGAAAATTAATCCCAATCTGCTCAGTGCTAATTCTAAAAAAAAAAAAATTAATCCCAATCTGCTTTGTTCTTTTTCAAAATATAGTGGTTTTTAGCAATATCTGTAATGTCCATGAAATCACATTATCTATTTTTGGATTAACTTCTTGTGTGTTTGTTACAAACCTCTTTACAGAATATAGACAACTTTTGCAGTGAAAACTGCCTTGCTTAAAGGTGAACCATCCAAGTAAACTGTCGCAGCAGACACTAATAAAATGATATAAGTTCTGGACAGAAGGGGTTCAGAATTTTATGGTTGTAGGAAGGATTGCGGACCAATATTGGCTTGTCGTAATGTCCTATTACTTGATCATTTGGTTGTTGCCTTGGGTGAAGCTATGGTTTTTTAAAATGATGATCTTCCCTGTCCATACAATAGAGTGGAATGTTACAATTACCAATTATTAAAAAAACAATTGAGTGGAATGTGAATTTATTGAACTCAAACGGGGGATAAAGTACTAAATAAGCACCCAGGCCTTAGTTCATGTGGCAAAGGTTGATGCGGGACTTGTGGCTTATGTATAGAGTTAGCTTGAACTGGTTATGGTTCTGCATTTATTCTAAATGCATCAATCATTCTTAGGCAATCTTATTTTAAATGGAGAACAAAGACTAATTGGATTTACGGTCTCCAAATTTTGTTTTCCTTGCCTCTTTTTTCGTTAGGGTCGGGAGGCTTAACTGTATAATTTTAATATTACGATGTCATTATCAATACATATGGTTATACTTTTTTGGCTTTTCGTTTAACATGTTAACTGTATATGATTTGGTTACTTTGTTGGAGTTACTTGGCCCCCTACATTTGCAAAGAGAAGAATGACCAATAATGCTGTTTTTGAATGAATCCTTACACATAAAAACAAGTATAGAAATATGGATTACCATAAAATTGGTGAGTTGAGAAGGAAATGGAGAATTATTCACAGGCTCTTTTTGTTTTTTCAATTCCCGCAGGATCCAAGAGAGGACGTCATACAGGCATGGTACATGGATGACAGCGATGAGGACCAGAGGCTTCCTCATCACCGTGAGCCAAAGGAATTTGTGTCTCTTGACAAGCTTGCTGGTAAAGATCAGGCTAAGCATTATATCTATATAAATATTCTTTGAGGATCAGAAAATCCCCCTTCATCTCCCACTCAAAAAGAAATAGCTAGTTCCAGGGCAGTTTGTCTTCGCTCCAATACTTCCCGATAAGTTTTGGGTTCTCTGAATAAGCATCTCACATTTGGAAATTCTGGTTTAGTGGATAAATTACTTTTCAGTTAATACTACTAATCTAATTTGTTATTAACTCTCTTGGTATTTTGAGGTTATAAATTGAATAGGTGAAAATCCTTTTTATGTTGCCATTGGTGGATGAGAATCCCACATTGATAGGATGTATTATCATTTATCCAAATTCTAATTGTGTCCTTAATCATATGATGAACAAGGAATAAAATAATGAACCAACCCTAAGTGTAGTTACAAGTTGATTGCTGGATTTGTTCTGCCTTCATATTCCCTTCTTAATTACTATGTGAAAATTTCAGAACTTGGAGTTCTCAGCTGGAGACTTGATGCCGACAATTATGAGACTGATGAGGAGTTGAAGAAAATTCGGGACGATCGTGGATATTCATACATTGTATGTTAAAGTTACAAAACCGAGATCTTTCATCAGTATATGGATACAAGTTGGTCCCTTTTTTATTTTTTTATGAGTACTGAAGTTTTAAGGGTTCATAATTTGCTTCAGGATTTCTGTGAGGTTTGCCCTGAGAAACTACCGAATTACGAGGAGAAAATCAAGAACTTTTTTGAAGAACACCTGCACACCGATGAGGAGATCCGTTACTGTGTTGCAGGAAGTGGTACGATTGCAGTTTATTGACTGGATTTTGCTATTCCGCCTTCCAACTACTGTTACTTAACATATACTTCTGGGTGTAGGTTATTTTGATGTCCGCGATGTGAATGAGAGCTGGATTCGTGTCTGGGTAAAGAAAGGTGGAATGATTGTTCTTCCTGCTGGAATCTATCACCGCTTCACGCTTGATTCAAGCAACTACATTAAGGTACTTCGTAAGAGCATACATGAAAATATGTAGTTAATGCTGTAATATTTTCATCGCTGCCTCCTTTGAGGACACGTTTTTGGCACTTGTGCTCGATTGCACTTCTTGCACGGTATATTTGATTAAAGGAATGTCTTGTGTAGGCAATGCGTCTCTTTGTTGGTGACCCAATTTGGACTCCATTCAATCGTCCACATGATCATCTCCCTGCAAGGTCTATCTCTAGACCCTCGCTATACTATCTGGCCATTTGTTTTAGTTGGATAACCAGAAACGATCTTTCAGCGCGGAAGCTAATGTACGTTTTTTTACATGCAGGCAAGAATATGTTGAGACGTTTGTCAACGCAGATGGCGCTGGTCGTGCTGTTAATGCTGCTGCTTAAATCTACTATTGGCAAGGAGCTTGAAATCCTTCTAGACTGTAATAAATATTACCGTATGGTGGCTTTGCTGTTCTTGATGTATGCCTTACTCAGCTTGTTGAATGTTGTATCTTGGCACTAAATAAGTCCCCCCTATGGGAGATTGATTGTTTATATGCAAGTGGAATTTATTATGTGATTTTAGGTACTTTGTTCTTGTCAAGTGGTCTAGTATTTTCTAATTCTTTTTGTAATTTAGTTGCAATTTCTTTTTTGTTGGTTGTATGTGTTTGGTAGGGAGGAAAAAAAATCGTTTTTGGTTGGACAATTTTTTTATTTTTTTTTGAGGAAAACTAGTTTCTTAACGTAGTAGGAAAAATAAGTTTCAGAAGTGGCGTTCTATTTGATTGTACCTTCACAACCCTCCAACACACCTCATCTTAACTCCACCCCATGTATTCCATTCCTATTGCCCCTAACTCTCATAATGTTTGTTTAGGTTATATATAAATGTTTGTAGGATATATATATTTTGCCTACGTACTGAACACAAAAAGAAATAATATGAAACTCATTTATTTTTCTAGAAAATATCTTCCTCTCGAACACATCCTAGAGATTTATAATATAAATATTACTACTAATATATTTATTTTATTTATATGTCATAATTGAGATGATGGAAGATAAGGTGGTCATCAAAAAGCGGATTTGGCTCATCTCCATTACATCTTCTCTCCATTTCCTCAAGTGCATATTGATGATATAAATGAGGAGTCAAAATTAGTGGAAGATGAAAATTTTCTTACTAGTGTTGGTGATTTTTTTCCTAATTTATTTTTTAACTATGATTGAGAGGCTTGTTAAATTAATTTAATCTAGACCTTTAAATTTTAAATATGACAAGTGTCACTTATTTAAATATGCGCGAACCCAGGATTTGAAGACTTTGGGTGCACCAATATTACTTTAACTCAAACATGAGCTCTAAGATAAACTTAAAATAAAAAGCAGACCAGTTAGACTGCTGACCGGCAAGTACAGTGACTGCAGGGTAGCAACCACCGCTCAGTTCTCCAGTCTTTTTCTTTATCAATAACTTCTCTATCCCATACTATAATAAGTACAATTTTTTGTCTTATACAAATATTTTCCTTTCCTATAATATCAATTTTTTTCTTCTACATAAGCTCATTTTTGGTAAGATTTTGTATACAAATATTTTCTTATATTAATCTTGTCTATTTAATATTGAAATAGTGTTTAATTATGAGATTACACAAGCAATGCAGATTCGTATGTTGCATTATACTGGTTCTAATGTAGAATTTTTAAGCTTCTATTGTTTTAAAAAAAAAGAAACCTTTTGTAGGAAACCAAATGCCCCTAATTGAGGGATTGACTAAATTTGAATTCATGCGTTGCAGAGTTCATTGCGGGAGGCGATGCTCGTAATAAATTTTCTTGTTTAATTTAAGGCGTTAGAATTTAAGACTTTTGATTAACGATGAATAGATCTGAATCATGTCATTGTTCACATTACTTATTATATCATGTCTTATTAAGATTATAAAATCTCACTTTTTATGAGGATAATTGTAAATATCTTTTAAATGATTTGGTAGTGTAATATATATATAAAATAAATTAAAAATATATATAAATTGACAATGCTGACCTCTTTTTTTTTTTCTTTTTTCTTAGAATCTGTGAGGACTTTATATTAAATCATTTTAAAGTGGAAATAATCCATTTTAAAGTGGATGTTTTTTTTGGGGGCATGAAAATGGCACCAAATAACCACTTTTAGAACTATTGTTTAGATTTTAGTCGATGTTGATAAATCATTTAGTGTTTAACATAATTCAAAATCTGAATAACTACATATTTATTCTCCGTTATTTTAAATTTTAGATCACATTATTCTAAAGTTAAATTTTTCATGTTCAAAATTTTATGATACTATGTCCTGCAATATCAAAACTCTAACCAAAATTTCAAGCTAAGTTAAATTTTTTCAGTTCAAAGCTTAATATTGTGTCTCGAACTTTAGATTTTTCAAGTCAAAACTTTAGAACACTATGTCTTGAATTTTAATTTTTCTACTCCAAATTTTATGACACTATCTTGAATTTTAGTTTTTCAATTCAAAATTTTAAAATATTATTTTTTAGAATTCAATCTTGAAGTTTTTAACTGGGGAGCTCAATTTAACTGAAGAGTCACAATGAAAAATTGTGTTAATTTATGCATTACTGGTGAAAAGAAATAAAAATAAATTGGCAAATAGTATTTTGTGTAATAGAAATAGAATTAAAAAAGACAGCAAAAAAATATAAAAGAAGAGAAGCTAGAAAAAAGGGGTATCATTTTTTCTAGTCGTTAATTGATGTAAAATAATCATCTCATTGGTGTCCTTTGAAAAATAGCTCAAGCTATTTTCTCAAAATGTCGATCCAAGTTAGCAGTTTAAGAAATAAAATAAAAGAAAAGAGAACAATTTGTTTTTTTTTTTATTTTCTATTCAGTGTTTGATATCCACATTAAAATCTGATTAATTTATAAATTGCATTGCATAAGATCCCATTTAGAGAAAAGTGCTTCCTACTAAAAAAAATTCGAATTTGAAACCTCTAATTGATGGAGAAGTAATCTCCTCTACTGAACCACGTCCTTTGTTGGTGAAAAGAGAATAATACTTCTCATTTTTTAGTTTTGATAACTATTTACGGCGAGAAAATGAAGTGGAAGACTTCTCTAGAAATATATTGGGTGTCTATTTCTACTATTATTTTCCTAAAAGATAAATAAAATATATAGAATTAAAAGAGTGTTCTAGAACTCTTTTCTTCTACAGCTCTTTACATGTGGATAAAAATTAAAATCATCTCTTTTTTTAAAAAAATAAAAAAAATTACTCTATTGTCCTTGTCACTCAAGGCTTCACATCTATCTACATATAATAGAAAGAAAGAAAAAACAGCATACGCGTCAGCCACAATAAATCTTGAAATTTCAGTATTTAAAAAATTAATAAAAAGTTATTATATTTTAAATAATAATAATAATAATAATAATAATACAATAATAATAATAATACCTAAACCGATAGAATTATTTAAATTCTAAACTAATTATAATTTTCAAATTAAATATATACTAATTAAAGAGATCTATTTAATTGTTTAAATTTTTTATAATTAAAATTACATAAATTATTCAAAAACATAATTACTATTTTAAAATTATTAATTGAGTCAAAACCCCAATTTTGTCGTAAATATCAAAGTTTAAAAATTCAATTTTCAAAAGTTTCATATTTAAAAGACACGTTAGAGTTGTAAACATAATAAAAGATATTTTGTTTTTCTTTTCTTTTCTTTTTTAAAAAGTTACAGTTTAAAATGATAAGTTAGAATTTAAAATTTAGCATGACAGTTTAAGTGAACACGTATTATCTGTTTTCCAATTTTTTAGGTCTTATCTCTAATATTTCCACATAATACTCAATTATTAAATCTAAAATATAAATAACAGTTAGAACTTCTAATATAAAACACTAAAAGAAATCACAAACAAAACAACATTCTCAGCTAATCATACCAAATCAAATTCTTTCCCCTCTTCAACAAAGAAACAATACGGTATTTCAGAATTTAACAAAAGAGAACAATTCAATCCGCCAATATGCATTCAAGGACAATAAGAAATCAACAAAGAGAGAGTTTAATCATATGTAAGATTTTTTTTCAATTCATTAAGTTTCAATGTATATAAAGTTCTTTTTCTATTATGCAATAGTTTATTTCTTTTGTACTGAGTAATCAAAATAACAATATCTTAATTTCTCATTTTTGACTTCAACATGCATAAATCAAATATCCATCAAACATTTCGGTAAATTTTATCTGAGTTTTTTTTTTGTCAAAAATAAATTAAAAAATGACATTAGAAACAAAACATGTTTTCATGTCTCTTTCTCTTGAACATTAGTTTGAAACAAACTGTACACTTGGAACAAAATCCAGTTTAAAATCATCAAATTTATTTCTTGACATGATTTCTTGAATCTATATTTATGTAATTTAAAATCTGTCACTTAAAATAAAAAAATCTTATCTCTTTTTTCTTATATCTACTCCAAAAAAGTAATATATTTCTTGCTTTGTATAGTGAGTTTTCCTAAACAATATATTCACATTTCGATTTATTATTTATTTATTTATTTTGTAAGAATTTTTCTAACTATTTCTTCTTTGTTTTGTAGTAATGTTGAATTGTAAAATTTATGTACTCTATAAAGGATAAAAATAATTTTTTCTTAAAAAAAAAGAGATAAAGTCAGAAACGGAAAACTAATTTATAATTTTTTAAAACTAAAAATTGAAATTATTTTAAATCCAAAAATCTATGTAAAGGATAAGTATATTTTTTAATTTTGAACAAAAAAAAGAAGATAAAATCAAAAAAGGAATAAAAAAATATTATCAAACTAATTTAAAATATGTGGCTAAAATAACTAATTATACTAACCGATATTTGTTTATGTTTATTAAATTAATATTTGTTTATGCTTATTAGTTTTAAAAGAAGTCCCTTTGTGAATTTTATATAAATGAATATGTTAATAAAAAGAAAAAATAGTTTTATAATTTCCCATTACCCATCCACTACTACACAGTCTTAAAATCAATAAAAACATGTGTTGATAACCTTTTATTTTATCAATAGTTATCTTTAATTAAATAAAATATTATCATGAAATATATAAAAAAATCAAATAACAAATTTTTTTAAAATAATAAATTGAAAAAGTAGGAAAGAAAAAAGAAAATCAAAATGATTTGTGATCAGCCATTTTAATAAATAAAAAGTAAATAATTCTAACTCTTATTAATAAAAAAGCAAAAAATGCACATTTACCCAAATAAAGCAAAACAAAAAACTTATAAATTTCAGTTGCATAAAGTCAAACAATTAGGAAATGATTAAAACAACAATATTTTTAAATTTTTTTTTTATAAAATTGTATTTATATATATAAAAAATAAACAGGTATAGCGGTGGTTAAATATTTTACAATTAGTGCGATCACTTTAAAATTTATTTAAATATTATCATTTAATTTTGAGTTACGGATGTATTGTAATGATTCCTAAAATATAGGTAATTGATTAAAATAGGATAACTTTTTTAAAAAATATTAACTATTTAAAATATTAAACAATAAAATCAAAATGTTTATTATAAATCGGAATAGATCATGAATTTTATTTTTCTTTACAGTTTTTTTTAATCACATTTTAAAGTTTTTTTCATAGTTATTTCATTTTTTGTATTAATTATACTTTTATACTATTTTATTAAAATTTATATTTCCAGAATTTTTTAATCATAGTGATGCATAGCTATTTAGTCTAATTTGAGTTTTTATGTATGTGAGGATTTATAAATTTTATAGTAAATAAATTGCATAAACTTTTTGTTTATGCTTATTAAATTAATATGTGTTTAAACTTATAAGTTTTAAAAGAAGTCTCTTTGCAAATTTTATATAATTGATTACATTAACGAAAAAAATAGTTTTATAACTCTCCATTACCCATCCACCACTAACAGTCCTACAATGAATAAAAATCTGTGTTGATAATCTTTTATTTTATTAGCAGTTATTTTAAATTAATTTAAAATAAATAATTATGATTATTTTAAATAATTACGTCAAATTAAAATATTTTTAAAGATTTTTTTCGATATATACCTCACCTTTAACCATATTATCATAAGTATTTAAATACTTTGTTTTATCAGTTGATCTTTTAACTTAATCAAAAAATATAAATCACGAATTAAATATACAAATTACTAAAAAAAAATGCATACACTTTTAACTATTTATTAACAATTGATATTTGTTTATGCTTATTTAATTAATATTTGTTTATGGTTATTAGTTTTTTTAAAAGAAGTTTCTTTATAAATTTTATATAAATGAATACATTAATGAAATATTTACATAAAATAATTACTTCAAAATCTAAACACAAAAAGACAAATAATTAGGAAACACTTATTCTGAAAAGTGTAAAACAATTTTTTTTTCCTTCTATTTCTATCTATACATAAAATTTTTTGATGATATAACTTTTTTCCTTCTTCTTTGGATATGACTTTGTAGTTGTTGAGACAAAGTCATTATAATCAACTTCAGATTTAGAATTAGTATTAACAGTAAGATTTGTGTATGCATTATATAGATATAGCAACTTTTGAAGCATAAGAATCTCTTATCAATGATTATTGCAAACCATTAGTTTTTGTTGTTTTTTTTCCTTTTTTTTGTTTATAATTTTTAATGATTTTAATTTTTTTTGCAGGATGATTGGTGTTTAATTCGTTGGAATTGAATCTTTATTTTTACTTTTGATTTTAATATATTGTTAAAATTATTATCTACACATATTTAATGTGTAGCATTTATTTGATAATATTATTTAATAATAGATTAAATTTTAAAATTGTCAATAAATTAATATTTATAATTATATTTATCAACCAACCGCGCAACGCGTGGGCACATATACTAGTTTCTAAATAATAGAAATACTAATACTAATATAATTATCCACTCAAAATTGCAAAAATGCATTTCTGACATTAAAATAGCAAAAGATCTTGGTGTTGCTAGATATTTTTACTCCCTCCGTCTCATATTAACTAATCACCTTTCTAAAAATATTTGTTCCAAATTCCTTTATCACTTATTAAATCAAGATAAAATTAATTAAAATTTTCAATTTTACCCCTATAATTAATATCATAAATGTACATAAGTTCCAATGATACCTTTTGTATGCCCTATGTCATCATAAATTATCTTAATATCTATCAATATGAATAAAGGGTAAATTTGTCAAATTGATCATCTTATTTATGATTTTTAAACACCGTGTAAAATAGAAAGTGATCAGTTATTATGAGACGGGGTATAATTTAGGCAGCACCAACTTTCAAAATCTAATGCAACCTCTTTTTAATTTCTCATTGGATCTGCCCTTCTTTTATTTAATATTTATTTTATTTATATATGTCATAATTGAGATAGTTGAAGATAAGGTGGCCACCAAAAAGCTAGCCAGTTTTTGGGGTTTTCTTTTATTCGTATTGAAGTTTAATTAATCTTGAACTATACTGAGTAGATTTATTCGAAATAATATTCTCTGTTAATAATTTTTTTTCATATTCAGAACTCAATCAAAATATTTAATTAAAAAAAGACAATTTCACTGTACCACATCGATAGGCATAAAAACTAGACTAGTTAGATTGTTGACTGGCAAGTAATTGACTGCGGGTTAGCAACCACCACTCAGTTGCCCAGTCTTTTTCTTGACAATTTTGGTAAGATATTTATCTTATACAAATATTTTCCTTCCTATTATAAGTATCAGTTTTTTTTCTTCTAGATAAGCTCATTTAGGTAAGATTTCTGTCTTATACAAATATTTTCTTATATTAATCTTGTCTATTTGATATTGAAAAATAGTGTTTAATTATGAGATTACACTAGCAATGCAGATTTGTATGTTGCATTATACTGTTTCTAATGTAGAATTTTTAAGCTACTATTGTTTTTTTTTAAAAAAAAGAAACCTTTTGTAGGAAACCAAATGCCCCCAAATTTAGGGATTGACTAAATTTGAATTTGTGCGTTGCAGAGTTCATTGCTGGAGGCCACGCTCCTAACAAATTTTCTTGTTTATTCTAAGGAGCTAGAATTTAAGACTTTTGATTAATGATGGAGGGATTTGAATCATGTCATTGTTCATATTACTTAATTATATCATATAGCTTAACATATCTTATTAAGATTATCACTTTTTATGAGGATAATTGTAGATATCTTTTAAATGATTTGGTAGTGTAATATATATATATATATATATATATATAAGATTTTTTTAAAAAATATATAAATTGACAATGCTGACCTCTTTTTCTTTTTTCTTATTTGCTTAGAATCTGTGAAGACTTTATATTAAATTAATGGCAGAAAAAGGCGGACATGGCTCTATTCTGCGAAGTGAAGCCCTCAAGAAGGTCAGTTTCCTAGTCTCTCTTTTTACGAGCATTTCTCTCCTGATCTCGCTCACCTCTCTCTGTATTTTGTATGATACTGCATAACATAGACATACTATTCATTTGATTGTATACGGCCAAGTACAAGGAATGAATACATAGAAAAAAAAAGGAGGAAAATACTTGTATCAAATGTAATTTTGTGTTTCTATATCGCGAATGAATACAAGTGATACAAGATTGAATGAATACAAGTAATACAACTTGTATCAGATTGTATTCATCGAGTACGGTCTATATTTATAGCATCTCTCCTCTCTCTCCCAAATCTCGTTCACCTCTCTTTGCTCTCTCTCAATCTCGCTATCCTCTCTCTCTCTCTCGATAATCTTGCTTGCCTCTCACCTCTTGCTATGAATGGTAAATATTCAAACTATATAGATTTCTAATTAATTAGCTCTAAACATTAGTCATTTGTGAAATTTTCCCTTATTTATTCAACAACCCATTTTGACCGAATTCATATTGATCCAAACAAACTTTGAGCAGGTTAGGTTTTAACACATTTATTAACCTGGCCCGTTTGAACCCTTTAAATTTGACTCTAACATGTTCGTTTGTCACCTCTATTAATGTAGCTATATATAGCTAAATTTTGAGGAAATGAAATCTCTTGGCCATTTAATTTACAAATTAAATGGATAAAAATGATCTTTTCTGATCTCTTTAGGTATTAAAATGAAGATATCTCGTAAACAAACACAAATTTAAAAAAATATATGTATAAATGGCCTACAAAACCAATGTTATCCTGATTTTCTAACATGTTTTTTCACATTTGATTGCAGTATATTTTGGAAACCAGTGTTTATCCAAGAGAGCATGAGCAACTAAAAGAACTCACACAAGCCTCATTCGACAAGTATAAAATAGTGTAAGTCCCATATTTTTGTGCATTAATTGGGTAAAAAAAATTTATATGACTAAATTTATGAAGTAATTCCAGGTAAATTTTCATGACAAACAATAAGTAATAATTTGACGAAGAAGTCTCACATTGGTGGTGAAGGGAATAAGTGGTTTTTTTAATATGGCTCGAGTAACTTTAATCTGTTGAACTAGCTTATAGGTTGAATTAGACCTGTGATACATTTCTTAATTAACACCTATAGGCTATAGATAACTTTGATGATATGATAGTGTAAAAATTCATTTACATGATCGTGATGATACTTTGTAATCAGGAATATATTAACTAGATCTTCGTCCTAATAAATTAATTACGATCGCTAGCTAAAATACACAAAATGTATACACTGAATATGTATATTATACATTTATCGACTATTATTTTTATTTTTCTGTACAGGAGCTTGATGGGTGTGCCTATAGATGAAGCCCAATTTCTTTCGATGCTCCTAAAGATCATGAATGCCAAAAAGACAATGGAGATTGGAGTTTTCACTGGTTACTCTCTTTTGACTACTGCTCTTGCTTTGCCTGAAGATGGGAAAGTGAGTATAATAATTAATTGTCATAATCACATCGTCAATTGTTCCCTTTTCTTATCTAAACGAGCACTATCTAAGTATTAAAACACATCTCAACTACTAGTTGTTCCTTTTTTCATCTTCATAAACTATCACTATCGTTGAAGTACTAAAAGAGAACAACTGATAGTTGAACTGTGTTTTAATATATAGATGGTGATAGTATAGATAGAAAAAAGGAACAACTGATAATTTAGATATGCTTTTTATAATTATCTCGCAATTTATTAAAACTTTGATTTTTCTTTAATTTTTTTTACTCAAATTAGTTATTGTTTTCTGTGTATTGATACACAGATAATAGCAATTGATCCAGACAAAGATGCATATGAAGTTGGATTGCCATTTATTAAGAAGGCTGGTGTGGAGCATAAGATTCAATTTATTCAGTCAGCGGCTTTGCCTGTTCTTGTAAAACTCCTCAACGTATGGTTTCATACCCTTTTTCGAATAATTTAAAAAATATTTTGAATAATAAATCATATACATAAGACTATCAGCTTCTTCATGTAGTTTCTAAATATGTATATTCTTTAAGTGAACAAAAACATTAATTTTATGGCACAATCAATTTTGTTGTAGACATATCAAAATATCTTTAAGGTGGAACACGAGTTCAAGAATTACTTTCAAAGTTGATATATATGAACATTTTAATTTGATGGCACGATCAATTTTGTTGTAGACATGTCAAAATATCCCTAAGGAGTTAAGTATAGCAAGCTCTTGTGTAGTCTATTTTGTGGAGGACGAATCAAGGCCTAAAGTTGATTCGCCTGGCAAAAGGAGAACTAGAATAAACAATCAAGGCCTAAAGTTGGTTCGTTGAGGGATGATGTATAAACAATTAATTAGATCTCTTCTTATTCCTATTGGTGTTTTACATATGTGTGTTAATTTTTTATTTTTTTGGTACAAAGGGTAGTATTATATTATATCTTAATATGCGTTAGTACAAGAGAGTGGTGACGCATGACTACTGCTAATATACGGGAGGAGGGTAGGGTTATTGGGCGCCTAACAAAAAGAGTTCCAGACTTGTCTGCTTTCAAAAGCTTTTAGTGCAAAAACATGGGTGTTAACTAATGTTGAATATGTTTACAATAAAAACAGGACAAAGAAGAAGGGACATTTGATTTCATATTCATTGATGCTGACAAGGAGAACTATTTGAAGTACCATGAGATTGTACTAAAATTGGTGAAAGTTGGAGGAGTAATTGGCTATGACAACACTTTATGGTTTGGGACAGTTGCACTTTCAGAGGATGATCCTATGCCACAAGGTTTAAAGGCATTGAGGGGACCTGTTAGGGAGATCAACACATTTTTAGCTAATGATCCTAGAATTGAAATGTCTCAACTTTCAATTGGTGATGGACTTACCCTTTGCCGACGTCTCAACTAGTTTGAGATTGAGATGTAGTTGTTTTCGTTGTTATTTCGTCCATCAGCTAAAATTGGGGCATGGTTTTGTCTAGTAGACGAGACTTTGTTGTTGTTGTTGTTGTTGTTATTGTAATTTCGTTCATCGGCCAAAAAAATAAGGCATGGTTTTGTTTAGTAAATGAACAATATCATGTGCTTGTATTTCGACTTTTCTTGTAATGCCTTGAAATGTTAATAATTATCAGAATAAATAAAAGTAACTCGATTTTCACTCATAAAATTTTAATTTTTTTCTTTAAAAGTGAAATTTAAGTTCCAAGGTAACTTGATTCATTAACTTCCAACTGCAATTTTAATTTAGCAAAAATAATACTAATTCTTCCGTCCAATATTAGTTGATCGTTATACTAAATATAATTGTCCCATATTAGTTGATCAACTTACTAAATCAAGAAAGCATTAATTAATTATTTTTTTTGTATATTACCCTTGCAATTACTCCCTTTGTCCACTTTTAATTGTCATGGTTTCCTTCTTTAGAGTCAAACTATGAAAATTTTGACTAATATTTTACGATGTATTTTTTCATCATATTGATATGCAAAAAGTTGCAATTTATAATATTTTTCATATAGTTTTTGAATATTGAAATTTTTTGTTTAAAATATCGAGTTAATGTAATCTAATTTAACTTTGAAAATTAGTCAATTTGACTTTCGAAAAGCGTAATATGACAATTAAAAGTGGATAGAGGGAGTAATTCTTTTTGAAAGTGTTCATATTTATTTGTAAATTCTCAAAAAAAATAAAAACTAAAGAGTAAATTAATAAAATCATCTTCTTATTTATGATTTTTTAAGCAAGGTATAAAATGAAAAATGATCGACTAATATTGAACGGGAGGAGTACCTCTTAATTGGCTTTTGTAATAACCTTGTTGGGGAGGTGGGCCTTGGGACCTGTCCTACTTCTACATTCATCTCAAACCTCAAATAAAAATATTACTAAATAAAGTTTGATATTAATTTATTTTTTGCAGTCAATTAAGTGTGTCACTTTTCAGCAAATCTTTGGATTGGTGGATGTTGTAATGCTGTAAAACCTGTCAAGGTTTTCTTGGCTTAGTTATCAGGGAAAAATAAATAAAATTCTTGGCTTAGATTTTATATTGATTGAAGAGTTCAATTAGATAGTTTCAACAATTTAAAGTTCTTTAACATTGAATTTGTTAAATTTAAAATATGAGTTTATCATATAAAATTTGTTAAAGTTTTAGGATTTTTGCATACATATTCATTTTCTTGTCTAAAATTGTGTGTTAGATAACAACTTCTTCATTGTTTGTTACACTTTTCTTTTCATTAATCTAGCTAATTTAGATATACATCAAATAGATATTTATAGCACTTTTTATTGAAAGATATTGTATTCTCAATCTCATAACAAAAATTTGAGACCTTTGACCAGAGAGTAGAACAAATTAATGGATGGAGGACCGGCAATCTTTCATATTAATAAATTTATGAAGATGAGAAGCACATATACTTTAGACAAATTTCATATTAAAATAAAGAGAAAAATAAAAAAATAATTGGATATAATGCATATTTATATAATATAACAACATTTTGAAGTTTGATATTACATAGCTCAGAAGATAAATCGTAAAAATTACATAAATCTTATTTTATTAAGAACTAATTACATTTTATTCTTATTTTTTTTCAAATTACACAAACCCTTAAATTTATAGGATCTCAGATTAGTGGGAGGAATGCATCTGAGAGGGGATAGAGATATATCCAAGAGGGAATTTTTATAATATTTTTAAATGACAGAACTTTAGAGAATCGATAAAATAAGATATATACTTATGTAATTTTTTGAGAAAAAAATTCATATGGACCTATGACCAAATATGGGCTTGGGCCGTGCCCATAACAACTAGCAATACTAGCACTTTCTCATCAGTTTGACTAGTGATTATTATTACACTTTTGATCATAATTTGTTTTTGCTTTGCTATCCTCACCTTTTGTTCTTTCTGGATTGTAAATAGACATCTTAATTTTTATTTTATTTTATTTTTTTGTTACCAAACATAATGTTCGTAGAAAGCAAGAAATTGTGGATAGGTTCATAATTGTTGCTATTGATATTCGTGTTGCGTCATGGGCTACGTACTCCTTAGATTTTCCTCTAGTTGGATTGTCTTTTTTATCAGAATTATCATCACGTATGTATTAAACTGTTTAATTAATTGACTAGACGGTGATAGTTTAGGTAGAAAAGAGATTAAATGATAGTTGACTTAAGTAATTAGATTCAAGATATGTTTTAATTCATAGATGGTGATAGTTCATGTAGAAAAAAGGAACAACTAATATTTAGTTTAATTAATTAGCTTTGAAATATGTTTTAATAAATACATAGTGATAGGTCAGGTAGAAGAAAAAAACAATTGACATGTAAAATGTGAAACTCGCAAGAAAATAATAAATCGAGTATGTGTTTGACTATTATCTCAATAATTTAACGAATTATTGCCCTAGCTAGATCTTGCCTTGATTGGTGATCCTTATGGTAATGGTGGTTGATTGTGATGATTGTAAATCCTGGCTAGTGATAGTGACAGTTGATTGTAATGATCAGAAATGATGATGGTTATAAATGACAACAGTAATTGTGAGTGATGCGTGATGGACATGGTAATAGTTGATAATAGTGACATGACATGATAATGACAATAATCCTGAATAGATAGAATTGATAATCTTTATTGAAAGCTCTAAATAAATATCTTAATAATATCAAAATTTTGCTAAAGATCATAAGCATTTAAATCTATTCAAAACATCAAGTGATTGTAACATAAAAATATATATATTTACTAATTAAAATCTGAATAATTAAAATACAAATCTAAAGAACAAACTTAATAATTGAAATTTGAATAATTAAAATTAATATCTTCACTTGATAAACAAATGAGGCCCAGCAAAGATTCAAATTTGAGTGAATAAGAGGAAAGAAGCAAAATGTAAATGCACCAAACAATAATATCTAAACCCTTCTTAAAATTATTTGCCATGATATAAATAGTAATCCCAATTGTTTCAAGAGTTATTAATGGAAAGAAAAGAACCACGTCATCATTTACTAAGTTTAGTTATAAATTTATAAGATTTTTGTTTAATCTGTTTCTTCCAATAGATTATACTATATATTATAGGAAAAGCTATTGGAAATACTTCATTATCATATATACTATTATTATTTATATTTTCAAAATATTACATAGCTTACCAATAATTAAGAGTTTTTTACGTATCTTACACTTAGATACATGTATTTTTAATTACTATCAGAGACACAAAAATAGGGACATAGATGCGAGATTGGAGAGGGAGGCGAGTGAGATTCGTATGTATCCAAGATACATGCGAATCACACTAGATACATGCAAATCCACTTGGATACAATGTATCTAGAACAAGTTACACCTAAGCTTGATCTCATATATCTGAGATATGTATCTGAACATATCTAGAGCCACTAAAATATGATGAGATACGTAATATTGCAAATTAGAGCTGTATCTAAGTAATTAACTCCTAAACTAGTGGGATTATGCAAGTTCCCTATGTTATATATTATATTATATGCACAGTAGTTATACTGCTCATAAATAGTAGAAAGACTGTTTTGGGACCCAGATGTCAGGCCCACCTAATGTAAAGAAAGTTTGTATTTTTTTCTATATACAGAGGAGTTCATTCTCCATTTAGGGACAAGCTTTCTTTATATTAGGTGGGCCCGACATCTGGTTCCTAAACAGTCTTTCTACCGTTTGAGCAGTATAACTACTGTGCATAGGGTCTATCTACTCGTCTGGCTGAGTCAGTCTTCACTGGTACTAGACCGGAAGAGGTAGATATACCTGTATGTATATATACCTATATATATATATATATATATATATATATTATATTATAAAGTAGGCAAAAATAATCATTTGCTAAATACAAGTTCTAGATGCTTATTGCAATAAAGATAGTGGACCCTTTAATTATATAAAATAACGTAAAGTAGCACCTGCCAATTCACACTTTATTTTGATTCAACACATATATAATATAGTAATGTACAGTGGCCAAGATATTTCTCTTACTTTTGGGACATATGCAAGATATTTCCAACCAACATTTTACTACAATATTTTCATAAGATATACCAATTTAAATCTGTCAAAAATAAAAACTTCATATATATTATATCGTCCCTTTCCATACATTCTGTCATATATGTGACCTTCATTCGTTAGACAATCTGCATTTTTATATGTATCGAAGATTTTGAATAAGTACTCGCAATTTTTAATATCGATAGTATCTTACACGTCATATTAATACTATAGCAAAAATAATTTTTAACGATAATAAATAATCACATTAACAAAAAAAAGGTTAAATTTTTTACCGACTTTAGTGTTTTCGATATTACTGGATTTGAAATTTTGATTTCCAAGACCAAATTGCCCATATCCACTACCTTAAAATCTGCAAGTGGTCCATTTTGTGAAAAGACAAGGAAAAAGATATATGTAATACTATCAGAAGAGAACAAAATTTCCAGTTAAATGTTTTTTTTCTGGGTTCAGATGAGCTCCAGAAATCTCTGGAATTTTACTCACTGTTTGGCTAAAAAGAAATAAAAAATAGAGATAAAAGGAATAAAGAAATGTTTTAATTAGTTGCATTTATAATGGTTAAAATAATTAATGAATTTATATTGTTATGTTCTCCAATATTGCCTTTTTATGGAAAATATAAAAGTCAGAGGCTTTTCCCATTAATTTATTTTGGATTAAAATGAAGTAAGTTACCTAAACTCAAAAACACACTTGTAGGGGTGTCAAAAGAATATGGAAAATCGACCGAACCGATTGAACCTAATCGAATCGAACTGATTTATGTTATTTTTTCAATAAAACTGTGGACTTTTATTTAAGTGTATAACCATCCCGAACAACTGGGATGGTCTTTTTAATTTATGAAAAAAATTGAAAAATTCCCGAATCGAACCGAACCGAATAACTTTACATGTATGTAAATATATTTTATAATTAACAATATGTTGAATTTAATATATAAATATATTTTATGACATTTTTCAAATATAATATAACATAGGTCCTAGACCTCTGGTGACTAGACGACTTTGAGTCCTTGTTCTTTAATTAGCCTTTACTTAATTGGGTTTAAAAATTAAAAGATACTGTAATAGATACTCTATCAAACAATACAACAAAACATATGCAAGCACTCCTATTAAATGTCTAAGATCAAGCAATACAGCTACAAGATTTTAAATTCTTGTCTTTTTGGTGAAGAATTAAAGTGCTTCTTCAAGAACTATTTGCGAAAGAAAGTTTTTTTCATAGTAGTATATTTTGAGGTGATATTTTAAAAGAAAAAAAATTGAAAATTAATCGAACCGTACCGATACTGAAGAGAAACCGATATGATTGGGATGGTTTAAAAAATCTAATTTTGATTATGTATTATAAAATATCCGAAAAATTGAGATGGTACAATTTTTTTAAAATAACCGACCGAATCGTACTATTGACACCGCTACATGCTTGGATACCAATAACAATTACACCTCAATTTAAAATAAGTTGATATTGGCTATTTTTATTTGATTGTTCAAAATAATTTCTAGAAAAATAAGGTTATTAATTAAAAATTAGAAAAATGAATTTTCTCGTAAAAATAGAGAAAATAAATTTTATAAATGACATATCAATTCCTCACCGTCTCCTCTCTCCCACGAGTCGATCACTCCCCCTTCCTCTCCCCCGACCACCCCATGCCACCCAACCTATACCGATAACATTTTTCGAGATTACAATATAAATATTCTTAGGACAATAATTTTTTGTTTATCTATCAAACATCATAAACGAAATAAAAGAATCACTTAATTATTTTAGTGAATGAGGTAGGGGTTAAATATGTATATATTCATTGATATGTGGCCTAGGGGTGGAGAAGAAGCAAAATAAAGAAGAATTGATGAGGGGAAACTAATAATTGTCCACTATATTAAAAATAGTTGTCCAACAATACTTGTATAGTTTAGAAAATCAACAGAGAATTTACCTTTTATGTCTATTTTACCCTTGCTATTAATACTATTTATCATCTAACACATTTCTCAAAGCATTAAATTTAATAAAGTCAAAGAATAATCTAGTAATATTACCTCTATTATTTATTGTTTCTTAAGGGGTGTGTCAAGTCAATAATGAACAACTATTGTTGGACAGAGGGTGTATTATATAACACATGGTTTTGCAAAACAATATCAGTATTTATGATAACAAAAGTCTTAGCGTGTGCAAAGTGCTTCACAAAGAAGAAATCATAACAAGTTACCATTTCCTCCTGTCAAGAATTATTAAATGGCTTTTTAAGAAGTTTTTGGATGTTTTGAGTTTAATAGAATTGAAAGTGTCATGACTACTTTGATTATTTCCCTCCATTGGTTCATGTAAAACCCTTTTTACAATTTTTTTTTGAATTAAATCACTTAAATATTTAAATTTAGTGACCAAATAATACCAAAATAATAAGTAAGCAATTGTTGTTTGACTAATTAAATTGGATACCAGACTGCTTGTACCTATCTGTCTGCCCATTTGTCTAGACCTAATTATTGGAATGGAACACTTAGTTCATTGCCCCGCCATTCCCAAAAGTCCCCACGCTTGCTTTTTTTCTGCCCGCAAACCAATAAGTTGGCAAAGCAAATATATAAGATTAAGGTTAAATTTCGAGTCCTAGCAAGCAACTATTAGAAAGAATTTGAGACATTTCAAAATGTTAGAATAGATTTATTGACTAAGTAATATCAAAATAATAAGTGAAGTTATATTGAACATCAGGCCGTTCATACTTATTTGCATGTCCATTTTGTCTCGACCTAATTAATAGAATGTAACACTTAGTTCATTACCCCGTTCTTCTTAGAAATTTTCATATTTATTTTTCTCTACTCGTGAACCAATAAGTTGGCAAAGCAAATATATAAGGTTAGGGTCACCCTCTTCATTCGAAGGAATTTGAGACATTTCAAAATGTTATAATTTTTTATTACTACTTTTGACCAGAAAGAGAAAGATGCAAACTAATTATAAAGAATTTAGATTAGTACAAAGTTTTATCTACCATTAGGTTCAATGAACAAATTAAACTGTCATCCTACCAATACCTTCCCAAAAGGGTTACTCCATATTTTTAAAAAAAAAAAAAAAAAGGGACTGAAAATATCTATGGACCATACCATAAACTATTATTATTATTTTCAAAACCTATATTCATCAAACTATGACCTAACAACTCCTTTTTTCCATTTCTCTCTTCTCTCTCACTCTTGACCTCCATTAATACAACATATTAATATTCCATCTCCTTCTCCTCCAAATCTAATTTTTCAAACTCTTTTAACCCTCTACATCCTCCATTTTCTTGGAAAATTAATTCTATTTCTTCATAATTTTCATCTAAATCTTAATTCTCCTCACTCCCAAACCCTAAAAACTCTAAATATGTTGTAGCTAGCTAGCAACACTCTCTTTGAACTTCAAAACACATAATTAGTTATAAATATTTTCCTTTCAAGATTTAACTTTCTAGTACCCCTTGTTAGATCAAGATTTATATGGATCCTAATTTTGGTGTCCCAATAAAAGAAGAGTTTCCTAGATCTAATGAGCCTACTATGTGGATTGCTCAACCAATGGAGGGGCTTCATGAGAATGGACCTCCACCATTTCTAACAAAGACTTATGAATTTGTGGATGATCAAAACACCAATGATGTTGTTTCTTGGAGTATAGGTAATAGTAGTTTCATTGTTTGGGATCCTCAAACTTTTGCCATGAATCTTCTTCCGAGGTACTTCAAGCATAGCAATTTCTCAAGCTTTGTCAGGCAGCTCAATACTTATGTAAGCATTATTTTAAATTCTCTAACCAACTCAAAATAGTATATGAGCTAGAGTTACCAAAACCTTAAAAGTATAAGCTATTTACATGATAAAGGACTAAGGAAAGAGAGAGTACCGAGTAGGATTTACAACATATTGGATCAAAACCCTTTGCAGAAAAAACTCAATTTTACCATATATTGAATTTATTTAATTTTATCTAAGTATTTATATTATATATATATATATATATAGTGCTCTAGAATTTTCTCATGTTTGTGAAGCTTCTAGTGAATATTTTGAATTTGAAATTGCAACTTGCACTATATATATATATATATATAGTGCTCTAGAATTTTCTCATGTTTGTGAAGCTTCTAGTGAATATTTTGAATTTTGAAATTGCAACTTGCACTAGATTCTTTTTTTTCCTTTATTGGCAAGTTGCACTAGATTTGTTTCTTTTGTTTAAAGTACATACATATTGTGGAGAAATAATAAATCAAATTTGACTTTAAATTTAAAATGGAAAGAAATGGAAGTTTAGAGAACTTATATACATGTATATATCTACAACTCAATCACTAATCAAGGAAGTGAAGTCTTCACTTACAAAACAAAAAAAAAATGTACACTTTCTTATGTGTAATTAACATTACCACAACTCATGAGCCAATTCTAATTACCTTCTGTCCAGCAACAACATTTCATTAGTGTATGTAGTTTGTCTTACCAATATTTCTTGTATGAATGCACAAGACAATTATATTATGAGTTTAACTATTATACCCCGACAATTTATGTAAAAGACTTTTTATACTATCATGTCACCTAGAAGATAACGACAAGTAACAAGGCAAATAATTAACAGTCAATTAATATAAAAAAATTATACTATGATCAGTATATATAATTTAAATCCTATTATAATTGCTTTTCTATAATCCTTTTTTTTCATTTTTCTTCCCTTATAGATGAATATTACTGGCAATGTGAATTATCATGTAGGGATTTAGGAAAGTTAATCCAGACCAATGGGAGTTTGCTCATGAAGGTTTCTTGAGGGGGCAAAGGCATCTCTTGAAAACAATTAGGAGAAAAACAAGTAATATCCATCCTGGACAAGGTTCAAATCAAGGTAGAGACTGTTATATTGAGTTAGGAAAGCTTGAGATAGATGGAGAAATTGATCGATTAAGGCGCGAGAAGAGAGATTTGATGATGGAATTGGTGGAGCTTAAACAACATCAACAGACTACAAAATCACTCATCAAATCAATGGAAGATAAGCTTAAGAAGACAGAAGCAAAGCAACAACAAATGATGAATTTCTTGGCTAAAGCAATACAAAATCCAAGGTTTTTGGAGCAAATGATGCAACAAAAGGAAAGAAGGAAGGAACTTGAAGAAGATATTAGGAATAAGAGGAGGCAAATTGATCAACATCAAGGTCCTAGTAATATTGTTGGAGAATTAGACCATAGTGTTAATAATAGTGATGGAAATTTTAATATAAAGATGGAACCTCATGAATATTATTGTGGTGAAATGAATGGATTTGATGATTTTGAATTGGAGAGATCACTTGCTATGAGCATGCAAGGAGGACCAAGTGGGAACACAATCAATTTTGAAGAAGACTATAATATTGAGAATAAAGCTATTGATCATGAAGGATTTTGGGAGGGTTTGTTGAATGAAAATATTGAAGATGAGATCAATTTATTTGAAGGAGAAAATGAGGAAGATCATGTGGATATTTTGGCTCATCAGCTTGGATTTTTGGGTTCTACACCAAAGTAAAAAGATCACTTTACTATTAGTTGTCCATTCTTTTCTTTTGTATGGTTTGGATTTTAGTTCTACGAGGAGGAAAGTCCAATGTGCAAAGCATCTCACGTTCATACAGGATCTCTGGGATTTACCTAATATGGAAAGACAAGTTATTAGATGCTAATTACTTGGGAGGATGGCAATTCTTTTGCAAAAGAAAGCAACATATTCTACAAGTTTAGTATGATTTTATGATTCTCAAGTGTTTTATTTTCCTTTTTACCCATGGAATTGCATTTGGTGTACCTTTCACATATTGGAAGGTCAACTTCATTTCTTCATTATTGAATGTAGTTTGTCCATTGTTATTTTGCTACCTTATTTTCCTGTTTAAACACCTGTAAGTACATAGTTGTCCGGTATATATATGCCAGCGGAAAGTAACAGTACCTTATAAAATTAATCGAGATGGTAAGCTAGTCTAAACATCACAATTATAAAAATAAAAAGGGACTAATCTGATAGCTCATGGCATGGTGGTCGAGCCTCAGCCGATTTCTTTTTCTTTTTTTTCCACCCGGTGTCCGACATCCACATTGAAGCCTGACTAAATCCAAATCAATTCACACCAAGAAGTCCTAATAAAGGTGACTTTGTATCCAAAACGACTCGAATCCGAGACCTCTGATTAAAAATGAACTTATCACTCCACCACAATTTCTTATTTCCATGATATATTGATTTCTAATAATTGAGTTTATTAAAGAAATTGAGTGATATTTAGTAATGAATATCTATACCTAATGAATCTAAAAAAAATATCTTTGATACTTTTGAATATTGAGGGATTATAAAATTAGAGTAAAAGCTTAGATTTTGTTTGATTGTTGGCAAGCATGTCTCAATTTTCGTTGACAGATAGCATATTTTTACTATTTATTTTGGTGTCTCGACAGAGGTGGACCGACCTTTCTTATTTCTTCCTTTTCACACGACCCATCAATTAACAAGACCTAATTCCTAACTCTTAAATTCTTTTTATGCTCAAAACTAGGGCTGTTTGTGGTTTGGTTTGGATCGGTTATTGATTAAAACCAAAACAAATCAATCTAGTCGGTTTTTAAATTTATAAAACCAAATCAAACCAAACGAAAAAAATAACCATCGGTTTGGTTATTGTCGGATTGGTTCGGTTTGGTTCGATTTTTCTGGTTTTTTCGGTTTGAAAGTAATATTTTTTTTGAGGACATATGTATCTCGATAGGCACAACCACACAGACACCTAGGACATGAACAATCCACATGAAAGATATTGTCGGTTCAATTAAGCAATAATAAAGTTATTATTATACTAACAAAGTGATTCAATTAAGAGAAAGTGTGACTATCTTATGTGAGGTAGGGTAGGTAACTACCAAAGTAATTAATTTTGATGGACTTGGACTTACGATTGTAATAGTTGGGCTAAAATTTATATGTTGGGCTTGAGAAATGGTAAAGTTAAAGATTTAAGTTAATTAAAAGTAAACAAAATATTTATATTTTATTTATGAATAATATATAAATAATTATAAAATTTATATATATAATTTATCGGTTCGGTTTGGTTATTTTTGCGGTGGTTTTTTAGTAAAACCAAAACCAAATCAAATAGTATCGGTTTTCAAAATTTAAAACCAAACCTAACCAAACCAAATCAAATATCGGTTTTTTTAATCGGTTTGGTTCGGATTGCGGTTCGGTTTGGTTTTTTAACCATAACCATGAACAACCCTACTCAAAACCAATGTCCGCTGATGGATACCAGTAATAGATATCAGATAACTTTGTTCATCAAAACTTGAATAGATGAAATTAGTGTTTTTATCACGTATTTTGTTTCATTTAATAAAAATAGAAGTAAAATTTTTATCACGTATTAATTGTGTTATGCATCATTCAATCGTTACGGAATTAACAATATAGTCATTTGCCTCCAGAATTAAAATTGCCACAGTAAGAAAACAAAATGTCATATGGAAGAAGATTAATCATGTAAATAAGTCTAAACGGAGTTGGGAGCAAATCTAGACTATCAAAAACAAACCAAAAAAAAAGTGACAATAGTTACTATAAGTATAAAACAGAACCTCTTTTTTTTTTTTGGAATTTCTATTCAAATCGGAATAAGATCCAAAATTATCTTCAGATGCCGAATATGAAGAAGAAAGTGAGACTCTTATCGATTTTTACCGTCGAATCCCTAAATATGCTCCTTCAAATTAGCGCTTGGACTATGAATGCTAGAAATAATTCAATCAATCTTTCACCAAGTGTAACTGTTTAGAGAAGTGAAGTGTCAAAAACATATTTAAATTATCTATTTTTTTAAAAAAAATTACTGTTAAATTATTTGAAATGTGAAAAATACACATAAACTATCACTAATAAATTTAAAAACACGTCTAAACTATTGAGAGTTTCCAAAATGTTGGATAGAACATAATATAAGTTGGCGCATACATATGATTTAATTTTGCAAATATTAGGTACAGCTATAGTATAGTCTGTACATCATAAGTTACAAGTTGAAGGCCGAAATGCACTTCTGCGCCGACCTAGGATATTATTACCATACTAGATATTAGGTGCCCGCGCACATATGTTAGTTTTTTTGTTTCTATTTATGTGACACAAATGGAATTTAAAGAATCAACTAAAAATTTTTATAAGTATTTTAAATTGTTAATTTATAGTGATTTATAGTACCTTTTATGTCATTTTCAAATAATATGTTACTCTTTCTGTTTCATTTTATGTGACACAAGTGATTTTAAGAAAGTCAACAAAATTTCTTATATGTTTCTCACATATTTTTAGTTATATTTTACTGTGATTTATAGTACTTTTTGAGTTATTTTCAAACAATATATGTTACTTTTTTTGTTTCGATATGGAATTAGAGAGTCAACCAAATTTCATATATGGTTTTTAACTATGTTTTTTTTAAATATCTTAAATTGTTACATTGTGATTTTAAGCTCTTTTTTTTTTATGTAATTTCAAATATATAACAAATTTTTTTAAAAAAAACAAGACAAAAATAATTAAAACGAAGAAAGTGCAAAAGTTTTCAAATCATTATATTTCTATATTAAAATGTTCAAATCTTTAAAACTCCACGTTTATGTACAAATTAATATAGGGAAGACAAAAGAATTTATATATATATATATGAAAGCTCTTTCTAATAATACCACATATATATTTCATTTTTAAAATATGATTCCCTCGGTTTCGATTTATATGAACTTGTTTTTTAATTATTTCATTTTAAAAAGAAAATAACCTCTAAATTTTAATTTTTTTATATAGAATATTTAAGATCATAAAATTAAAAAATATTTTATTATATTTGATATATTTTAAATTTAAGACCACAAAATTTAAATATACATATAAATTTTAATTTTAATGGATTTCCACCAAATATCATACTTAATATATAATTATTAAGAGCTAAATATAATTATAATTTATTTATGGAACATTTTGGAACATATCCACTGGCTTAATAGAAGGGCCAAACTCTAATTAATGAGAAAAACGGTTTTTAAAATTTAAATTTACAAAAAGAATAAATTAATTTGGAACATAATTTTCTGATAATATATGTTACCTCTATGTTCTAATTATGTGGTGCGGATGAAACTTGGAGAGTGAACCAATATTTTTTATATAATTTTTAGATATTTTAAGTTGTTAATTATTATAATTTATAGTACTTTTTACGTAATTTTTCACGTAATATATGTTACTCCTCTTGTCCTTTAATGCTTTTAAATATTTTAAGTTGTTAATTATTGTGATTTAAAGTATTATTTTTTACGTAATTTTCAAGTAATATATGTTATTCTAGTTGTCTCAATTTATGTGGCACTGATAGAATTTCGATAGTCAGCCAAATTATTAATATATATATTTTAAGTTATTAATTATTATAATTTATAGTAGTAACAAGATGGACCCCACACACTTGTCAAATTAATTTCTCAAGAAAAATATAAATAAAGAAGAAGAGTGTCAATTGTAATATCATTATATATTAATCTTTTCTATTATAAATTAATTATGTGACTCCCTGGGACCTACACGCCTACAAAAGTTTTACGGATACAGAATGTGATAAACCAATTTAAGCTGGGTTTATGGTCCATTAATGAATATGTACATGCATGAAGCCTTTACATACAATCAGTTAAAGAACCAAAAAATTTGAAACGACCAAATTACCCTTGAGTATAATTCTAATGGCTAGAAGCAGACATGTCATCCAAGACGTGTCTGCTTTACTTTTAATTGTCATGTTGCTCTTTTAGAAAGCCAATTTGACTAATTTTCAAAGTTAAATTAGATTATATTAATTCGATATTTTAAACAAAAAATTTGGATGTTCAAAAACTATATGAAAAGTACTGTAAATTGTAATTGTTTGCATATCAATATGATGAAAAATACATTGTAAAATGTTAGTCAAATTTTTTATAGTTCGACTCTGAAAAAGGAAATCATGACAATTAAAAGTGGACTATGTGATACAAATGAAATTTAGAGAGTCTACTAATTTTTTGTGTGTTTTTTCAAAAATAGTTGAAGTTGTTAATTTGTTATGATTTATAAAAAAAAATTACGTCATTTTCGAATAATAGATGTTATTCCTTTTGTTTCAATTTATGTGACACATATGGAATCAGGAGAATCCACCAAATTTCTTATATGTTATTTTAAGTATTTTCAGTTGTTAATTGTAGTATTATTTTCATAACTTTCAATAATATATATTGTTCGATCTATTCAAATTAACGTGTCACCGATAGAATTTCAAGAGTCAACTAAATTTTTTCTATTTTTAAAAAAAATATTTTAGTTGTTAATTATTATGATTTATAGTACTTTTAACGTCATTTTAAATATATAATAGAATATTTTACGTTGTTAATTATTGTGATTTATAGAATTTTCAAACATATCACGTATATATTTAAGAGTAGTGTGTTTTTAGCCTCTTATTAGATAGTAAAAATATTTTAAGTTGTTGTTTATTATAATTTATAGTGTATGTTACGTAATTTTCAAATTTGTAGTAAAATATTTTAAGTTATTAATAATAATAATTTATAGTATCTTAAACGTAATCTTTGAATATACGATACATTAAAAAGGAAAGTAAAACAAATAAATTAAAATAGAAAGGACAACCACAAAATTTGAACAAATTTAAGTACGTAACATTATTGTAATATTTTATACTTTATAAAATACAGTATTATAAATTGAGTAATTAACATTTCCAAATATTAATTTACCACAAAATGAAAGTAAAAGAAGAAGGTGTGAAGTAGAAATAAAGAGAAGAAAATGATTTGTTGAGGTGGGGTCCATGTCTATTAAAAGAGATTTGAAATAAATGGAAAGCAAAATTGAAAAGCTGTGAAATTGGGGAAAGGGGCCACGTGCATTTGAAAGCAAAGAATTTTTCGGCTGAGACAAAATAAAAAATAAAATATAAAAGGATTTTTATGTCAAATCACGAGAATGTACAATAGGAAAGCAGTCAACGTACAATAGTGGTTAAGCATAATAATAAAGTAATTACCTATATTACCCCTGGCTAGGGAAGCAGGCATGTTGACGAACAGTTGCTTCCCTAGTTATGATGGGATAAGTTATGTTGGGATAAGTTATGATGGGATTACTTATGTTGGGATTAGTTATCCTGAGATTATTTCTTATTAATTGTTTGGTTTGTTGTACTAAGAAGAATATCCATGGTAAACTTTCTAAAAATAAATTATTTATTTACAAAAATATCCTCACCAACGTAAGTTTTGACAACTCAGACAAATTTTCAACAAAAGTTTTAATTGCTCAACTAAATTTTTCTACTTTTATCCATTTGCATGCAATATTACCGTTTTCACTTTTATATTATACAATTTGCAATTTTCTTCCCTATGTCATTTATTTAAATTGGACTCATTGGCCTTGTCATATTGATAATTTCTTTTTAAAAAAATATTTGCTCGAAAATATCGGAATATCATTTGCTTTATTTAATCATATATTGTAATATAAAATAAAATAATTTTGAACATTAAGATATGAATAAAATATCTTTTAAATTGTCCTTGTGAGTTGAAATAACGGAAGAATTAGAAACAACACACATAAAACATATTATCTGACTTTTGTTACTAATATTTAATTTATACTATTAATTAACATGATCATGTGAATATTGTCTTATTATTATACTAAAATTTTAAATTGCTATGAACCAACATTTAATAATATAAGATATTGTAAGTACAAGCAAAAGGTGTAAGTAATATAAAGGGTTTGAAGGGTAATTTTGTCATTTAATAAGTTTATCCCATGATAAATTGTGATGGGATTATTATACCACCTATGGGGAGGAATAACTTATCCCAGTACTAATTGTTAATCCCGGGATAAGTTATCCCAAACTTTCTAACCAAACAACAAATTAATGGCATCTATAATTTTATCCCGGAACTATTTAGTATTATCCCTCACACCAAACGACCCCTAAGTCTTAAAGAATGTGCCTTAGGTTCACCATATATCTTCTAGTTTTTTTACACTATGCTATTCTCCTTTCACGAATTACTCATAACGATAAAAGAGTCGAAAGGCTGAAGATTCATCTTTATTCATAGTAGAGTAAAAAATAAATTTAAATAAATTTAAATATCGTAGGATTTGAATGTGTGACTATTAGGTTAAAAGTTTTCAATACATACCAACTATACACCAAAAAAGAAGAAGATGCATTTTGAATAAATGAAAAAGATTTTAAACATTAAATAAATAAGATGTATTGAATGATTCCAGAAAAGAATTATATGCGGCTTGAGATAAAGTGAAAAATGAGGATAAGGCACTACATATATGTTTGCTTCACCAGTTTTTCAGACACAAAAGGTCAGAAACAAAGTAAATTATCTCTTGATTTTCTAAATTAAATAAATATTATTTGATAACTATTTTAATATAGTGGACAAGTAAAAATAACGGAGAGAGTATTGCTTTTCAACTACCTTTCTTCATTTGGAAGTAGTTTCTCTGCACTGATTCACTTTGCTAACTCATAACTAGTGGAGCTTATGGGCTTCATTAATTAGATCGATGTCTTTCTATATGTAAATGATGTATCCCATCCAATTCTAACATTTCCCATTTGATAGCATCATATACCAATATTTTTACATATACTATGGCTATTACAACTTAAACATTTATTTCAGGATGTATGGCAACTTACTCTACTCATTTTTTATCAATATAATAAAAAAGAGTGGCTGATTATTTAAGAGGAACTTACATATTAGATAAAATAAGTTGTAATTTGAATTATAATTATCATTAGTAGCTATAATTTACTTAATTACAATTTATAGCAATAGTTTGAGAGAGGCGAGCAAGAGTTTGGCGAGAGAGAAGAGATGTTAGATACATGATTTTTTTGACGGAGACATGTATCTACGAATACAATATGATACATGTTATATTTGATAGATAAATTCTATTAGAGAGAGGAGAGAGACGGACGAGATTGGAAAAAAAATAGAAAGGTGAATGAGATTTGGGATAGAACAAGGAGAGATGCTAGATATATGTTGTATTAGATGAATACAAATTGTATCAATATGTAGGTTGTATTTGAGATATGTATGCATATGTATTAATACATGTTGTATCAATGTGTATACAAACATATGAAAGTTGTATATCAAATATGCCAATACTTGTTTTATCGATATGCATCAATACACGAGAGAGATGTATCAGATGTATCATATTGTATCATATGAAATCACGATGAAGTGATATATTAGATACAATTCGAGGAATTTTTGGTTTACTTCTTGAGAATGTTTTAAAAAAATAAATAGAATACTACAGGATTTTTTGAATATGCCTATATATCTATCGCTTTTGCTTCATTGGTTTGATTATTTGTATCAGACTGTATCCGTGAATTTTTTCAAACTTTTATTTTTGTGTATCAATGACGGAAATGATACAATGTGTATCAAACGTTATCAAGCTGATACATGTTGATACAAATTGATACATGTTGTATAAATTTCATCTTTGATACAATTATATGTCTTTGCTATGGAGTTTCATCGTTGAATATAATCTTGAAGGGTAAAAAATAACGTGATACAGCCTAGAAAAGAGGGAGATAGGTAGAACAGAGAGAGGGTAGCGAGAGAAAACTGAGAAGGAAAGAGAGAGGAAAAAATTGCTATATAACCTTAAGTATATCTGTATTAACAAATATTTCTAAACTATAGCTATGTATTAGGGGCATGCAATATTCGGATTAAACTGAAAAACCAAATCAAATCGAATCGAATTTTAATTTGGATTAGTTTTTTGATTTGATTTTGGATTAATAATTTACTTTGTTTTTTTTTTTATTCGATTTCTGATTTAGAAAAATAAAAATCGAAAAAATCCAAATTATATATATATATATATATATATATGTATGTATTTAAGTTGGAGTTAACCACTTTTGTCCCTTTTCAGTTATTCTCTTTCATTATGATTAAGTTTATATTTTATGTTTGGACATCTATAATTGTATACTTATAATTATTGTATTTTAAGTTTTACTTATGATTTCTATTAGAAAGTATATTTAAGAGATTCAATATTATTACTTTGATTAAGTTATTAATTATTGACACAACCGAATAATCAAATCGAAAAAAATTGAACCGAATAGAGGAAAACCACACCAAACCAAATTTATTTTGGTTTGAATTGAGTTACACTTTTTTCAAAATCAAAAGTCAAAAAAACCAAATCAAAAAATCGAATTCACACTCATATATTATAAATATAATAGCTATGTTTGTATAAACAAGTAAAATTTTCATTATTTAAGCCATGATCCACCATAATGCAAAGTCTTAGACCATGAAGACTTCACAAGTTAAAGTCCATTTTGCAAAACATTAAGTGGGCCAATACAGCCAACGTCAATAATTGATGGACCAATACTTTTCTAACTTCGATAAAAATTGAATTAGGTAGGATAGTTAGCTTTCAGCTAACAGTCAAAGTTTAGCCATCATTTTAAATATACTTAAAAAGTAGCTATTATATTTGAAGAAAAAATTAAATATGGATAAACTATTTCTATTTAAAACATGGAATAACTCCAGCATGTAATATTAAAGTTCAAAGTTTGACGAGTGAAACTTCTTGATCAATTCATGACGTTTAAATCTTTATTAATTCAAATTCCAAAAATAATTCATGAAATTTAATTTTTTTTCACAACCTAACTAGAAAAGTTGTTAAAATTTCAAACGCTATAAACAATTATTCATCACGTCCAAACCCCAACAACTAGTCAAGAGTTCAAATTGATAATGCTCAAATTCAAAAAAAAGATTTTCTAAAGTTTTTTTTGTATTTTAACTACGATATTTTTATTTTAAAAAGTATTATTCCCTTCGTTCCATATTAGTTTGATCATTTTCCTTTTTTACACGCATATTAAGAAATCATAAATAAGAAGATAATTTTACTAATTCACTCCTTAAAAAACTTCTTGGGAATTTTATAAACAGATGTGAATACTTTCAAAAAGAGTAAATTATAGATAAGGGTAATATGAGAAAAATTTGATTAATACTTTCTTAATTTAGTAAGGTGAATAACTAATATGGGACAATTATTTTTAGTAAAATGATCAACTAATATTAGACGGTGGGACAACATATAAATGGATAACTACTGAGTAATTTGCCTTTGGAGTTTGTGTATCGTTTTCTCACCGACAATGCTAAGGAGTAATAAGAAAATTCTTCATTTCACTAGACTAGTCCCATTTGAATTGACTAATAATTAGATTAGTTGAATTTTAAAATAATTAACTCTTTTTAAAATTATTAACCTAATAATATTATATGAAAGATTTCATTTTCTTTTCCCTTCTACAAGGATTTTTAAATTACATGATGGACCATTTGGATGGAGACTTGTTGTTTAATAGATGGTTTCAATTTTCAAAAAGTGTCATTTTTCACTTGGGTTAATTTGATATCAAATAATTAAGTTTATTGGTAGCAAAGACTAAGTGCATTACGATTAATTAGATGTGTCAATATTTGTTTTTATAATGTTAGCTTTCGGAAAACTTAATTAGGATGACATGCTAATCGTTTGTGGAAAAATAAAGTAAAGTTTGTTATATGAATGATTAATATTTTGAAATTTGGCATGAAATTTTACTGATTATTCATTTATGTTACCTCGCTCAAGTTTTATAAATTTTATGGAAAATGATCATATTTGCCCTTGTACTCTTAGAAAAGGGTTATATTTACCCTTCGTTATACTTTTTTGATATATTTGCTCTTGACATCCAACTTTAGGGTCATATTTGCTCTTAAACAGTTAAGTCTCATTTTCCTATTCTTATTATCATATGTGGAGCCTACATGAATATATTTTTATCACAATTAATTAATTTTTCTCTCAATTTAATTATTATACCGACTTAATATTATAACCACTCATCGTACCAGTTAAAACAAATTGCTAATGTATAGTGCACTCAAATTGGTTAGATGAGTGGTTATAATATTGAGTCGATATAATAATTAAATTGAAAGCAAATTGGGGGTTTGGAGGGTGACAGGTCGAGGCAGAGGCATGTCCATAATTTCAAAAGAATAATGCAATATTACTAAAATATAAATTTGATTGATTTAATGTTTACATTCTTATTAGATTAAAATTTGTTTGAACTTTACACTATCAATAAAACATGTGTATTCTCTATATTTTTTAGTTATTTAATCATAATTAGTTTATATGTAAGATTAATTAATCTAAATATGAGCAATTTTTTAGCTAACTAACTCATCACAAATTCCACAATACAGTTTATTTATTTTCATATGAGAATATTGAAAACCCTAATGAAATGGTAAAGTGTATTTGCCATCTTTCAAGGTTAATAAATTTCTAAAATATTCTTTTAATTTTTAATTTTAATTTTTATAATTATCAATTGATCTCATCAAAATTCTTTGTATGAATATGATGAATCAGCTCACATATTGCCACGTGGACTCCTTGGCCGACGAAATACAAAACCATCTACAAATAAGAACTCCTAGTGAAACTCCACCAACTTAAGTGTATTGACCAATTTGTCCCTTTTTTTTTCTACATAAAAACCCTTATTAAATTATCAAAAACCATCCAAATCAATCTCATCTCATAGAATCATATATAGGCAAAGAAAATTATGTAGTATATTATAGTACTATTGCTTTTAATTAGATAGTGCTAAAATTGAAATAACATTATTAGGTTAGGGAAATGTAGTTTCATCCATTGACTTTAAAGTTAAGATGAGTCTTTGACATGAACTGATGAAAAGTCATTGGTCAAGTCAATTATCAAATTATTTAGTATAGTTTATTTAAAAAGAAAAAAGTATAAATTGGTATTTACTATCGATTTAAAAAATAAATATTGATTATTTTAAGGAAATAAGAAAAATATAAAATCAATTAGATGAAAAATAAAAATAGATTAATTTTTTTTTTTGAATTACGATATTTGAAGAGGAGAATTCATTAGGAAGGATGGATGCCAATTTTTAAATTATAAGTAGATAATTGTGTTCAAGTGAAAAAAATGTATTCATTTTTCATTATAACATTCTAAAAACATGCACGTCTTTAATTTAAGAAGAACAATGCCTCAGCTCTGGGAACAGGAAGGAACTGAGTGCCCCGGCGAATAAAGAAACCCTAGAACATATAATGTTTTTGTCTTGATAGGTTAAATTTAATTTAGATTCATTGTTCAACACTAAAAATCATTTGAATTGCAAATGGGTCAAAGTATCACGTCTTTAGTCCTTCACTAAGCACATGTGCGACACTTAATAACTCGTTAGAGACATGAGGATTGCTAAAAATAATTATATTGTGGACAACTTTGATTGATTTTTTTGCTAATGATTTTACAAATAGATGCCCTCTATTTATACTACTAACCTGGGTTTTAATATGCAAATAATAATTGTCATGCAAGTCCCTACATATATTTATAAATAAGCCTACATTCTAGAATATTCTATATGATTAGAATGTTTCAAGGACTTTCCATGTAAATCCATAAAATTCAAAGATCTTCTGAGGAATTCTCCATATATCTCTAGAATATTTTATAAAGGACTATTCTTCTTTCAATATAAGTCTTCCACATAGACAACTTTATGTCACGTGGCACCTAAAGCGATATCACGTGGTGGATCATGACAAAAGGATGAGGAATGAGATTGATTATAGTAATGGGAAAAGGCTCAAATATGCCATCGAACTTTCTGAAAAGGCTTATTTATACGTTAAAAGTTTGGCTCATCTATGCCACTGCTGTTAAAAAAAAGGCTCATTCATGCCAATTTTTTTTAACTCCAATTTTGCTAAACCATATTTTACACCCCAAACAAGGTTTAACACTTTTCAATTGAAGTTTTTGGATAAAATGTACTCTTTTTGCTTGTTTTTCCTTAAAACACCAAGAACACATAAACAACATGAACAACTCCCAAATTTTGAACATCTTAAATTCTTCACGAAATCGTCTCAAATTTCGGCTACATCATTAATTTCTTTTTTTTAAACAATCAAAATTCTAAAATCATTTGTAGAGTTTAAAAAATTTACCCGTATTAAAAAAAAATCCAAAAAAAATGAAAATCAGTCCCAAAATTTCAAAAATTTGCTTTGATTCGTGTTTTTGTAGTTGTTTTTGACATTAAATCTTTGTTCCCTAGTGTTTTTTGAGTCTATGTTCATAATTTCAAATGATTTGAAGTTGTTGAGAAAATTTTATCATTAAAGAATGTTGAAATTTTGAAACTTTGAAGAAATTTCAAGTGGGTCCAGTTGAGTTAGGTTGAATTCGCGCTCGAAAGATATTGAGTTTGGTATCTAGCTCGGAGGGAAACTACTCTTGAAATTTGAGGTGATTTCGTGAAGAATTAAAGAGGTTTGAAATTTGGAAATTGTTAATACTTTGTGTTCTTGGTGTTTTAAGGAAGAAGAAGCAAAAAGCGTACATTTGATTAAAAAACTACAATTAAAAAGTGTTAAAAATTGTTTGGGATGTAAAAAATGGTTTTGCAAAACCGGAGTTGAAAAAAATGGCATGGATGAGCCAAACTTTTAACGGATGACATAGATAAATCTTTTCTGAAAGTTTGATGGCATATTTGAGCCTTTTCCCTATAGTAATTATAGGAGGCTAATATTCCTTAACAAACATATTTTTTTAAAAAAATAATATTGGAATAAAATGGTAATTTATAACTTATAAGTGTACATATGTTTAATTACTTAATCTAAATTTGAATTTGATGGCATGGGTTAGAGTTAAAACAATAATTGTTTATTTTAAATTTTATCTTGAACTAGTCTTGAAATGATGTTGAGAGGGGAATTTATATAGAATAATTCAATTTGAGTTTGAAATTAAGGTGTAGTAATAATTCAAAATGTGTAACTTAAACACAAAAATGAATTTCCTTTTAAATATTCCACTTTCATTATTATTTGTCTTAGTTTAATGAAAGTTGCCTTAAAACCTAGATGAGAACCTTTGTAGTCAACATAATTAAATTTTATTTATATCAATATTAAAACTTAAAAGCTCACGCTAAATGACTTATTGCAAGTATTTGCAATTAGATATTTAATTCTTACCTTAGAAATTAATATAAAAATCACTATATTTCATGTTAGTTTTGAGAATATATCTTAACTCAGATCGGAGAATGAATTGCAATTAAATTTTAAAAATAGAAATTTTACAACTTAGTTTTAGTCCATCAAGAAAATAATTTAAATGCGTGACATAAAGGTTTATAAACTTTTCACATGAAACATTTTATCATTTAACTAGTTCAATTAATATAGACAAAAAATATTTCCAATTCATTGAATGAAAAATTATCCAAATTAAATAAAAGCCAAGGGCAATTTTGTAAATCACTTAAAATTTCAAGTTTTTTCTTTTATCTCATTTTAATCCTAAACGAAAAGAGATTGCTATGAAAAGTCCTCTGTTTCTCTCTCTCTTCGTTCATAAGCCACTCTCCTTTCTCTCAGATCCAAAGCTCCAACAAATTTTTCATCGCAAAATGCCATTGAAACCTCTCTACGATCTCGTGAATTCGCACTTCTGAAGGTACTATAACATTCTAGAAGAGTCGGTATATATATTTGCACCGTTTAGTTTTCTGTGTCGGTCGGCCGGACGGAGTAGTGTGAATGGGGGGAGTACCGTCAACGCCGAGGTTTAGCGGTGGTTCGAGGCCTCATGAAACGGCGGAGTATCTAATTGGAACATTTATTGGCGAGAAATCGTTTCCTCTTGCTTCTGATTACTGGCAGAAGCTTCTAGAGCTTCCTCTTAATCTTCATTGGTCTTCGGATCGTGTTCAGCAAGCTTGCCTACTCTTTGGTACATAACTATCTGTAATTTTTTTAAAGTTGTTCATTTACATGATTATTTATTGAGAATAGGAAAGGAAAAGTGATGTAGTTTAATTGTGAAGTTAGCTCGCATATATTAGGTTCTGTTAATTGGCGGCAACGAGTATCTGAAATGTAGTGTAGAAACTTCTATTGATGAATGGAAGATACTAGAATATTCACATGTTAGGTTTAGTTACTGTTCAGTTTTCCGTGGTAGTCTGATAGTTAAATAATGCGCATTGTATATAAATTGGTGAAATTGAGCGAGTGAATTGTAACTGTCACAGTTGTTGAGGTAATTTATCAGGTTGGAAGCTATGATTCTCGGACTCGTCGATATTGCTGTGTGCATGTCGGATACTTCAGTAATAGTGCATTTTTAGAGATTCTGACACAGGTGTGGCAACATTTTTGGAGCGTCAGATCAACATAGGATGGAAGTGCCTAAATCAATAGAAATGGAAAAGGAAAAAAAAATCATAATGTACATGTGATTCTTACCATGATTTTTTTAAAATTAGCCGAACTCTATAGTTGACTCTTTTTGAGGATTTGGCAAAATGCTTAGTGTCTATACTAGTTGTTTAGGCAGTTAGGTCGGAAGCCAGCCATCAAATTTGCCACTTGTGGAGTTCTACACAGAGTATTCTTGTGCTCCTGCATACTCTATTTAATGTGGAAACTAGCCTAGTAGTCTCCCAATCCTAAAACTAAAACTGGTCACAACGTCAGATGTCAACAGAAAAATGCTCTATGCCATTGATCCCCTCAGATGATCTTTTAGAACTTTTTAAATGCAATGGTCTTTCGATTCTGAAATTTTGGTCCATTTGCGCTTCCCAAGAGCCGGAGAAAGAATACTCTGATGAAGATTTTTAAATGGATTATGGTGTTGGTTTGAAATGGAAGAAATTGCAATAGTAATTTCCATGTCTAAATTTCCTTCAAAAAGGGGATCATAATCTCCAATTAAAGAGCAAAATCTTCCAAATCGACCTTTGTAAAATTTAAACGAACTGAAAGTTTAGGAGAGAGAGAATAATTTTAAGTTCGGTTTATTATTGTTCGAGTTTGGAGGAACACTGTGCAGTTTATTTTGAATTTGGAGTATAATATGGCTTCTTACATATCCATCTACATATACTGATAAGTCTTAAAACGATAAAGGTTTTCCATAAGCTGGTAGTACATCAACATAAAATTTTGAAGGGGACAAATATTTTTTTGGATGTACGTGCTGGCTCCTAGAACCGGACCTTCTTTTGATATTTACTCCGAACTATTTTCAGAGTAACAAAGATGACCGAAGAAAGTGTTTACTCTCTCGTGTCGGACAAACTTTAGTGTGCGTTGTGGATCTGTTTGGAATACAATGACTACTAGTATGGAGTAAAACACCTGACGCTACAGGGGAATACAAAAGAAAATAGGAGGAGATTTGGGAAGTAGCATCCCTAGGCGGTCATGTGGACAATATAAAGAGAGGAAACCAGAGGGCATTTGATGGAATGGGGAACTCTTTTGAACATATTAGAGGAACTTTGTTCTTTTACTATGTTTCTGGAGCACTACTGTATCCTAGTTAGCACAGATGGTTGGGTGCTTTTTGTAGAGAACCATATCTTTTTGAAAGGTTCTCTATTTAGTCTGCATCTTGTTGTGAAGTTTTCCCTGTGTTTTTAATTATAGTTTTTAGATAACCCATCTTTTTAATAAAAATTCACCTTTATTTTAGGAAATAAAGCACAAAAAGGTCTTGCATCAAGTTTGTGCGGTGCCTCAGATGTAGCTAGAGCATGGACTACCTAGAAATGCATTTGATTTCTGTTACATTTAAAGTGATAGTATAACTGGAATTCTGTGTCAAAAAGTGTATCTGGAATTCTTTGTGTAATAATCTATAGAACAAGGGAGGTGAAAAAATGAGAATTGTTATTGGATAGGAGTACAAAGTAGGAGAAGTTCTCCTATGGAGTAGACAAAATTGAAGATCAGCTACCCTAGGTTAAGTTACTATGGAGGACATAATTTTTTTTCCCTGGAGTTATTTATTGAAACAACAAGAACTTCTACTCTGGAAATTTAAAGCAGATTCATGCAAATTGCTTAATTATTTAAGTTGATAAATCTTTTTCTTATTGAAGAGTAGTGCAAAAATTAGGTAATTCTACTTGGGCCTCAAGTTATGGAGTGTTATAACTTCCTTCTAATGTTGTGCAAGTAAAAATTGCACTCTCTTTTCTGCATTCTTGTGCTTCCTTATCATGCGGACGGCTGCTTTCAGGAATAATGAACTTAGTAGTTTGTATTAATTTCCATATAACATTATTTGAAGCTTAAATTTTTATTTATTTTTGATAAAGTGATGTAATCATGAAAGAATTAGGTAAAGCAGAGTGTGAAACATGGTACTCGTTCTACTTTTCATGTTTTACGCCTCATGCGATGTATATTGGGTTGTAAGTATTCTCTTGCTGATATATAGTTATTAGCTGTAAGATGTCGCTCTTTCATCTTTTATGACTTATCAGCAGGCTATTGGCACTAATCATATAAATTCTTTATCTGACCCTCTTATTGTGTCTTTTCTTTCTATAACTTCCCTGTTTAAATTTTCTAGAACCAATTTTTGCTCATGAGTGGGAATAATTTAGTTTAATGTTTATTCCATCTCTTTTTTCTTTTGTTGTGGGGGTGGGGGATGATGAGCTCACTGGTATGATCTTCTAATACCGTCTGCTGTTTCTTGCAGCTCAGAACAACTGCGACACAAGGCATCTTGCCAAAATTTTAATTCACCTGTCCTGGTGCTTGCAAGAGTGTGTTTCTACATCTGATGCTTCTTCATCAGCTTATGTAAAAGCTCTCAATGCAGTCTACGTCTCATCTGTTTTTCTGAAGCACCTCATTGAGAATGCTAAAACTGACAACTTTGAAGATCTATACATGTCCCTTAATGAAAGTGAGGAAATTCCAAGTAACATCCCTAAAGGTAATGCATTCACAGTATGGTTCGTTCATTTTTGGTTAGTGGGACTTCTCTGATTTTCTTATCTATATTCCTATTTCATTTTACAATTTTGTTCTCTCTTCGGAATATATTTTCTTTTTTCTTTTGTGCGGGGGAGGGCAATTGGAGTATGTAGCAACTTAAATGATCACTACAGTATTTCAACCACTCTGACTTAAACAAAGTGAATGTGTGTGCTATTTGTTCTAAGATCTAATCGTGGATTCCTTTTTTATTTTATAGGGTAGATCCAATAGTGTCTTTGCTTCTAAGCATCATTTTCACCGTTCAAAACATCGTGTAGTCTAAATTATGAAAAAGTTGAATGATTGTCTCCAATTATACTTCAATCTTTTTTTTTGGACTCACATTAGGGTAAATTAAGAAATTTCCTGTTATTTATGGATGAAATTGAGCAATACCTTTGTGATGACCAAATGATTCTTTGAGGTTCTAACTCATATCTCTTGTAGCTGATTTCTGTGAGTTATCTTTCACAAGTAGTTGAAATTGAACCATACCTTTGTAGCGACCGACAAATTCTTCCAGATTCTAACTCGTGTCTCTTATAGGGTTATTTCAGTGGGGGTAGCTTTCATAAGCTGTTCTTTACTGATTTTGATCTGGTTGAGTCTGCAACATTTGGGAATCGCTTATTTTTTTTTATCTTTATGCTCAGATCTGTCTGGGAATCCAAGTCCTTTACTTCCTTACTCTTACCACCATTCCTCTTTCATTTTCTTTTACAGAACAGAGTATTGAGCATCTTGTTGTGAATAGTGTGCTTAATTTTCTTGGCAGAGTAGATGTAAGGTATGTTGAGCTTTGTGCAACAAATATCTTCTCTGATGGCTTGCCAGTTGTTTTCCTAATACTGTGTGGTTTTTCTGACAGCTCTGATACATATCTTCTACACTACGAGTTGCTTAATTTCATGCTTGTTGCGTTATCAACTCAGCTTCTTTCTGGGCCATCACTTGGAGCTGATGATATTCATCCTTTCTTTGATGCAGCAATGTCTCAGGTCATCATTGGTTTCTCTCAGTAGATATCTCTAAAAACTATTGAAATCTTATCAATTCGCTTTAGTATTTGCTGCAAATTCCGTGGCAAGTCATGAGCCACTTCTGAATATAATTTTTTTCTTCAGCCCACTTCTTTGGTCAATCTGGCTATTCGTAAGCTGCTTGTTAACTACATCACGAGGCCGCATTTCCCTCTGAAGGCTTCATCGTATTATATATTTTCGGAAGGATATCGTCCTGGAGTTTTACAGAGAGTTGGCTCTGTTGCGGGTAGGATGAAGTGATTTATTGCAACCCCCTCCCCTGTTTCTCTAGTGTGTAGCTTGTCTCCTCCCTTCCTTTTAACCACATCCATTCCTCTTATAGCATTTAGGATATTATGGAAGTGTTGAAATCTGCATTTTTATATGATCTTTATATTTATTTGCTTAGCACAAGTTTGGTTCCTATTCGGTTATGTATAGCCACATCTCCAAAATATACATTCTATAAATAATTCTTGTTCCTTTGCTCATGTATGCAGCATTACGTAGTCATTGTTGAATCCTTCCATCCCTAATTCATTCAGTTATTATGCCTTTAGTTTAGTCACTGTGCTGTCCTATCATTCTCATTGAAGCTGCTGCCTTTTCCATTGACTTGCAGCAAATCTCGTGCTACTGCCGTTGAATTTCTTTGCAAGTTCAAGTAATGAAGCTTCCAGAAGCCCATTGGCAGACAACAGTCTTAATATTTTACTCATCCTTGTTCATTACCGCAAGAGTCTTGGCATGGACCATTTCAAAGATAAAATTGACTACAGCAGTCCAGATTCATTACCAAAGGAAGAATCCTTCTTTGAGAATCCTAACTGCAAGGCCCTTGAGAATGCCCGGGATATTGAATGTTAGAACGATTCTTTTTCCGTTCTGGTGTCCCTTTTGCTACTTCATGAATTTTGTTCATGATTCTAACCTTCTTTGTGTTCTCTCAAGCAGTTGATCGTGTTGATGTTGAGGGGAATGCACCTGGTGGTCCAGTTGTGAGATTACCCTTTGCTTCTCTTTTTGATACCCTTGGCATGTAAGTATCAATCTATCTCACTATTTGATCTAAGGTGACAGCTAAAAGTTGTGTACAATAGTAGCTCCTATTTTGTTATGAAAATTGGCTATGCACAAGGAGTTTATTTGTGACCTTCTACATCCCCGTGGCGGAGAAGATGTTTTATTATTTGGCTTTTAGTCGATCCGTTTGGTCTGTTCGTAGTGAAATACCCTTAATACTACTTCCACATTATGATATTTTTTTTCCCCTGATAAGTAAGGTGAAATTTTATAAATTTATCAGCATAAAGGGTATGCTGATATGAACCATTGGGTAGCACAAAAATAATTCTCACAGATTGTATGGAGAACTAATAAAGTTGATCATGACTCTACATTGTGACAATCATATACATCTGCCATGCTAAAGTTAAGAAAATACAATTGAACATAAGACTACTAGTTACATTGTCCTCCTTGCTGAAAAAATTCATGAGTTGCTCTCTTCTCATATTATTATCTCCACCAAATTGTTGCTGGTATTGCATTCCAAACTCTTGAATGTATACGCCTCAGACTCTTCTTTGCCAGCCTTGTAGAAGCTCCAATGTGGCTCTTGGTGTGGTCTTCTTTAAACCCAAAACGTCAAAAACCATGTCCCAAAGCTGTGAAGTAATTTTGCAATGCAAAAAGAAGATTTCCGTCTTCTGGATTCTCTTCACAGAAAGGGGGATCTACTAAAATGACCAGCCCTCTTCATTGCAAATCTGTCTGTGTTAAACATGCATTGCCTACTTCCATGTTATGATCTGATAGCTTAAAACATGTTTATTTGTATATTTGATGCTACAATTGTTCACATACGTTATTTGGCTCTGTTAATGAGTGAGTGGGCTTGCAACTATTTTTTAGGTGCTTGGCTGATGAGACTTCTGCACTTCTGCTTTATTCACTCGTTCATGGGAATTCAGATTTTCTTGAGTATGTGTTGGTGCGGACTGATCTGGATACACTGGTAAAATTTAATGGCTTATGTTATATTTTTATTTCTGACTGAATAATGGCTGTTGCTTGTGGATATCACTCCCACCAATCACTGTGTAAGGAAATCAAGGTTCTAGAGAATACATGATGGATAAGGAGAGCATCAAGCAATAAAAGTGTAGCTAGGCGTAGTTTGATCTCTTGCAACTGCTTGCACAGCAATTTACTGTATTTATGGATTTGAGGTCTAAATAATAGTGTGGACTATTATCCTTGGTTATCCATTAGCAGATAGTTGGTTGTTTTTTTGTTTTGATGAAGAGCAGATAATTGGTTATCCATTAGTAGATACTGAATATTTTCCACATATTTTTCTTATCCAGTTTCCAAATTTTCTTTTTGAGAATCTCACTTTCCAACTGTTCTTGGCGTTGCTAAATATAATTTCTTGTCCCTTTAGTGAGAACTTAGAATCTTACTGTCTGTTTGAATAAATCAACAGTTGATGCCTTTGCTCGAAACACTGTATAATGCACCTAGGAGGACATCCAATCAGATATATATGGTGCTGATTATCCTTCTTATACTTAGCCAAGATTCCTCATTCAACGCCAGCATTCATAAACTGGTAAATAAAGAATCTCTCTACCTTTTTGATATGTAAGCCTGGACTATCTTGATTCTACATCTTTCTGCAGGTGCTGCCCAGTGTTCCATGGTATCAAGAGCGTGTTCTTCATCAGACCTCTCTTGGTTCTCTTATGGTCATAATTTTGACGAGGACGGTGAAATACAACCTATCTAAGTTGCGGGTATGATATAAAATGTCTGTTGGTTCATTATTGCATTTTATTTTATGCTCTCTCTCTCTGCTGTTCCTTCTCTCTTTTTTCTCTCCTTGGGCGGGAGGGTAATTGTTTCTTAAAATGAACCTCCGAACCTAAGGAATAGAGTTTAGCATCGGGAAGCCTACTCCTCGGGCTGTTCAGTACTTGAATATGCTTGCCATGGAGAAAGACTACTTTTCTATTCGCTTTCTGGCAGTTCCACCATATATTTATTTTACACTCTTTAACTGTTACATATATCCTCATCAGAATGTACTGTCATGAAGCAGTATTTTTAGTGATCTACTGATACATCAACTTGAATAGCTTTAATGTGCAATTTGGGTGGAGCAATACAACTACATGGAATGGATCCTTGACTTCTGTTTGAGCATGCGCGCATAATTAAAGTTCCTTCTCTTTACCAATAAAATTTCTCGTGATTGGTAATTTGTTGATGTGTTTCATGATGAAGTTGATCAAACCATGAAAGCCGACTTCAAGCATGTGTTTTTTTTTTTTGAAATTAAACTTCAAGCATGTGTTTTCTGATGCATTTAACAGGATGTTTACCTTCATACAAATTGCCTTGCAACTTTAGCTAATATGGCACCTCATGTACATCGCCTAAGTGGTTATGCATCACAACGTTTAGTGAGCCTATTTGACATGCTTGCACGCAAGTAAGTTTCTTTGTTCCTTGTGTCTCCTAGTGAGTTTTAAAGTGTTTTGGTTGATTGATTGTTATTTTGATCTTGATCGATAATGTAGGTACAACAAATTGGCAGAAATGAAAAATGAATTGATGCATGTGCCCAATGGTGAATCAAAGGAAGAAAATAGTCTCCAAGAAGACATGGTACTTCGCACTTGGCCTTTAGCATCATTGACACTTTCTTTATTAATTGCTCTCATCTAGCATATTGGTACTTGATAGCATTAAAGTTCGTCAAATATTTTTGTAGGCAGCTGAGCTGCATATTTATACCGACTTCTTAAGAATTGTTCTTGAGATATTAAATGCAATTCTGACCTATTCCTTGCCGCGGAATCCTGAGGTATCAGTACTTTCGATCTTCTATAGTTGTTTGTTCATGAGGATTAGTTGCTTGTTGCAGCTTTTATTAATTGCATTCCAAAACTGGCAGGTTGTTTACGCAATTATGCACAGGCAGGAAGTTTTTCAGCCGTTCAAAAGTCATCCACGATTCAATGAACTGCTTGACAACATATTTATGGTGTGCTTATTCATTCATGTGTTTGCGGTTCCTATGTTATTGAAAAGGGGTTCCCTGAAAGTGGGACTTACTTTCTACTAACTGAAAACAGTTCGGTAGTGTAGTAACTAGTATGGAAGGCATTATGATTTTGTGATGTTATTTGAAGGTTTTGGACTTCTTCAACAGTCGCATGGATGCCCAAAAGATGGACGGGGAATGGTCTGTAGAGAAAGTACTGCAAGTGATTATTGTTAATTGCCGATCTTGGAGAGTTGACGGACTAAAGGTAGAATGCTAATTCATTTAGAGCCCGTTTGGATTGACTTAAAATAAGTAACTTTTAAAAGTTACTTTAAAGTCATTTTAAAAATAAGTAGTTATGTGTTTGGCAAAAAAGTGTTGAAAATCACTTCTTTTTTTTTTTATCAAAATGTCTTAAATACCCTTAAAGTTGTTAACATTATAAAAGAATTAAGGGTAAAAAAGTAATATACTTGGTCAAAGTAGAATGATTTATAAGTTAAAAAAAATAAGTAGGGTTCACCCTACTTTTAACTTTTAACTTATTTTAAGTTATTATTTAATTGCCAAACACTCTAATAAGTCAAAAACTGATTTAAAAGTTAGTTTGACCAACTTAAAATCCCATCCAAACGGGCTCTTAGTAGTTATACCAACTTATGATGATTTGATTGTATCTGATTATCATATTTGTTGGCGCCAGATATTTACCCAATTGCGTTTCACATATGAACAAGAGAGTCATCCTGAGGAGTTCTTCATTCCATATGTGTGGCAGCTGGTGTTGTCTCGGAGGTTGGTTTTTATAGTAAAACACATGCTCTTTGTTAGAGTATCCTTTAATTCCATGTGCTTTTCCAAGTTTTATATGTTCTTTTTTCTCAATGTTTTGTTTTGAAACATGTAATGTACCATTTATTGATTGAATCATATACCGTACAAGTGGATTTATCCTCTCATACCTATTTCATTTGTGGTTGTGGATGTAGATTTTCCCATTTGTAACTCATTTTTTTTCTTTGTTTTCCGCAGTGGTCTCAACTTTTCTCCTAGCAGCATAAATCTTTTCCCGGCTGATCTTCCTCTCCAAGTAAGTAGGCTTGCTTTCTGTACTTGATTCGACCCATCTTATGTATGGTCTATGGTTGGGTTGGGGGATTTAGATGGATGCCAGGATATTTTCTTGACCATGTTAGAAGGTTTTCCTTAGTACGGTTTGTTTTTTGACTGAATTAGTATGGTTTGTTGAGCCTGGATTTATGTGCACTGGCTTTCTCTGTTTATTTTCTTTTCTCTGTTTGTGGTGGTTAATCTACCTGTCCAAAGCCAAAAAAGATGACACAAGCTTGTCTTTGTGGAATATCACATATCTGGAGGGTTTGTTCAGCATTGCATTTCAAAATTATTTGTTTGGTCTTTTTTCGGTTCAATTCAAAATGAAATAATTTTTTAAACAAACACACACAAAAAATTTCATTCAAAATTTACTTGACATCAATGTCGAGCATGATGTGTGTGTTCCGGAAGGGTTGAAGTGTTTTTCCTGGCATCTAATTTTCTGATTAATGTAGTTCTGAGGAATCCTCTGAAATGTTTTATGTCTGAAACAGGATAATGTAGGCGAGGAGGCTGAAAAGCCTCAGAAAGGTGACATGAAAGGAAATGAGCTAAAGATAGAGGTACCAGTTTGACGGATTCTGATCCCAGAAGACTATGCTGTGTATATACATACATGTATCTATTGATATGTATACTTGTCATTCTTTTCTGTTCATAACTTAAAGAGTAGAGGATCCTTACTTACAGCTGAGTGAATTTGAAATTTCGCCAGTATAATAAATAAAGGTATTGGTCAAATTTAGGCTTCTAATTTCGTTATACAAGGTAAAAACAACTCTCATTATATCAATTTTGAAGTAGCAACGAATCTATCTGCTTACCCTTTTGGTTATGTGATCAATATGCATCGACTGAAGAAGTAAACAGTTTTTCCAGACTCCCGCATACAAATGTTTATTTTGATTTTTCCAAACCTTCTAAGCATTTTAAGCAATACGTCGCTTAAAATGTTTTTTTTGGTTTTGCATATAGAATACAACTACTAATGTTAAGCTCCAAGTTATCATAGATACCTCGTTAGAGATCATTGTATGTTTGTGTTTATGTTATTTAGGTAACAAAGAGATAAGACTAATTAATACTGAGTTCAAATAAGAGACCAACAAAGAAGTTTTAAGATAACTATATTAACTTTATATTACTCAATTTATATACTTAAACTTGGAAGAGACCAGCTCCTTTAACATATTCAGTAAAAGCTAAAGCAACTAATCCCAACATAGCAAATCTTCCATTCCAAATCTCAGCATCAGCACTCATAAACCCACCAGATTTAGACTCGGCAGTAACTCCTTGGAACAATGGAATTAATGAAGCCAAAGTTAGCAATGCACTTAACCCCAAGAACCATGATAATCCACCGTTTGATAACTGTGCAAATAAATCTCCACCGTTGGCTAACTCCACACCAATGGCTGCTACAAATCCAATCATTGCTAGTCTACCGTTGATCCTCTCAGGTGCTGGACCACTGAATGAGAATACATCGAAGAAATTGGTGCTGGGCTTTGGCTATAACATAAATAATACGAGTAAAAAGAATTAAAATATGTCCTTAAACTATGCAAAATTGAATAAAAATGAATGTCTAAAGTTGTTAGTATAATTCAAAAATGCTCTTGCCATCAATGTTATGGTAAAAAAAATGCCCTTATGAGTTATGGACTGAGGGCATTTTTACTCACCTATAACCAAGATCATCTTTTATCATTTTGTAAAACGTAAAATTGGAAATCTAAAATAAAAAAAATTATACTTAAGGTAAGATCTGTGAACTTCTCAAGAAAAAAGACACCAACCTTAGCAGGAGGAGCAGGTGTTGGCTTGGGAACTGTAGTAGCAGAATCAGTCAAAGGAGTTGTAGATTGCTCTAATTTCTCACCCTCCTGCGTGTATCAAATTTATAGTTTGAATCTCGAAATATGAAGAATATCACATAGATAATAATATAAAGAGTTTAACTTATACGTACGAACCTCAGACATGCACTTAACAAGAAGACGCGAACTCTTGTTAAGGCGTGGCAAGTAACATCTAGGAACAAACTGATTCAAGCCATTTCTACTTAGTGAAAAACTTGTGACAGGACTTCCCAAAATCATGGATTGCATGGCATATGAAGTTGTCATATTTTCACCACTCTAAAACTCAAAAAAAATAGAAAAGCTGCTTTACTCTTCTAGAGTTGAAAATATGTGAAGAAATACAAGTGTGAGTAGAATACTTTAGGTTACTAATCTTTAGTCACTTTGACGGGCATTTATAGTGTGCTAAGAAAGGGAGAAGACAAAAAGTGGTGGATATTTTTGGAGCCACGTAATTCAATTTTGGGCCTCTAAAGATACATAAGTCACGTGGACTCATTGAGTTTTTGCAAAAAGTAACAAGGTGATGTGGTTTGCAAATTCACCCCATATATGTCAAGAACCTCCTAGAAGTAACTACAACTTGTGTATTGCATGATTTGGGTAATTAAATGAAGGGGGTGGCCTAATTTTACCACTCATATTAATTGATTATTTATAATATAAGATCATTGTAAAATAATTGAGGATAAATAATTAATATTGATAATCATATAGAAAAAAATAATTTTTTTTTATATGTTAAAATGACAAGTAAGAATGAAAATTTATTGTTGAAATACTGAACAAGTAAAAGTGCGAGAAAATGCCAATAAAAAATAAAAATAAACTGTGTTGCGCATCCGGGGAATCGAACCCCGGTCAGTACCGTGGGAGGGTACTATGATACCACTACACCAGATGCGCTTTTCGTTTGGACTCTCCATGGTGGACTTATCTATTATTGAAAGGGAGAGAGAGAGAGCGCTAATACATTGCTTCACACCTCAAAAGAGCTTTGAAGATTAAAAAGAAACCTTCCATAATCAAGGATGACAAAAATATTGAAAACACCTCTAAATTTAATATGAATTATTAGTTTTATTTTTGAACTATGAACAACCTTAAAAACACTCTTTGACTAATTGAACTTAAAAAAACTCCTGATTTTGCCACATGGATGAAATATATCCCTAAATTCTCGCCAATTTTAGGAGTGTTTCAATATTTCTCTCAGTTTTTTACGAAGAGCCTCGCGCTCCTATAAGAGTTTGAGATCACTTGCTATATCATGTGACAGATTGAGGGTGTATTACAAATCTGAGCTTCAATGTTTAAATTTCTTATGGTCTATTGAAAATTGTCTCTTTACCTTTACAAGATAGAGGTGAGACTACACTGACTGATTGTTGTTACAGTTGGAAAATTCACAGTTAAGTTAAAGAATAAAAGCTTAGCTTGAAGCCTGAAGAATCCAAGTACTTCAATATCATGCCATAACATAACATTGATAGTTATGTATGCAATTGCAACATTTTAAATTATTTGTGTGTTTGCATGTTTTTTTGGGATTTTATTTTAATTTTTATTGTTTTTGTTATTTGTTGAATCCAAATATGATTCTTTTGATATTTGTTTCATAGTAACTAAACCAAATAGATCTGTTTTGTTGGTTTATTCTACTTCACTTATATTATTTAACTTTTCTACTTTTGAATTGCTATTTATATTTAATTTTTTTTTGCAAATGTTAAAAGAAATTAGCAGATGGATGAGCGCAAAGAGAAACAAAGTGTTAGCAACACGTTCATGGTGAACAAAATACAGTTCATTGGTGTAGCGCAAGTTTTATTATTATTATTATTATAAATAATCCATGTAATATCTTCTCCTTCTGGAAGAGGTTCAAATCTTTGTTCATCAATTTGATGTAAAGAAATGGATTATGTTCCAAGCATTGAAGATTCCTGATATTTTCTTCGAATGTCATGTTAATAATATTCGTTAATTAGCATGTGAGGATCATCTGATTTGATGTTTACATGTGTCAATTTATTTATTTTTGTAAGTTTGTATCAAAATAAAATTAAAAAAATATTAATTTCTTTTTTTTTTAAAAATATATTGGGTCCGTGCTGGTACGGGGGAGACAATCTCTGGGACTTTTGTGGCTTTCTCAGTATGCAGTCTTCTCTGGGTTGCAACAATGAACTCTCAAAACTGACAAAATCCATAAATTTTATTGCTAATTTTACATCAATTTCAATGAAAGATTCAATCTTTACCCAGCCTACCCTTCCACCAGAACTCATAGCTGAAATCCTCTTAAGGGTTCCTGTCAAATCCCTGTTGCAGTTCAGGTGTGTTTCGAAATCATGGCTTGCTTTAATCTCTTGCCCCAAATTTGTCAAAACCCATCTTAGTTTATCGGTTAAGAACAAAGATTACACACACCACAGGCTTGTTTTGACAGTAGTCAGGGAACCGTCCAGTCCTGGTGAATCTCGAATCGTTTTTAGGGACTATTCTCTTAGCTCTTTACGTAATGATTCAGTAATTGATCCATTTGACTTCGATTTTCCCATGAAGAAACCGCGACAAGGTTTTTCCATTGTGGGTTCGGTTAATGGATTGATTTTTCTTGTTGTTAAGGATGATAACGTATTTATATGGAATCCATCCATAAGAAAGTTCAAGAATTTGCCTGATTCTAGACTTAAACTTGAAGTAAGCGAGGGTTATGATGGTAGCCCTAATGGTATCATATATGGTTTTGGATATGATGAGTCCAGTGATGATTATAAGGTAGTAGCTGTGCTTTGGGTTGAAAAAAATTACACTTTCCATCATCAATATGTCAAAATATATAGTCTAAAGAATGATTCTTGGAGAAGTAAGAATGATATTCCGGATGGGGTGAAATTGACGGAACCATGTGAGTTTCTAGACGGGAAGCTTCATTGGGCTGGGGGGCTTATAAATGGTGGTGATCATAAGGAGAGGAACATCATTTCTATGGATTTGGCTGATGAGAAATGGGGAACGTTGGAGCAGAGATTTTTTGTGAAGCTTCAAGTGGTGGGAAGTGATCTTTCTATGTGTTGTTACTATTTGAGAAGTCGGGCGGATGTGTGGGTTATGAGAGAATATGGGGTTAAAGAGTCTTGGACAAAAACGTATACCGTCAAGTATCCTGATGATGTGTTTTCTCCTCTTATTCCTCGAACACTTTGCATGTCAAACAAAGGTGAAATGTTCCTTGTGCCTGGATCGACTTTAATGACACACAATCCAGAGGATGAACCTATCAAATATCAAAATGTTACCCACGGTGGTTACTGTATTGAGGGGAACTTCTACATTGAAAGCCTAGTTTGCCCCCCTTTACTGAATGACCAAAGCACATAACAAGAATGAAGGCGGCAACAGCTCAGATGAATGACAATACTGTAGCTAATGACTTGTAAGAGTTCCATGTTATACATTTTTCTGTTTCTTTGTCAAATATAGAGAAAGACGTTGCGTATTTTAGGGACATCCTCTCAGCACATCTGCTTGGAGATCTTATTTGTTCTTTCCCGTTTTACATATTTTCATGAAATAACTTCCTTTTGTGATAGTTATTTGCTTGTAGTTTTTGGTGTTTTAAGGGAATGTGATGTCCCTCTAGATAGAATAAGATCAGGGGCGTCAGGGACATGAAAATAATGCAACATGAATGCGCCAATAACACTAGGCATAGCCTTTGCCAGGATTCTAGGGCCTTCACTATTAATCCTCTTTAAAATGAAACTTTATAAGGAATGTAATAAGAGTTAATGTCTGATTTAGTATCTGCTTTTGATGGTTTTCCTTGTCACTTACATGTAATCTACAAGGGAATATACGTCAGATTTTAGGAACTTAATTTCAGTTGGAATTGTGGCATATGGAAGAGAAGGCATGTGGGTTGGTATGTGGCTCCGTTAGCTCTTATGTGAACATCTGAAGAGAGAAATAAGAGAGCTTTTGAAGGGGTAGAGATGAATGTTGGACAATTTAGAAGTAGTCTCTTATTCCTATAGTTGCACGAGGTCCCCTTATGTACGAAAGATGGGGTGTCTTTCGTGGAGAATCATATCTTTTTGTAGGTTTTCTACTTTTTTGGTACACAGCTCACAGGCTTTGTTATGACTTATGCCCAATATTCCTAAAAGAAAAATATTTCTTTATATGGAAAAAAATGGGAGCCCTATTTATTTATGGTTTGATAAAGGTGCAAGTTTTGACTTTCCAGTTTCTTTTATATTTTTATCCTAAACAGAGCTGGAAACAGTGTTTATACCTTTTTTAAACAGTATTACTGTAGTCGTCACTCATAACTGATGACGTTGTAATCTTGTGTCTCATAACTATGCACCAAGATATTAACTTTCTGAGTTTTCAAATTTCATGGTTTGTCAAAGTTGAGAAACTAATGCGTGACTTTAATGCATCTCAAGTAATATTTGGTCATTGACGCAACTGTTTATTTGACAATCTGAAATATTTTCTAGATCAAGCAACGGAAGAAAATATTGGGGAGGATAATAGTTAGCCTTGTAAAAATAAAATCTTGGTCTCTGGATGCACTTAATGCCATGGTACTGTTTGTTTTGTTTGCATTAAGATATTAGGTATGTCTTTCATGAAACTTATCAAGAAAAGAGAACAAGAACTCGTAAAGATGGATATTGATGTAACTAAATTATAACTGCTAGAGTTATTAGTGTAAGGAAGAAAGCTTCTGTGTGAAAAAATTGTTAGTGTTGGTGGAGCTAGAGGAAACATGAAGTTACAGCCTCATGTAGTCTTATCTTTTAGATAATGTAATTACCATATATGTGTTCATGTTATAGGCATACTAGATGACAGGAGCTCAATGCACATTTTCATGAAACGAAAGTTGTTATTTTGCGATAACAAGGAAAGTAACTCTCATTTTAGTTCGTGTTTGTGTATGACTGAGCTCGAGGACAGTCGTGTATTGTGACAGATCAATAGGGTGTTTTCATTTCTATAGTTGAACTTTCTGGAAGTAAAAGCTGTAATTAAGAACAATTAGTCCTTCTACTCTTTACTGCATGCGTCTTGATTCTTGATGATGAAGCATAACATTCCCCTTATTTATGTTTTTTGTGTAGATAATCTGCTTGTGCTGTTTTCTGAACCTCGACTGTTTGTACTTGTCATCAATGTTGAATCCTTTTGGCTTCTTTGTATGCTTACTTTTTGCTATTTGAATCCTGGTCCCGTCATTGGTTGTCATTATGTATCAGTGAGGTGTTTTCCTAATTGTAACCTATTAATGACCTTTCAGGAGGTGAAAGCTGATGTTATGAACAACTAATCCACCCCTACTGATGGCATGGATCAAAATGATGCTTCCCTGTTCTCAATATTTATTGTGATGTGCTAATGTTATGTCCATTTCCAGAGATCAAGACATATTTATGATAATCCTATTTCAGCATTGCTAAGATGGAAACACATTAAGTTAAACCAATATGTTGATTATGGACATGTTGTGATTCTTCATTATTATAAATCTTTTAAAGGGCAATTGGCAACTATGAAACTTGTCTTGAAGAACCATTTCATGTGCACATCTTTTTTTTTCTCTTTGATTTTGTATTGAAGAATCATATTGAAACTTTTATTTTGGTTAATCAGCAAAACTGTTTCTAGTATTTGTGATTTTTAATTTATTCAAAAGAATAGGTAAATTTTGATCTAAAAAAATCCATAAATCATAGCAAAAGATTTTCTCACTTTTTGTTTATCTTACTTTCCTTGTGATTTTTAATTTACTCAAAAGAAGGCCCAATGGTTTGGATTTGGAACTTCCATGTTGGAGGTCTCAAGTTCGAAATCTCTTGCTAGTGAAAGCAAAGGGCTTGCCTTTTGGGTCGAGCCCTTTGGGACTTCCATGTTGGAGGTCTCAAGTTCGAAATTCCTTGCCATTGAAAGCAAGGGGTTTGCCTTTTGGGTCGAGCTCGTCACACCGGGATTGCCTAGTGTGGGTATTTCATAGGAACAGTGGTTTTACCCTATGCGCACCCCAAGGATAGCGGCGGCAGGTTTCCCTTGTCATAAAAAAAAATATAGGTAAATTTCGATCTAAAAAGATCCATAAATCATAGCAAAAGATTGTTTGTCTCACTTTCCGTTTAATCTATTTAAAAAATATATTATTCTTTATTTCAATCTTTTTACTTTATACTCCCTCTGTCCAACAATAGTTGTCTATTATCAACTTGGCATGAGTAATATTAATATATTATCCTTTGACTTTATTAAATTTAATGTTTTGAAAAATGTATTAGATGATAAATAATATTTAATAGCAAGGTAGAATAGACACAAAAGACGAATTATCTCTTGATTTTATAAATTGGACAAGTATTGCTAGACAATTATTGTTAGTATAGTAGACAACTATTGTTGGACGGAGGGAGTATAATTTTTTACATTAAAATTAAAGATTATTTTTATATATACAAAATATTTTAATTTCAAATCACAACATTTAAAAGTTCAGACAAACAAATTCAAACGGAAGGATTAGCTATCTCCAAAAACAATAACAAGCGAAATTGTAAAAAGAAAATAATATATAAAGAATAGAGTAAACGAGGGAAAAAAAAACTAACTAAACTCCAGGCCAAAAGAAATACTCTTGTAGAAGGATTCTTCTTGAGATTAGCTTTGTGGCTTTTACAATGAGCAGTCTTCTCTCTCTTCAGCTTCAACTCACAAAACAGAGCAAACCTCACAAATTATTTTGCTAAATTTTCATCAGATTCAATTTTTACAATGTCTACACTGCTAACAGACATCATCATTGATATCCTCTCAAGGGTTTCGACAAAGAATAGGAATTTGTTCACTTCTAGTGACATCCAACAACACATTCTTAGGGAATGTTCTGTTAGCTCATTACATAATGATTCTGTGATTGAGTCATTAGACTTGAATTATCCCTTGAAAAACCCGCAACTAAGGGTTTGCATTGTGGGTTCGGTTAATGGATTGATTTGTCTTGACATTGAGGATAATGACTTGGTTTTGTGGAATCCAGCACTTAAAGTGTACAGGAAATTGCCTGATTCTAGACTTAGAGTAAGTGGTGGTTCCCGTATCGAAAGAGCTACTAGTGTCATGTATGATTTTGGATATGATGAGTTAAATGATGATTATAAGGTAGTAGGTGTGCGTTGTAGTTGCAGAGGTCATCCGCTTGAGGTCAAAATATTTAGTCTAAAGAACAATTCTTGGAGAACTAAAGGTGACATTCTGGAAGTGGTGCAATTAATTAAGCCATGTAAGTTTTTAAACGGGAAGCTTCATTGGGCTAATGATATGAATGGTGGTTTTCGTAAGTATGGGAACATCATTTCAATTGATTTGGCTGATGAGAGATGGGGAAAGGTGGAGAAGCCCGACTATGGAGAAGGAAACTTTTCTTTGAAGCTTGAAGTGTTACACTGTCTGTGTTTTGTAACTATCTGACGACGAGTCGTAACTATATGATGACGAGTCACTCAGATGTGTGGGTTATGAAAGAGTGTGGAGTTAAAGAGTCTTGGACAAAAACGTATGCCATCAAATATTCTCATGATGCGTTTTCTCCTTTTATTTCTCTAACACTTTGCATGTCAAACAAAGGCGAGATATTGCTTGTGCCTGGATCGACTTTAACTGCACACAATCCAGAGGATGAACCTATCAGATATCCAAAGATTATCAACTTTGGTTACTGTAATGCAGCAAACATCTACATTGAAAGCCTAGTTTGTGCCCTGCTTTTTGGGACAAACAAAGCTTAGAACAAGAACAGATGCAGAATCTGAGATGAATGACAATGCTGTAGCTAATGACTTGTAAGAGTTCCACGCTATACATTTTTCTGTTTCTTTCTCAAATATAGAGAAAGACATCCCATATTTTACGGACATCCTCACAGCACATCTGCTTGGAGATATTATTTGTTCTTTCCCTTTTTGCATATTTTCATGAAATAATTTTTTTTTGTGAGGCTACAAGTGGTTGGAAGTGATCTTTCTATGTGTTGTAGCTATATGAGAAGTCAGGCGGATGTGTGGGTTATGAGAGAATATGGGGTTAAAGAGTCTTGGACAAAAACGTATACCGTCAAGTATCCTGATAATGTGTTTTCTCCTTTTATTTCCCGAACACTTTGCATGTCAAACAAAGGTGAAATATTGCTTGTGTTTGGATCGACTTTAATGGCACACAATCCAGAGGATGAACCTATCAAATATCCAAATGTTACCCACGGTGGTTACTCTGTTGGGGTGAACTTCGACATTGAAAGCCTAGTTTGCCCCCCTTTACTGAATGAACAAAGCACAGAACAAGAATGAAGGCCTCAACACTAGCTCTTATGTGAACATTTGAAGAGAGAAATAAGAGAGCTTTTGAAGGGGTAGAGATGAATGTTGGACAATTTAGAAGTAGTCTCTTATTCCTATAGTTGCACGAGGTCCCCTTATGTACGAAAGATTGGGTGTCTTTCGTGGAGAATCATATCTTTTTGTCGGTTTTCTACTTTTTTGGCACACAGCTCTTGTATGCAGGCTTTGTTATGACTTATGCCCAACATTCCTATAAGAAAACTATTACTTTATATGGAAAAAAATAAGAGCCTATTTATTTATGGTTTGATAAAGGTGCAAGTTTTGACTTTTCAGTTTCTTTTATATTTTATCCTAAACAGAGCTGCAAACAGTGTTTATACCTTTTTTTTAACAGTATTGCTGTAGTCGTCACTCATAACTGATGACGTTGTAATCTTGTGTCTCATAAACTATGCACCAAAATATTAACTTTCTGAGTTTTCAAATTTCATGGTTTGTCAAAGTTGAGAAACTAATGCGTGACTTTAATGCATCTCAAGTAATATTTGGTCATTGACGCAACTGTTTATTTGACAATCTGAAATGTTTTCTAGATCAAGCAAGAAAATACTGGGGAGGATAATAGTTAGCCTGTAAAAATAAAATCTGGGTGTCTGGATGCACTTAATGCCATGGTACTGTTTGTTTTGTTTTGTTTGCATTAAGATATTAGGTATGTCTTTCATGAGACTTATCAAGAAAAGAGAACAAGAACTCAGTTGTTGTCTCACTTTCCTTTTAAAAAGATCCATAAATCATAGCAAAAGATTGTTTGTCTCACTTTCCTTTTAATCTATTTAAAATATATATTATTCTTTAATTCAATTTTTTTACCTTATACTCCCTCTGTCCAACAATAATTGCCTATTATTGACTTGGCACACTCCTTAAGAAATAATAAATAATATGGGTAATATTATCATATTATCCTTTGACTTTACTAAATTTAATGTTTTGAAAAATGTGTTAGATAATAAATAATATTTAATAGTAAGGGTAGAATAGACACATAAGGTAAATTATCTCTTGATTTTATAAATTGGATAAGTATTGTTGGACAACTATTTTTAGTATAGTAGACAACTATTATTGGACGGAGTGAGTATAATTTTTTACATTAAAATTAAAGATTATTTTTATATATACAAAATATCTTTAATTTCAAATCACAACATTTAAAAGTTCAGACAAACAAATTGAAATGGAAGGATTAGCTATCTCCAAAAACAATAACATGCGAAATTGTAAAAAGAAAATAATATATAAAGAATAGAGTAAACGAGGGAAAAAAAACTAACTAAACTCCAGGCCCAAAAGAAATACTCTTGTAGAAGGATTCTTCTTGAGATTAGCTTTGTGGCTTTTGCAATAAGCAGTCTTCTCTCCCTTCAGCTTCAACTCACAAAACAGAGCAAACCTCACAAATTATTTTGCTAAATTTTCATCAAATTCAATTCAAGATTCAATTTTTACAATGTCTACACTGTTAACAGACATCATCATTGATATCCTCTCAAGGGTTTCTGTTAAATCCCTTTTGAAGTTCAGGTGTGTTTCGAAATCATGGCATACTTTAATCCGTAGCCCTGAATTTGTCAAAATTCATCTTAGTGTATCTGCAAAAAACAAAGATTACACACACCACAGGCTTGTATGGACAAAGAATAGGAATTTGTTCACTTCTAGTGACATCCAACAACACATTCTTAGGGAATGTTCTGTAAGCTCATTACATAATGATTCTGTGATTGAGTCATTAGACTTGAATTATCCCTTGAAAAACCCGCAACTAAGGGTTTGCATTGTGGGTTCGGTTAATGGATTGATTTGTCTTGACATTGAGGATAATGACTTGGTCTTGTGGAATCCAGCACTTAGAGTGTACAGGAAATTGCCTGATTCTAGACTTAGAGTAAGTGGTGGTTCCCGTATCGAAAGAGCTACTAGTGTCATGTATGATTTTGGATATGATGAGTTAAATGATGATTATAAGGTAGTAGGTGTGCGTTGTAGTTGCAGAGGTCATCCGCTTGAGGTCAAAATATATAGTCTAAAGAACAATTCTTGGAGAACTAAAGGTGATATTCTGGAAGTGGTGCAATTAATTAAGCCATGTAAGTTTTTAAACGGGAAGCTTCATTGGGCTAATGATATGAATGGTGGTTTTTCGTAAGTATGGGAACATCATTTCAATTGATTTGGCTGATGAGAGATGGAGAAAGGTGGAGCAGCCCGACTATGGAGAAGGAAACTTTTCTTTGAAGCTTGAAGTGTTGGGGAGTGATCTGTCTGTGTTTTGTAACTATCTGACGACGAGTCGTAACTATTCGATGACGAGTCATGCAGATGTGTGGGTTATGAAAGAGTATGGAGTTAAAGAGTCTTGGACAAAAACATATGCCATCAAATATTCTCATGATGTGTTTTCTCCTTTTATTTCTCTAACGCTTTGCATGTCAAACAAAGGTGAGATATTGCTTGTGCCTGGATCGACTTTAACTGCACACAATCCAGAGGATGAACCTATCAGATATCCAAAGATTATCAACTTTGGTTACTGTAATGCGGCAAACATCTACATTGAAAGCCTAGTTTGTGCTCCGCTTTTTGGGACAAACAAAGCTTAGAACAAGAACAAGATGCAGAATCTGAGATGAATGACAATGCTGTAGCTAATGACTTGTAAGAGTTCCACGCAATACATTTTTCTGTTTCTTTCTCAAATATAGAGAAAGACGTCCCATATTTTACAGACATCCTCACAGCACATCTGCTTGGAGATCTTATTTGTTCTTTCCCTTTTTGCATATTTTCATGAAATAACTTCTTTTTGTGATAGTTATTTGGTTGTAGTGTTTGGTGTTTTAAGGGAATGTGATGTCCCTCTAGATAGAGTAAGATAAAGAGCGTCAGGGACATGAAAATCATGCAAAAAGAATGCGCCAATAACACTGGGCATAGCCTTTGCCAGGATTTTAGGGCATTCATTGCTAACTCTTTATAGTGAAACTTAATAAGGAACTACTTAACATATCATAAGACTTAAGGTCTGATATAATATCTAGTTTTGGTGGTTTCCCTTGTTGCTTACATGTTATCTGTTTTACTTGTTATTGAAGGACAGTTGAAACGAGAAAATCTACCTGCAATGATTAAGAGAGTGAAGTGGGACTAGAGATATTAGAGGAATCAAGGAGAGAAATAAATGCATCTCAAGTAATATTTGGTCATTGACACAAGTGTTTATTTGACAATCTGAAATGTTCTCTAGATCAAGTAACGGAAGGAAATACAGGGGAGGGATAATAACTAATCTCTATAAGAAAATAATCTTGACCTTTTGATACACTTGATGCCATGGTTCCGTTTGCTTTGTTTGCATTATGATATTAATGATGTCTTTCTTGAGACTTATCAAGACAAGAGAATAAGGACTTGTAAAGATGCATATTGATGTAACTAAAATATTAGTACTAGAGTTGTTGGTGAAAGGATGGAAGCTTCTGCCTCATGCTGGCTATCTTTTTAGATAATGTAACTACCATATATTTGTTCATGTTCTATGCTTACTAGATGCCAGGAGCTCAATGCACATTGTCGTGAAATGAAAATTATTGTTTTCCGATAACAAGGAAAGTAACTCTCGTTTTAATTGGTGTTTGTGTATGACCCGTGCTTGAGGACAGTCATATGTGTTGCACCTTACCAGATACCCCACTTTTACTAGTCACAGATCACGATAGATGAGTAGGGTATTTTCATTTCTATTGTTGAACTTTCAGGGAGTAAAAGCTGCTATTAAGAACGATTAATCCATCTACTGCTTACTGCATGCATCTTGATGATGAAGCATGTCATTCCCCTTATTAACATTCATGTCAATATATTAGTTTTATTTTTATGTGTATAAAGCAAAGGTTACCTATGCTGGTCTTCACTACATATTGGTCTTACCAGTGCTGCTTAGATTTGTAATATTTTGTGGTAACCAAAATCCTAGCATGAGCCTTGGCTTTCTTATGCTAATTTTTTCCCCTTTTTAGCTGAACGCCCAGCTTTTGTTTTCAAGGTGCCTAATGAAATATATAGTCATTTCTCAAGGTATTTATAAAAGTTAACAGGGTCCAGTGACACTCTCCTTTCCACGTGGTCCGCCTGTGGAAGCAGCACCAATGAAGTAATTTTTGCTACATGTTAGTCGTATCCTCTGTGTGGGATAATCTGCTTATGCTGCTTTCTAAATTTTCTCTTCTTTCACGTGTCAGTACGTATCAGCAAGGTGTTTTTTTGTTAATTTTTGTATCCTATTGATCTTTCAGGAGGTGAAAGCTGATGTTAAGAACAACTAAATCTACCTGACACTGATGCCACAGATTGAAATGATGAAGCTGTTACAGAAGCATGGTGTTTCTTCCATTTCCAGTCTCGTGTAACGTTTTTTATTTTCTTAAGAAAAAATAGTATATTTTCTCTTTTTCTAACGGATAAAAACTGTTCACAATGTTCATTATGAATTATGATGTTCTAATGTTATTTCCATGTCCAGAGAGCAAGACATGTTTATGATGATCTTATTTCCGCCCACTAATTGCTTATTATTGAATTATATGACTAATTTGGGACTCGAAGGTTCATCGTGACAAAGCATTTAACAAATCTTCTCCAACTTCCCTTGAATGTTTGTAGATGGTACTAGATTGAGATTGATCTGCTACTTACATTTATGATAGTGCCATGTATCAGACTCCCTAATACAGTAGCAACATAGTTAGAAAACTAATGGATAAGGTCTACGTACATCATATCATTCTAAGACCCTACGTGTGGAGTTGTACTGGTTTTGTTGTTGTTGTTTACCTAATATGAGAGTAAAAGTATGATACACATTTTGTGATTCTTCATAATTATAAATCTAATAGCTAAAGAAAGGTCTAACCCATCGGTGACCCTCTAAAGTTGGCACAATGTTTCACTTAGAAAGGTCTAATCCATCAGTGGCCCCCTAAAGTTGACACGATGTTTCACTTAGACACCTCAACTAAGCAATATTTATTTTAGATACCTCATGTATGGTTCTGTTGTAACATTTTGACACCTTTTTTAATATCAGCAAAAATATATAATGTGTGTATTATGCTCGCAAATGACGAATTAAACAAAGACATTTGTTATTTGTGTCAAAAATAAATTTTAAATAATTAATTTTGAGTGAAAATAAAAACTAACCAATGAATTAATGACACATGATATTTTTGCCCAAATAATTACAAAATAAAATAAAATTCAAAAGGGAACCCCCCATCCCATTTGCAGAAGTAGAAACGCCACTCTCCTCCCAATTTGTCTTCCCGAAACACTTTTACTCTTTTTGCAGAAACATCTTAAGGCACATCAAAAATCTGCGCACCATCCTTGTTGAAATTTTTCATCATCACTTTCTTCCTTCTTTTAATTATAAATATTTTAATAGTTAAATCTTGAAATAGGTTTATTTTTAAATTTTAAAAATATTTTCCATTATTTTGCTGAAACCTTTCATTCACCATGGATAAATTTAATTTGGGCAAAATGATGGCTGAAAATGGGAAAGAAGAAGCAAAAAAGAAATAATTAAAAATTGATTAAAAAAACATTTCATGCGCTGGTCAATGAGTGTATCGCACTTATTATGCCATGTAAGCAAAATGTGTCAAACTAACACAGCGAAACTCTACGTGAGGTGTCTAAAATGAATATCGCTTAGTTGAGGTGTCTAAGTGAAACATCGTGCCAACTTCGTGAGGCCATCAATGGGTTAAGCCTTAAAGAAAACAAGACATAAAATTCATTCCTCGAATATGATCTGAATAATTCTTTTTGAACGACACATGGTTCCTCGAGGTATTAGCTAATCTCAAGATTATGTTATCCCATCATTTGTACTAAAATGATAATACCATTGTATATAGAAGGTGGAATATGAGGGAACTCATCTGTTTGGGTTATGGAGTAGGGGTTAAAGAATCTTGGACAAGGGTTATGGAGTAGGGCAAGGGTTATGGAGTCTTGGACAAGAAATGAGAAATGGAGAAAGATAGTGGAGCAGCCTTTGTATGAACAAGAAATGAGAAATGGAGAAAGACAGTGGAGCAGCCTTTGTATCGAGGTGGAATATGAGGAAACTCATCTGTTTGGGTTATGGAGTAGAAATTAAAGAATATTGGACAACGATGTTTACCATCAAATGGCATGGTGATGAAGTGCTCGTCCGCTCTTTTTTATGTCTAAAAAAGGTGAAATTTTTGTTGTGTTTGGATCTATTAGTATGATATAAAATCCGAAAGATGAATCGATAAGATACTTTTTATGTCTAAAAAGGTAAAATTTTGGTTGTGTTTGGATCTATTAGTATGATATAAAATCCGGAAGATGAATCGATAAGATACTTTTTATGTCTAAAAAAGGTGAAATTATGGTTGTGTTTGGATCTATTAGAATGATATACAATCCGAAGGATGAATCGATAAGATACTCAGAGGTTATTAACTTTGATTGTGATTATGAGGCGGAAATATACATCGCGGAAATATACGTTGAAAGTAACAAAAATCTTGTTAGAGTGCTATTCTTTCCTCAAGTACTATTAAATTGTGTTTGCTATTTCAATAGAACAATGTCATGCATATGTTGAGGACTTCATTAGATCGTATTGCTAGGAGATATTGTAGATGTGGGAAACTACATGAAATTATAGTAACTAGCCTTGCAAGGGTTTGGTTTTTATCGATTGACATCTCTTTTCTTGTTTCATAATTTTCACTAGAATGTTACAATGAGACATAGTCTTTGCCAAGGTCATTTTTTGATCTGGGGCTTTCATTGCTAACCCCTTTCAAAGTGAAACTTAATAGGGAAAAAAGAGGAATCATAGAGAAGAGTAAGTTCTGATATAGTATCTTGTTTTGGTAGGTTTCCTAGTTGTTAATAGCTTACTGTTATTTCTCCGGCATTATGTTTTCATCATTATAGTTGTTTAGTCAATCAAGGCTTAACCGTCTTTCACCAGTAAATGACATTAGCAAGAATGGATTGAATTTGGAGAAAGCAACTGAGAGTGCTGTACTGGCTTTTTCTACCTTTAAATGAACTTGCTATACCAACTTTGGGCGGCATAATATGTTGAATGTGGATCAATATGAGTACTATAGTGCCTTTGACTTCATATTAATCTTTACTTTTCTTTTGATATGTATGATGATGGACTAAATATACCACTTGAAGTTTCACCCTTTTGGTCTAGACATCAGATTAGTTAATTAGAAGCTCTTTGATATGCCTCAAGTATATATAGTTGGTAGGGGAATAGGCGTTTGATGAAAGTGATTTTTGTTGCATGTTACATGTAGACTATGCACGGGGATGGTACTGCATGCACTGCTTTCTTACATCTCTTTTACTTGTCATGTGACATAACAGTGAAGTGTTTTATTAACTGTTATGTATTATTCAGATTTCAGGAAGTGAATGAAGTGAAAGCTGTTGGTAAACAACCAATCCGTCCGCCTGTTGACTGCTTGAAATCAAAATAGTGAAGCCCGAGTTTTTCCCCTGTACTCAACGTTCATTGAATGTGTTGTTATTGCCATGAACATAGAGGAAGACTTACTATGTTACCGACTTTTGCTAATTGCATATCCCATTTTGTCACCGTTGTAGGTTGAACATGTCATGTAAAAGGTTGAACAATCTCCTCATTCTGTTGTGTTTCTATTGAATGTAGTATATTGAGATTGTCGTGACAAAAGATTGATTGGAACAAGCTCCTCATTATGTCTCTTCTGCTTTGATATTTTCTTTTTGTATGTAGTAATTTGAGATTGATTGAAAATACAAGTTGAATATTCCGTTAGCTACTTATTCAACCGGCCTATTTGACATCCCAAATTCACCCTTAATTTTGAATCTTTTAGCACAGAAATAGTACATTTATATACAAGGGTGTGAAACCCCAATAATCTAGGCAGAATTCAACAATATTGTAAGCAAAACCAATATTTTGTCCATATTGTCCAGGCTTCTTGTATCAATTATGCATATTGTATGCCTAATTTGGGGCTTGAAGGTTCATTGTGACAACATTAAATGAGAAGCATAGACAAAAATTAAAAACCACCCTGAAATAAAACAATCCAATCCAATCCAATATACTTCTTGCTGGAAGTACCCTTGATCCCATTGAACGAGTGGGCCCAAATAATTCAGAAGGGATAGTTGTCGAACCAGACCACATAGTTTTGACAATAACAAAAACTGCAAAAAAGACAACACAAATCGCGCACTAACCACGTCTGAAAAGGCAAGTGTTTTAGCAAATGAGTTATATAAATCAGAGGATGAGATACCTAATGAATGCCCTTATTTAGCTATGTACACTATATTTTAAAAGTAATAACTTTGTATGTTTAGGAGCATCAAGTAAACAGCGAGAAAAGCCAAATGAATAACAAGATACATAACTTAGAATTAATGAATAACTACTGAGATCGTCTAGATCAACGAGTCTAACGAGTCTTATCATGACTTAGGAGATCGAATTTTGAGTTTGGTCCAAACTATGTCCACCTCTAATTTAGGAGATGATATTTAAAGGGCCATTTTAATTCAATGGTTAGACTTGAGGGACTAGTTTAACCTTTTTCTCTATTAGATGTCTATAAAAAAAGAAAAGTAACGACTAACGAGAACTCTTGTTAGAGTTACCCTCCAAAATCTTGCTAATACCGAACTTTTAAGAACACAAATGGAATCTGAAGGAGATAACCCAGATTTCTCAAGAACACAAATGGAATCTGAAGGAGATAACCCAGAAAGGAGAAAACCCAGTAAGCGTTCTCCATTACCATCAACTTCAATGCAAGATTCAAGCTTAACAATCCCTTACTTTCCACCAGAACTCATCGCTGATATCTTCTCCAGGCTTCCTGTGAAATCCATCTTGAGGTTCCGGTGTGTTTCAAAATACTGGCTTGTTGAAATCTCTAGCCCTCAATTTATCAAGACCCATCTTAGTGTAGCCTTTAATACAAGGAATACACCCACCATATGCTTACGTATAGACCTCTTAAATCTTGTACTCTTAGGTGTCATGACCGCCACTTTGTCATCCCACTTAGGCATAATTTTAAAGTAAAAGTAAGCTAGCCTAAGGGGCAAGGATCTAGAGTCTTGAAGAGGTTTGTGGAAAACTCTAAAATATCCTAGATATTTTCTTGGAAGACTTTAGAATTCTCTAGGCTTGTAGAAAATTTTAGAAGGGAGACCAATGTGTAAATATGTAGGGACTTTAGCTCCTAGGATTGTAGTATAAATAGAGGGACTTTCATTTGTAATTCAACCCAAAAAGTTGTAAAGCATTTCCCAAGCAATACAAAGCCATCTTATAAGCTATCTTGTGTCTTTCTTTCATTTTCTTGGTGGTCTAAGTTTGAAAAGACTTACTTGAGCCTTACAAAATCGTGAAAGAGTCGTAAGTTATCAAGAGCCACACGGAACATTAGTCGAAGTCTAAGTCCGTAACATAGGTCTCTATTTTATTAGAATGTTACAGAGTCATCTGATTTGAATTATCCCATTAAACACAATGATTCATACAAAAAAATTTCCTATATTGGATTTCATGTTCCGTCAATGGATTGATTTGTCTTACTGCTGAGAAGAAGAATGACTTGTTTATAGGGAAGCCATCAATTAGAATGTACAGGAAATTGTTTGATTGTATAACTAGGCCTGATTGCTCGCCAATATATAGTTTTGGATGTGATGAGTTTCATGAGATACTATTATATGGTTCAGGTAAGTTTTTGAATGGGAAATTGTATTGGGATACTGCAGCTCCTATTGTAAGTGGAAAAAGACAGTGGAGCAGCCTTCGTATCGAAGAAAGGTTATAGTATTTGGAAGTGATCTTTATATCTTTTGTGATTATGAGCGAACTCATCTAGATGTTTGGGTTATGAAGGAGCATGGGATTAAAGAATCTTGGACAACAATGTTTACCCAAGCAATATACGTTGAAAGTCTGGTTTCTCCTTTTTTAACATAAAAGCTTGAGGATGCAATGAAAAAACAACGGCTGAAGTGTTATTTTTCTTCAAGTGTTATTAAATTGTGTTTGCTATTTCAATAGACTAAAATTACCACTTGAATTTTCACCCTTTTGGTCTAGACATCAGCATGACGACTTATCTATGTTACCTTCTTTTGCTAATTGCATATTCCATTTTGTCATCATTGTAGCTTGAACATGTCACAAAAAAGAAATGTTGCATGCTCCTTATTCTGTTGTATTCCGTATCTTGAGATTGTCATGACATGCTAATTGCATATTCCATTTTGTCATCGTTGTAGCTTGAACACGTCACGAAAAAGATTGCATACTCGTTATTTTGTTGTATTCTGTATCTTGAGATTGGTTGAAAAGCGTACATTCTTTCTTGTATGTAGTATCTTGAGATTGAATGGAAATACAAGTTGAATCTTCCCTCAAGCTACTTACTACTTATATCCCATATGATGATGTTGGTAGCAAAATCTTAGCCCCAAACAAGTTTTGCCTCTATATAATCAGCCAAGCGCATTTTCTCCATACGAGTCATGATTTGAAGACATTCGACACGCTCAAGGGCATAAAAAAATTTCTCAAGACTTCAGCTAAACAAATCCAACTTCTGAGACATTTTTATAACAAATAGAAGCACAGGCACAGAAAAAGCTCAATTAATCAAATCAGAAAAGTTGGTACCCACAAAGATAAGCATAGAATTGCAATGAGTAAGAACTCAAACATCTATAACCAAAACTGCAGGTGGCCATTGCCCTTTTTTTCATTTCATACCATTAAATAACACAATAACAAAAGGGTATTTTTATGTTACATAACAAGTTCTACTCCTTTCTACTAATACTTCCCAAAACATAACACCCCATTTACATCTAAAACTCTTGAGATGCAGAGCCAATGTCACCCTTTGCAGAGCCAGCCTTCTTAGGTAACAGATTCTGGTGAATGTTGGGCAGAACACCTCCATTAGCAATGGTAACATGACCCAAAAGCTTGCTCAGCTCCTCATCATTCCTCACAGCCAACTGAATGTGCCTAGGCACAATTCGATTCTTCTTGTTGTCTCTAGCAGCATTTCCAGCCAACTCCAACACCTATATCCAAACAAACATTGCAGACTTAGAATTCCATTTACATTAACAATATTTGAACAGCATTTCATAACTATCAATACAAAAATTACAATTCTTATGGAACCACTTAATTTTATACAGAACACATTGAATAAACTGACACAATTCAACCATTTCAGCTCTTTTGGAGAAACTGAACAGTTTAAATATGAAATTCATCAACTAATTGTTAAAACTTCACCAATAAACTAGGATAAACACGATTTCCCTACCATGCAATAAGCTTTGAGCATAAACAAATCAAAATCAGTCCATAGCTCCGTCGACAGAAATTAGCAAAACAAATCGGCAAAAAAAAAAAACAAAAAATTACCTCAGCGGCGAGATACTCAAGGACAGCAGAGAGATACACAGGAGCACCAGCACCGACACGTTCAGCGTATTTTCCGGCCTTAAGGAAACGAGCGATCCTACCGACGGGAAACTGAAGACCGGCTTTTGAAGATCGGGAAACCGATTTCGATGCCTTCGGCTTGCCTCTTCCGGCGCCGCCTTTACCCGCTCCAGCACCTGAACTCATTTTTTTTTCTCTTACAAAACCCTAACCCTAGATTCGGAGTTGCAGAGAAGAGAGAAGGAAGATGGTGAAATGTGATACGGAGAAAATGAGAAAGTGGAGTTGTGAATATATAGTAACGAATGGTGTGTTCTGATTGGTTGAAATAAGGATACAAGGATTGCCAGCGTGGAAATGGCGGTATTTTTAATTTTTGGAATACCCTCTAATATTTCCCTCCGTCTCTACTATTAAAATATTCACGAAACTTCAAATAGAGTACTTTCTTTTTTGTCTCATTTTCACTTGGCAAGTAAATTAAATTTTTTAATTTTGTGGTTTTAAATTAAGGGTAAGTACAATTGTAGTTATAAATATATTATATGAAAAGTTAAAATTAAATAACTATCAAAAAATAAAAGAGATATAAAGCAAGACAAACAAATTTATTTTTTTCTCTATTTTTCATTAAATGTTAACTAGTACAGTCAAACCTCTCAATAGTGGTGACATTTGTCTGAAAGTTTCATGACCTTTATAAATGAGGTATTGTTATATATGTATATTTAACTGTTATAAACAACAGTATGTTAAATCAGAGAGAGTATTGAATGTAAAAGAGACAAACATCACAAGCCTTTCCTCGTGAAATATCTATTGGTGGACATTATTTGAATATAATTTATTTATTTTTTTAGATATTTGTACTTGAAATTTACTATGTGTGTGATATTAATGATGATTATCAAAAATATTTTAATATTTTAGTTTATACATAATATATTTTTTATGTATGAAATATTATTACAAAATATTTGAGTATTGACTGTTATGTAGCATAATTTGCTTGTGGAAGCTTAACTTAGGAATATCCATATCCTGGCAAAGGATGGCTTGAAAACCCAATTAAATTGACAAGAGGTACACAATCAAAGGATGAGTTCACTTATTGAAGCACATAATGGTGATTTAGTTCTTTTACACCAGTAATCGCGAGACCGGGGCTTAGCTCTTTGAAGCACATGTTTAAGGAAGTTTCAAAATTCTTACTCGAAAGAGTAAGGAAGAAGAGCTGCGGAAATGGTTTCCTGGCCTATTGAAACTCTTTCAGCTGATTCACGGCAACACATTACTTCAGATCAGATTTGTGCCAATTCCTCCATTCACAGAATGCCATTATCAATCAAACTCTCTCTCTTGGACGCGATTTTACTGCTTTAATGGTGTATTAGCAAACCGATAATCGTACTTTGAGATCACTTCATTGTCTCTTTCTCCACAGACTTCGCTAATAGGAATTGAGTCAGTAATTTCCTTCAAATAGTCCAGTGTAAGTTTCACTTCTAGAGATTGGACATTGTCATTGAGGTTCTTGATCTTTGTTGTCCCTGCAATACAGCAGCAGTGTATTCCAACTCATATAAAAGGTTAAACAAGATACCACTAGATTATTTCAGTACATGGATGGAAGGGGAGGACAACTAGTCTTGAATACGCGTACATTTAGATACATGAAAGTATTGCAGTAGAAAATGTAACTTGATATAGTACCAGGTATTGGAATTATATCGTCTCCTTGATGCATAACCCATGCTAAAGCTAGTTGAGGAGGTGTGCAACCATGCTTTGATGCTAAGTTAGCGAATCGTGAGTATAGAACTTTGTTCTTCTCCAAATTCTGTTCATTAAACCTTGGATGCGAGCCCTGAAGAAGAAAAGAAACTGAAATAACAAGCCTAACTCCACGTCTTTTCATTCATCTTTATCGAACTCCCTAACATACACCTCAAAAGAACCATAACGTCTTTTCATTCATCTTTATCGAACTCCCTAACATACACCTTAAAAGAACCATGTATCCCTTTTTACACTATGCTGCTATATTACAAAAGTGACGTAAAAGTGGCTGGTTGAGCTATTTACTCTGTCAGTTCTTTCAAACCTTTTTTGCTCCCTCTATTTATATGGTTGTACCAACAACAAAAGGTGAATCATCAATACTTTATAACTAGATGATAAGAACCATGATAACATGTACTAACTAGCTCATTCATAACAGTACCGACCATGATCTTCAAATGCTTTTTCTAGCAATTACTTACCATTATACTTCCCATAGGCAAGCTTTCTGTGATTGCCTTCCCACCAAAGAACCCGTGGCCGAGGGGGCTATAGGCAACAATTCCAATGCCTAGTTCCCTGTATAAAGAAGGCAAGGAAAATATTAAGAAAGATGAAGGAGTTCTGTTCTGCTACCTATCGAATCTTAAATCATTAACGAAATCAAAACTACAGAGGAAAAATAGAGAAATTCAGAAGAAAAAAAGAAGATTATGGTTTCATATTATGCATAAGTGTTGATCATCGATATGGCTTAATTTTTGAGAGGAAGAGAAGCTATTAACCTTGAACATACCTACAAAGTGGAATTACATCCTCTTCTATCTCACGGGTCCAAAGAGAATACTCCAATTGTACAGCAGTAATGGGATGAACAGCATGTGCCCTCTTAATTGTGTCCACACTGGCTTCCGATAAGCCAATGTACCTAATCTTTCCCTCCTCGACTAATTTCTTGAGTTCTGCCATCTTCAATCATTAAGTTGATTAAAGTAAATCAAGTTTCCCTTGTACTACATACATCACAATAGGTAAGAACAATGGATAAAGATCGGATAGTTACAGTTTCCTCTATAGGCACAGTTGTGTCTATTCGGTGTGGATAATATAGATCGATGTAGTCTACATCAAGCCGCTTCAGACTTTCTTCACAGCATTTCCGTACATATTCTGGAGAGCCTTTGACATGAAACTGGAAGCCCTCAGAAATTATCAACCCAAATTTGGTTGCCAGTTGGACTTCCTCACGAGGAAGCTGCTTCAGTGCCTGGTTATCGAAAAATGACAGTTAACGAAAAGAAAATGGGATAGTTTAATGAAAGAAAAACACGTCTCAGCAAACACTGAGTGATTTTATAGGTCAAAAAATCTTCAAACGGAGCATTTTATCCTTCTTTTATCATCAACCGAACATACCTTTCCCACCATTATTTCATTGTCGCCTTCATGCCCGTATAAATTAGATGTGTCAAAGAAGGTGATGCCTTTATTGAATGCTTCCTTTAAGACTGAGCATCCGGCTTCATGTGACAGAGGAGTATTTAATATTCCAGAAAGTCCTAAACAACCAAAGCCTAGTTTCGAGACCTGGCAACAAGAAAAGATTAATCTAAATGTTTAAAGCTTCTGTTATAGCATACAAGTAATCTGTTGGCTTTTCTTTTAGAGAGAATTTTATCACCGCTCACAAGAATATCAGAATTTTCTAGATTGAACAACCTTTTTCTTCCAATAGTCAAAATGCAGTAGTCTCTTGCTGGAATGATAAGATACTCAAGGAGAATGAAAAGTGGGATAATTGCATGTACAAAGTGTAACTATAAGCTCTGTGACTCAGTTTAGTTAAAGGCAAAAAGCTAAAAAAGAAAGGAAAGCCAAGTTTCTGGATAGGTAAAAACACAAGCAACACTTATACTACAACAACTTACTGAGTGTAATCCCACAAGTGGGGTCTGGGGAGAGTGGTGTGTACGCAGTCGTACCTCTACTTTGAGAAGGTACTATTCCAATAGACTCTCGGCTCAAGTAAAGCATCTCAAAAAAACAAGTATGTAAAGCAAATATAGTAGTGAAGAATCCATACTGAAAAGAATGGAGAAGAGAACAATACCAACAACAAATAATATGATAACTGAAGTCAAGGAGACAATAAAATCGAAGAATAATAAATACAATACTGAACAAGGAGCACTTATATGGACTAAAAATTGAAGATACTGCAACTAAGTGAAAATATAAAGTAAAAAAACATAACAATCAACTTAAAAATCATTATAGCTCTCTGATTTAGTGATGACTGATGACACCCTTATCTAGTTTCTTATTCTTAGGGAGTAACATATACATCCATAATGTTATTTTAATAATTAATAAATCGCTCAACCAGCTATATTTATAGCTAAACAATGTCCTCTTCACGGCAGAGTCCACGCGTGTTGTTGAAGTGCATGCATTAGTGCCTGCCCTAAAGCACTACCTGCACTGCACCCTCTGGTGAAGCCAAAAAGTCTAACAAGGGGATTAACGAACACTATGCTATTTGTTTTTTAATATATATAAAGGGGATTCAACAAGTTACATACGTACATAATTTCTTTACCTATAGCACACAATTTCCCGGCAAAAGGAATTCAATTGAACCCCCTTCACCATACATAGCTCTGACACTGGCTGTTAGCCAAGGCTTACCTCAACTCAAGTTGGCTTTTGATAACACTGTTATGAATGACCATGAAACACTCAAGTGATTCGTGATTGGTCATCTTTAAAGTAAAGAAGTAACAGGCAAGGATCATTGGACCTATTTGGACATTGATTCAGTAAAACCATCACATCTCATCCAAAGGTCAACACTTATCTCAGCAAGTCAAACAAGGGATTCATTGATAACTTGTTCGGTCCAACACAGTCATCTAGAACAACAACATAACCAATATAGTCCCACAAGTGTGGTCTGGGAAGAGTACAGTGTACGCAGACCTTACCCTTACCTTTGTGGGGCACAGAGGCACAAAAGTAAAAATAAATTCATATTGATGTACCTTTTTTTTAAAAAAAAAATGGGGGTAGGGGAAGGAGATTATAAGGTGGAGAATCAATCCCTCACCACAAGGTTAAAGTTCAGACAACCAATCAACTGAGCTACAAAACTTTCTCATTTCATTCTTATTGATGTCCATTTGAAGTTTAGCTACAATCTTGGTAGCATAATCTTCTTCTCTCCTTTTTCAAATAAAAATTGTCAAACTCTTATACCATTAAAATTTCTCTTATGGTTAATACAAAAATTTCAGGACTATAACTTTAACTTGGGGAAAAGGGTGGAAAAAGATAAAGAAATAAAACATGTATACAATGAAGCTGTTTACATGGTAACCCAGAAAGCTTAAATGGATTCTGAACCAAAAAAGAAAAAGATTCACCAGAAAGTAAGCTAACACAGCTTCAAGTTCCAAAAATCACAATTTCAAAAACACATTTCAAGTTTGAACTTCAACATCTATGACCAAATGGGGGCTAATTGGTTGTCACAACTTTTTCTAGAGTTCCAGTTCCAGTTTTGTGATAGTAATTGTGGATAAATTACAAGAATGCAAAACTTAAAAAGTTAAAAGAAAACAGAAATTGAAATCATAGCTGAAAAACTGTATTACCTCAAGCCCTTGTATACCCAATTTGACTTTTGGAATTTGGATTTGGGAGTTGTGCTCCATTTTCAAACACCAAATTCTTGATGAGAAGAAGCTACACAGGGGATGCACTGGTTAGCTACTATAGCAGTGGCCAAATTAAAGATATTCTAACATGAGAAAGATGAGCTCAAAAGATCTGAGTCTTCAATTAAATAAAAGTGACAAATTGGCATTATTCTGGTTTTTTTTTTTTGATGAATTTTGATTAACCAAAAAGCTTTTGAATTTTGATAATATAAACTTATTTTGAACTATGAAAAATATCTTAACAATTCACTAGTTCAAAAACATCTTAGCAATTCACTTAATATATATACGTATTATATGTTAAATTGTCCAATTAAATTTTAAGTTATCTACATAAATATTAGTTAAATTTTTAAAAAATTAACCTTTTCTTTAATAGGTTTTTCAATTATCTCTAATTTTATTTTATTTTTCATTTTAAAATAAGTAAATATTTTAATTTGGACACATCTTTTAAGAAATTGCCCATTCTTAAAAAATAAAGTGTTTTCTTAATTAACTTACTCTTAGTAAATATTTTGAAAAAGATATAGCTTTTAGTGAATAGTTTTTGCCTTTGGGGATCATATGAAACTCTTTTTTTATTGTAATAAAGATAAGATTGGAAGAATATCGTTAATATTTTTTAAATTATGTGAAAACACCACTAATATTGAAACAAAATGAAAACATAAAAACATTATCTATTTTGAAATGGAGGGAGTAAGAAAAGTTTGTGAAAAATCAAAAAGATAATATTGCAAATTATTTTTTAATTAATCTAAAAATTAAATTATTTTGATCAAAGAGAGTAATAAACATGGATAACTTAATAAATGATATTTTGTATTTATCATTTTTCTTATGAGCGTGAGAAGAAGTTAAAATGACGCTTATTAAGATGAAAAAAAATATTTAGCTGATTAATTATTTTATCGTTCATTGTTTACATTAAATATGTGATTTAGAGTTATAATTGAATTCATGGGCGGACCTAGAGGTAGTCGACGGTTCACCCAAATCCCTTGGATAAAAAATTACATTATATATATCATATATTTTAAAAAAAATTTATGTCTATATATTGATTATGAACCTCCTAAATGTAAAATTAGAGGTTGAATTAGTGGTTGAGGGGTTCAAAAATCACCTTGAGGTTCTAAGTTTAAATCTTAGGCACAACATTTTTTTTCAAACCCCCTTAATGAATATTCTAGATCCGCCTGTTATTGATCGTTATCAGTTCTGTTAACTGTTAAAAATTCACACACCAATAATTCATTGAAAATCACTTAGAAATAAGATGACAATTAAAATGAACCATGCATAGTGAGAGTTTGAGATAATTAGATATGAAAGTAGGAAACTAAGCCCTGACTTTATATTCCGAATGATATAAATATAATTTATTAATTTACTATTGCATTATCAGATAACCCATTAAGAAAAAACATCAAACCGTTAAGAACCAATAATCCGATATTAAAAAAAATTAAAACCATTACTAAAACCACTAAACAAATAACCCATTACCAATAACTTAATAACTTTTTTATCAATTCAAATTATTGCTTTCGGTTCGATTTTGAACCGTCCTAGCATCAATTGATTCCATAAACTAAGGCAGCTGCTTCTGCCCAGTTACTAGTACCAGTGCCAAGAATTATTGCATAAACAAACACTAGTTTTCCTTCATGGAACCTAATCACAGATCCACCTCCTTAGGTTCCTTCTTTACAACAAGGAATTTATTTTCCAGAAGAAAATGTTTTTCAAAATATTTTGACCAAACCAAACATGAAAAAAACTGAAAATCCTCCATATCAAACACAACCTTTGTTGCCCATATGATTTCTCACCAACGTGTATTTGCTAACCGATACTCGTACTTAGACATCACTTCGTCCACTCTTTCTCCACAGATTTCACTAATGGGGATAGCATCCGCGATTTCCTTCACGTCTTCTGGTGTAAGCTTCACTGCTATGGATTGAATATTGGCATTTAGGTGCTTAATCTTTGTTGTTCCTGCAACACATTGGAAGTATGATCAGAAATGCCTCGACATTTTTTAGAATAGGTCCAAGGCTAAATGACATATTGCAGTTAACAAACGAACATAATCAACAGAAAATTGGTCTGATGACCAAGAATCTAAAAATGTAGTATAACAACATGATCTCAAGGAGATGAATTCAATTAACTGATAGAAATAGTAATTTGATTTGCATAAACTTTTGTGAATGGAGAAGGCATACTACATACCAGGTATCGGAACCACGTCATCTCCCTGATGTAGAAGCCAAGCTAAAGCTAGTTGAGGAGGTGTACAGCCATGCTTTGCTGCTAAGTTAGCAAATCTTGTGTAAAGAGCTTTGTTCTTCTCCAAGTTCTCTCCGGAAAATCGTGGATGAGAACGCTAACAAAACAGAGAGAATGAGATACCTAGACGTAATCTTCCCAAAGAATGACATGATAGACGAATATTTAACACACACAACTACAATAGATGGTAGAATGAAGAAGTTCTAGGGAAGTACTATGCAGTATAAAGATGCATAATAGAACGAAAACAAGTTATATAAAATGGTTATGAGAGCATGAATGCTAAGTGTTAAGTTGGCAACATATATATGTCGTTGAACTGTAGGTGTTAAGATAGATGTGGAAGAAAGTAATCATGTTTGACTACGTTACCAAGGATGAAGAAGGTGTGACATACGAGTGGTAGGCTTGCACTCTCTTTCCGTCAACTCTTCAAACCCTTTTAGATGTATAACGCACTACTACAGTTATACCAAACAAGGGAAAGGGAATGATGATTACTTAATTCATACGAAATAAATCTGAGAGGACCAGTCTGATACCTAACATATACTAGGAACTACTGCAATTACTTACCATCAAACTTCCCTCAGGCAAGCTTTCTGTGATTGCCTTCCCACCAAAGAACCCGTGGCCAAGGGGGCTGTATGCAGCAATGCCGATGCCCAATTCTCTGTATTAAGGAGGCAGAAAAAACTATTAGACAATTCTTGAAGTTCTTTCTGATATCTACAGATAGCTTAATGAGTAACCAGGTCAAAGACTCTAGGTCATTAAAGTGATCTTAATCTTTGAGTGACAACATTCATCAGATACGAGCATACCTACAAAGCGGAATAACATCTTCTTCTATCTCACGAGTCCAAAGAGAATACTCCATTTGTACACAAGTGATGGGATGAACAGCATGTGCCCTCTTAATTGTGTCAACGCTGGCTTCAGATAAGCCAATGTACCTAATCTTTCCCTCCTCCACAAGCTTCTTCAGTTCCCCCATCTTTTGTCTCATGAAATTGATTCAAGAAAATCAAGTTTCGGTACAACATATTTATCACCATTGGCAAGAATATGGATATACTTACAGTTTCCTCTATAGGCACAGATGTGTCTGTCCGGTGCTGATAATATAAATCGATGTAGTCCACGTCAAGACGCTTGAGACTTTCTTCACAGCATTGCCTCACATACTGTGGAGTGCCTTTGACTTGACACTGGAAGTCATTCAAGTCCTCGGAAAATATACACCCAAATTTGGTTGCCAGTTGGACTTGCTCACGAGGAAGCTGCTTCAATACCTGCTTATCTCAAAATGACAATTTAAAAAACAAAATCATTACTTATATGATAGTCTCAGCAACATCGAGTGGTTATATAGTTCTAAATCTTCAAACAGAAGACTGAATTGATCGACACAAAAATATTGAACAGTACAGTGATCAATTAAGCATATACCTTTCCCACCATTATCTCATTGTGACCCTCATGCCCGTACACGTTTGCTGTGTCAAAGAAAGTGATGCCTTTGCTGAATGCTTCCTTTAAGATTTCACACCCAGCTTCATGTGATAGAGGATCATTTAAAAAGCCAGAAAGTCCTGCACAACCAAAGCCAAGTTTCGAGACCTGGCAAAAAGATTAACTAATTATTTAAAAGCTTCTAGCATAGAAGTAAAACTTTGCCTTTTGGTCCCATATCTCGGAACCATCGCAAACCCTTCTTTTCAAATCCCAGGTGAGGCATTTTCAATTGTTTTTAAATCCCCTTCATTCAAATCCTGACTCCGCTACTGCATAGGTAGTAGAGTACTCAAGGGACTAATCATTATTACAGATATGAAATGAAGGAGCGACAAAGAACACTGCGTCGGTAAAAGCATCAAATCTTAATCAAAGGGTAATAATGAAATAAACTCATATAAGGAAATTACTGAAAAATGTGAAGGATAAAACTCAGAATTTGACATTACAATCAGTTTTAGCTAAAATATTGGTAGTATAATCTTTTTGTCTTCCAAAGGTAACCTTGAGCCAGTGGCGGAGCCATAATTTTGACTAAGGAGTGTCAAAATATAAAGAAGTAAAATAGCGTAGAAGCCAAAGAGTGTCAATATGTAATATACATACCAAAAATATTGTTATCTAGCCACACAGTGTAATTTTCCAACGTCAGCCGTATATGTGGCTCTGCCACTGCCTTGAGCAACGGTAAAGTTGTCTCTATGTGACCTATAGATCACGGGTTCAAACCAGGGAAGCAGCCACATTAAGGTAGCTAGGTTGTCTACATTAAGGTATCATTAGAGATGCAGTTGGAGATCTTGTAATGGCTTATTCAATTCCAATTTTTTGTGAAAGTAACAATCAAGCAGAAGCCCAAGCTGTTAGATATGGGGTTCAATGGTGCAATCAAAATAATATCAACAAACTGGACTTGGAGATGGACTCTATGGTTATTGCTAACATGATAAAAAAAGAGAACAATTCCAACCTCAAGCTCAAAGAGATCATCAGGGAAATAAGGCTCAACATGGACATGGATGAAATACAAGTACACCATTGTTTCAGAGAGGCCAACCAAATGGCTGATTTACTGGCAAAAATGGCATCCTCAAGTGGAATGGGTAACTTTTACTATTCTTTTCAACAACTTCCGAAAGAATTCAAGAGACCCTTTCAACTAGATAAATGTCAACTTCCTAGTATTAGAAGGAGGTTTGATAAGGCTAACTTTTTTGTAAGTTAAATTACTTTTGATTCTAAGGAAGAGACTTTGTATAGGCTAAACTTTTCCTTGAAGATTGTTATCTTGTTAACAATCTTCCTTTGTTATAGTGAGGTAAGGTCCATGTCCCCCTCCTTTTGAATGCTCTTTAATGGAAATAGACATGGAAAATTTCAACAAAAAAAAAAAAAAAGTTGTCTACATCACACCCATGGGGGTGCAGCCCTTCCCTGGACCATACTAACGCAGGATGCTTTGTGCTCAGGGCTGCCTTTTTTAAAAATCTTTTCCTCTTCTAAAGCAACAGTCTTAAACATCTATTGCTATTACAGAAAGATTATGCAAAAATTTCAGGACTCCAATTTCAAATTCAAAATATATCTACAATTAAGTTGATTGAGCTTTTAAGTTGTATCCAACAAAGCTAAAATTGATACTGCTACAAACAAATTCAACACAAATCAATTGATTGTCACAAAGTACTACTAATATTTTTTTCTCTTCCCCTCTGACTTCAGTGATCAATAATTGCAGATAAATTACCAAAATACAAGTATAAAAAAATTCAAAACCTCAAAGGAAATTGAAATCAGAGTTAAAATATTTGTAATTTACCTCAAGGCCTTGGGTACCCAATTTGACTCTTGGAATTTGGATTTGTGTGTTGTGCTCCATTTTTTGTGCAGACTGCTAAATTCCAGTACCAAATGCTTAAAAAAAGAGGTACTTAAGAAAAGAAAGGAAGGGAAAAAAAAAGGTTGAAAAAGCTACTAATTTGTCATACTTGGACATGAATATATGCTTTAGAGATATAGGTGGGGACAAAAATTGCATTTAGAGTTGAATAGTCATTTTCTTACAAGTGAAGTGGTGATTGATTCCATTTAGACTATTTCTCTTACCATTCTCACTTGATTATGATTACTTGGTTGCGGGTTAGAAAGTGAATTATTAATATACTAAAATTAGCATAGTTAATATATCTTCGTTGTATGGATCATTTTAGTTGAAAAACATTAGGGAAAATTTTAGAAAAATATAATTATTTAATTTATATTGTAGAAATATGGTTCAAAACTTATATCGTAAATTTTTAGCCAAAAATTTAGGTAGTAAAATTTTTGAAATTTTATGTCGCATAGCTACTATTTTTCTACAAGTTTTAATATACAATATTATACATTCTGTATACAATAATATATCTATATTCGATAAACAATAATATACAAAACTTTCACAAAAATTTACGGTTAAAACTTGACATGTAATATTATACTAAATTATATAAAAATATATATATAACAATGGTTGGAGGTGAAATTTTATGTCAAACTATGGATGCTTTTATTTTTGTCAATACAAAATGCATATAATTTAATTCTAGGAATTAAGGCTTGTTAGTTGTTGTTGTAGATACTAATTAAGGCTTGTTAGTTGTTGTTGTAGATACTATGTTTAACATAATTGAATAATTTTCCTTTGAAATAAGTGAAAGGGATATACCTATATAAAAAATAATAATTTTCTTGTGACAGAACACTATTAAAAAAGAATAATTTTCTTTTGAAATAAGTGAGAATATACCTATCTCTTGAGAGAGCACTATAAAAAAGAATAATTTTCTATTGAAATAAGTGAAAGTATATACCATAGTAGAGAGTACTATGGTCTATGGAAAGGAAAAAACACAAAGTACCCGGGGCAAATATCTCCAAACAAAATAAACATTGCTAGTCTTATTTAATAATGAATTATTTTTAAAAAAATCTTATTTAGCGATGAAATGTTTAGTAACAATCAAGCTGATCCATAAGCAATTCTATTTTTTTCTTTCTAGTAGTCAAATCTTTTCATTATATTAGTAGATAAATGCTGTTAAATAAAATCATAGATGATAATCTTTAATCAAATGTTCAAAAACAAACAAGTGATGCGAAATTGCAAATTATTCAATAAACAAAAAACCATTTTGCTCGTAATGACCCTGAAAGGCCCATTATGATCTATCTAAGCTAATGTCGCTTCACAACGATTTGTTTGGAATATTTCGATTATCTTCTTAGGCTTTGATGTATTCATATCTCTGTCCTCAACGTTTTCTTATCATCGGACTCAATAAAAATAGAATCACTGTCAAACACATGTTCTGGATACTTTTCACATCCTAAACAATGCTTCAAAGTCTCAACAAACACTTGTGCTTCATCACAAGAAGTTTTGAAGGATAACAAACTCTTTTGAAGACATTCAAGATGTGGATCCACACCTGATTTTTCTCTATTAGTGTTTCTTGTCTCTAGCACAATGGTTAGTGCTGTTAAAAATTCTTCATATGCCTTGTCCAATGTGTCCACAACGGCATCCATTATCTCCCTGCAAAAGTATGAAAGTAATGTGGAATAATATGCAGACATATTATAAAAAGGGCAGCTCAGTGCATAAAGCATCTCGTGTTTACGCATGATTTGAGAAAGGATGACGCTGACAGTCTACCTAAGCAGACGTATCACTAATACATAAATAACAATATAATGACATGCCTCCTTTTTTTCTTAGGAAAACATTAATTAGTTACAAATTTCGTCGCTAGATAGATCGTGACTAACATATAAAAATAAAGAATTGACGACAAATATTTGTTGTTTAGCCACGAAAATTATCAGTTGGCAATTCATGTTCTTTTGGCAGTATTCCTAGCTAACACCAAAACAATTATCATCATCTTTAAATAGGAATGAGTTGCATTTCTTTTTAATAAGCGAGAAATCTTCAACGGTAAGATAACACACACTTAGGAAATTAATGAGTAATGAGCCATATTTCTATGGGTATGGTATTTATAAAATTAAAATTTCTATAACAATATCATTTGTTCCAATATCTTTTGAAATGCTATAAAACATACTGATTATATAACATAATATGAAAGATCAGTTCAATAGAAGACATGAATAATATTATAATGAAATATTATTATTGAAAGTTTTGTTTGTATCTCAATTCATGTTCAAAATTTATTACTATTCGAGTTTATCGAGCATTCAAGAATAATCAAGCTATTTTGGATCTTGTTTTCCTATTTGTATAATCTAGGTATATAAAAAGATGATTGGCTCAAAATTACAGTTCAACCCTAATATTAAAACCTAGATCAAGATTATCTATAAAACTTTTCTTCACTAGGAAAGATTGACTAGAAAATTGATATATCAAATTCATAGACATGACATGTTTCATAAATTAATAAAAAAGGAAAAAAAAAAATGTTTCCCCCAGTTCATTTTACGTATTCAATTTCAAACCAAATTGAACATGATTTATAAAGAAAATTTCGCACTGAAACCAATTTCATGTCACGCAAATTACAAACCCTAAATATACATTCATCAATGAAGAATTCCAAGAATAAAAAATCAACAAAAAGAATCAAGTTTTACAAACAAAATTCCAATTTCTAATCAATTATACAAATAACTAAATGTTTTGTTGATAAAAAAAAAAAAAAAAACTTACGGGTCGAATGATGGAGGCTCCACAGGAAAAGATTAATAGTTCTACGTTGGATCTTTGCTAATAGTTTTTATTTGTTAAGAAATAAATGGATATATAATTCTGTTTATGGTGAATTCTTTATTTTTTTAATCAAAATACATATTGGATTTTGTCAATACAAATCTAAACAGTAAATGCATTTAATTAAATTCATCTCTTTTATAATTTGTACTTTGCACTCTATTTTATTATTTATTATTATTATAATATGCACTGCAATCTTTTTATATGGGGTGAAGATGGGATGAATCAAGAAACAACACGTGATAAGAAGAATAGGTTAAAAATGACTCCAGAGAACATTGAATACTATCACGAGAACATGACCGATAAGGATAATTTTATCGGTATATAATACATAAATAGGAAGTAGGAAAAATGAAAATAGAGGTAGGGAAAACGAAAATGGAGGAGAGAAAAATCAAACATTCCTAATAAAATGAAAGTTTAAATAATCAATCAACTGAACTATACAAAAACTTATGGGATTTCCCGTGTAAAGTGTAAACAAGTATTACTCCTCCGATTTCCATTTTTAATGTCTTGAATCTTGATTGAGAATAAATTTTGAAATATGAAAAAGATTTCTGGCAATGTAAAGGTCAAACAATAAATAGCTTTATGATATATACACCACTAAAGGATGTAATATCAGTAGCGGAGGCGGAGCCAGAAAATTTATTAAGGGTGTCAAGAATAATGGTATGTGGCTGTCAAAATAAAACAAAAAAATATTGTGATATTTGGGGTTCGAACTCAAAACTCCTTCAATTAAATGGATTGATATTGCCACTACGTCAAAGGCATAGCTTTTTATCAAGAGTGTCAAACTTTAAATATATATCATTTAAATGTAGAATTTGACATATATAAACAACGTAATTTTTCGACAAAGGGTGTCCAATTGGACACCCTGGGTAGCTAAAGCTACACCCCTGTGTGATACAGTGGATGAGGCTGCTCCTCCCTTAACCAGAGGTCCCGGGTTTGGGCTACCGAACATCAGATGGGAAACCAAAAGAAGACAATATATACATCAACAAAGGGATAACAATACATGGGTAATAATAAATGAGATCCACTTATTCAAAAAACAGAATAGGCGATTTAGTTAATACTGAAGCTAAGAAATGGTGATTAGTTCCATTATGATTTCTCACCAACGTGATTTTACTGCTTTAATGGTGTATTAGCTACCCGATACCCGTACTTTAACATCGTTTCGTGCACTCTATCTCCACAGACTTCACTAATGGGGATAGCATCCACGATTTCCTTCACATCTTCTGGTGTAAGTTTCACTGCTACGAATTGAATATTGGCATTTAGGTTCTTAATCTTTGTTGTTCCTGCAACACATTGGAGGTATGATTAGAAATACCTCGACTTTTTTAGAACAGATCCAAGGTTAAATGACATATTGCAGTTAAAAAACGAACACCACGATGACCAAGAATCTAGCAAGTAGTATAACAACATCTCGAGGAGAGGAATTCAATTAACAAGAAATTGTAATTTGATTTGCATAATGGAAGAGGTATAGTATATATCATACCAGGTATCGGAATCACGTCATCTCCCTGATGCATAAGCCACGCTAAAGCTAGTTGAGGAGGTGTACAACCATGCTTTGCTGCTAAGTTAGCAAATCTTGTGTAAAGAGCTTTGTTCTTCTCCAAGTTCTCTCCGGAAAATCTTGGATGAGAACCCTAACAAAACAGAGAGATTGAGATACCTAGACGTAATCTTCCCAAAGAATGACATGATAGATGAATATTCAACACACAAAACTACAATAGATGGTAGAATGAAGGAGTTCTACGGAAGTACTATGCGATATGAAGATGCCTAACATAGCGAAAAACAAGTTATATAAAATAGTTATGAGACTAACATTGTTATATGATAGTAAATGCTTAGGCTTTTAAGGTCCAACATGTCAACATATATCATTGAAATGCAGATGTTAAGATAAATGTTATGTGAGGTCGTACAAAATTAACTAAAATTAGAAATAATCACGTCTAACTGAGGAAAGTCTCTCGAGATACCTCCATATGTAGGGTATAAAGATGACCCATACTTTGTCTCAAGAAACAAATTAGTTGGTATTGAAATGAAATAAGTCTTAATAGAGGAATGAACACAGAAGATTTATATAGCTGACTCGACTAGTTTGTGATTGAGGAGTAATTGCTTCTTCATTTCCCAAAACTGTACAGAGAACTAAGTCATCTTGGACTAAGTTAGCTAGAATGAAGAAAATGCGACACAGGAGCGGTAGGCACACAATCTCTTAGCATCATCTCTTGTACACTACGTATGTACTATAGTTATACCAAACAAGGGAAAGAGAATGATGATAACTTCAGGAACTGTGTGATACGTCACGTAGACTAGGAAGTACTGCAATTACTTACCACCAGACTTTCCGCAGGCACACAAGTGATGGGATGAACAGCATGCGCCCTCGTAATTGTGTCAACACTGGCTTCAGATAAGCCGATGTACCTAATCTTTCCCTCTTCCACTAGCTTCTTCAGTTCCCCCATCTTTTGTCTCATGAAATTGATTCAAGAAAATCAAGTTTCTGAACAACATATTTATCATCATATATAGGCAACAACAAGGAAAATAACAGTGAGATAATTGGATATACACAAAATAACTATACCCATAGGCGCAAAGGCAGATCCACATGCAAGGAAGGGGATTCCCTTAACATAAGAGAAATACGTGTTCAAATCCAGGTGAGGCATTTCCGATTTTTTTTAAAATTCCCTTGTTAGAGATCTTGGCTCCGCTACTGCGTAGGCAGTAGAGTACTAAAGGCACTAATCATAGTTAAGGAAATGAAGAGAAGGAACAACCATGAACATTGACAGGCATCAAATATTAATCAAAGGGTAATAGTGAAATAAACTGATAACGAGGAAACTACTGAAAACAGTGAATTCATCACTTTTACATAAGGATAAAACAACAATAATAACATATCAGTGTAATCCCACAAGTGAAGTCTAGGACGGTAGGATGAACGCAGATCTTACCTTACCTTTAAGGTAGAGGACTGTTTTCGATAGACCCTCGGCAAAACAATGTATTAGCTAAAATCTTCTTTCCTCCTCTCAAACAACTGTCCTAACTCCTAAACATCTATTGCTATACAGTAAGATTACACTCAATTTTCAAGACTCCAGCTTTAAATTCGAAGCAGGTGGGATGAAGATTTGGTTAAATAAAAAAGGGCAAGGCAGCCCAGCCAGTGACCTATAGGCGATACAAATACAACTTTACTGTTGGTCCAAGACTCATATTTAGGTTAAGGTTAGATGAAAAATATATCTACAATTAAGTTGGTTGAGTTTTAATTTGTGTCCAACATAGCTAAAATTGATACCGCTGCAAAGAAATTAAACACAAATTAATTGATTGTCACAAAGAACTACTCCCCCTCTGTGCCAGTTTATATGACTCGCTTTCTTTTTTAGTCCGTCCTACAAAAAAATAACTCATTTTTATATTTAGTAACAATTTAATTTTAAATTACCTATTTTATACTTAATGAAATGATTGATAGTTACATAAATATCTATCACTTATTTGGGACCACAAATTTCGAAAGTCTTACTTTCTTTCTTAAATTTCGTATGAAGTCAAATTAACTCATATAAAATGGAACGGAAGGAGTAGTACTTTTTTTCTTTTCCACTCTCACTTCAGTGATGTAATTGGAGATAAATTACCAATACTAGTATTAAAAAATTCAAACCTAAATGGAATTTTTAATCAGAGTTAAAATATTTGTAGTCTACCTCAAGGCCTTGGGTACCCAATTTGACTCTTGGAGTTTGGATTTGTGTGCTGTGCTCCATTTTTTGTGCAGACTGCTAAATTCCAGCCCCAAATGCTTAAAAAAGGAGGTACTTAAGAAAAGAAGAGAAGGAAAAAAAAATGTTGAAAAAGCTACTAATTTGTGATACTTGGACATGATTATGTTAATGTTAAGAGATGTAAGTGGGGACATAATATTAGGGGATTTTTGATTGGTGAGTGACTATGTGGCTCTCAATATATCGTCGAAAAAGTTTTAATTGTTGAATTAGTGAGAGGCCTGTCTGGAGTCATATTGAATATTATGTTTTTCAAATCGAACAAAAACTCTATCCGTTGAATTAGTGGGGCTAATCTAAAGACATAAGCTAAACCATGCTATTAAAACCCAAAAACTTTAATTGTATTTATTATTGAGTCGTCGTTTTCTTGCTAAAAAAAAAAGAAGTGGTGATTAATTCCATTTGGCCTATTGCTCTTGAAGTTTATCATAAGTTATATCAAATAGAAGTGATTCAAGTAAATTATATTTTATATTTATTGTTTTTTAATAGACGTGAAAAGATGTAATTAAAGCGAGAGTTACAAGTGAATGAAAAAGTATTATATTTGGTAGTATTATTATTGTTATATATAAAATTCAACCCATTGAGTATCGTGTTTTCTTATTAATTTTAATCTACCTAACTAAAATATATATAGGCTATTAAATATTATTTTATATAAGATAAAAGATTGAATGACTAAATCCGTATAATTAAATTTTACATAATTATTATTTACATTATAATACCAGCATAACTTTAATCTATCCCGCAGATATGCGTTTTTATTTGTTCTATTCATTTATTTGTGTTTATATGTGGAATAATTTCTTAAGATCGTGAAATTTCTTTTCCAATAAGTTTTTACAATTGGGGTTTTAGCAATTCTTGCAACAAAATAAAAAATGATTTCTTTCCACGAATTAAACGCTCACAAATGCAACAAAAAAAATGCATTAATCACTTTTTGTATAAAAAAATTTCAAAAACAAAATTTGGAAAATCTCAAAAATGAACCCAAAATAGATAACTAGAACTCATTGAATCATTCTAACTAATTAGGATTTAAGGCTTGTTATAACTCATTGAATCGATTCTAACTAATTAGGAATTATAAGGCTTGTTAATTGTCGTAGTAATAGTATTAATTTAACATGCTTGAAAATTTTTCCTTTAAAACAAATGTCTCCAAACATGAAAAAGTTAGTACTAATCCTATTGGTTTATAACTAATTCTATTTTTTTCTTCTTTCTAGTAGTAAAATCTTTTTAATAAGTTACGGCTAAAAAAATAAAATCTAACGGGTAATATTTTTTCCATTTTATAAAAAAAGAAAAGCATTATGTTAGAAGACAAATGCTGCTAAAATAAAACCATAGATAATAAACTATTCAAATATTCAGAAACATAATGACTTAATTCTAATATCTCAAAAACAAACAAGTAATTTAAAATTGCGAATTGTTCAATAAACTAAAAATCATTTTGCTCTGACATAATGTCCATGATGATCTAGCTAGACTAATGACGCTTCATAATGTTTCAATGATCTTCTAAGATTTTGATGTACTCATATCTCTGTCTTCGACGTTTTCTCATCATCATCATTGGTCTCAATAGGAATAGAATCACTATCAATCACCTGTTCTGGAAACTTTTCACATCCTACACTATGCTTCAAAGACTCAACAAACGCTTGTGCTTCATCACAAGAAGCTCGGAAGGATATCAAACTCTTTTGGAGACTTTCAAGATATGGATCCACACCTTCTGGTTTTTCTCCACTATTAGTCTCTCTTGACTCTAGCAAAATGGCAAGTGCTGTTAAAAGTTCATCATATGACTTGTCCAATGTGTCCACAACGGCATCCATTATCTCTCTGCAAAAGTACAAAAGTTGAAGGAAAATATTTTATTTATAAACTCAAAAACTCTAAATCTTAATTCAAGTTTTCTTTATTTCTACGTAGATCTTTCTTTTTTGTATATGTCTGTGTATTTCTGTATTGTTAGGCATATTTAAAGTAACTAATAACATCCCTATTTATAAAAATTTATAAGAAGTAAATTAAACGAGGACTAGAAACCTATTTCTATATGAACTAGGACAAACAAATCATAACTAGACATGATTAAATAAATACCAAAAGAAACAAATCCTAAATAACTTAGGATTCTTACTCCAACTTTGAATTATTATTCCAACAAAAAGAGTATGAATATTAAATAAACATATTATAAAAAGGATAATTTGGTGTACCAAGAACTCATGTTTATACAGAAAGGTGTGATGCTAACAACCTATCTTATACAAATATATCACTAAAATATAAATAACAATATAATGACACGCCTCAATTTTTTTTTCTTAGAAAAAACATAAATTAATTATGAACTTCGTCGCTAGAAAGACCGTGACTAACCTATTGTTTTAATAATTTGTTGATAATTCATCATTAAAGAGGAGACGAAAATTATATGTTGCCAATCCATGTTCTTTTGGTAATACTCTAGCTAACACCAAAATAATTATCTTTAAACAGGAATGAGCTGCATTTTTTTAATAATCGAGAAATCCTTGAAGGTAAGATAACACATAATTAAGAAATTAACGAGTAATGAACCATCTTTCGCTATGGGTATGATATTTATAAAGTCAAATTTTTCTATATATAACAATATCATTTATCCCAAAATCTTTTGAATGCTAAAGCGAAATATTGTTCTATAAAACATACTTATAATATAACAGTAAATAGAAAGCATGATTATTATATCTGATTATGTCTCAATTCATGTTCTTCAAAATTCATGACTGTTCTAGTTTATGTAGCATACAAGAATAATCGAAGTTATTTTGGATCTTGTTTTCCTATTTGTATAATCTAGGTATATAAAAACATGATTGGCTCAAAATTACAAGTTGGTTCAACCCTAATATTAAAACCTAGATCAAGATAATCTATAACACATTTCTTCACTAGGAAAGATTGACTCGAAAATTGATATATCGAATTCATGTACATGGACATGTTTCATGAATTAATAAAAAAGGAAAAAAAAATATTTTTCCCAAAACTTTTTACCTATTCAATTTCAAAATTAAATTGAACATGATATATACACTGAAACCAATCTCATATCACGCAAATTACAAACCCTAAATATACATTCATCAATGAAGAATTGATCCAAAGGGTGTGGGGGGGAGGGAGGGGGGAGGGGGGGAATCCACAGAAAAGAAACAAGTTTTACAAATAAAATCCCCTCACTTTAATTAATGAACTGAAATTTCTAATCAAAATTATACAAATAATTAAATGTTCATAAAAAAAAGAAGAGGAAAAAAAAACTTACTGGTCAAACGATGATACTGGAGGCTCCACAAGAAAAAGGTTAAGAGTTTTTATTTTATTTGTTAAGAAATAAACGGATATAATTCTATTTATAAGTGAATATTTATTACCATATTTATATTGGATTGTGTCAATATAAATCTAATCAATAAATGCATTTAATTAAATTAATTTTTCCTTTTTAATTAGTCATACATTACAAGAGGAATGTTTGAGAAGCTTAGAGTCAGTTGGTCAATTGATCGATTAGTCCTTCTCCTCAATTTTTCTCTATTTTATATTTAGTATTTCTTCATTTATTTTCCTTTTTAGTATATTATGTATTTACAAATTAACAAAAAATGGTACTATAAATTACAATATTTAGTATTTCTTCATTTATTTTCCTTTTTAGTATATTATGTATTTAAAAAATATGAAAAATAGTACTATAAATTATAATAGTCAATAACTTAAAATATTTATAAAAAAAATTGATCAACTCTTGAAATTTCACTCGTGCCACATAAATAGAAGAGAAAATGGATGTTTGTCTTACTTACCTAGTACTCATAATAAACGAGAATTACAGATTTGGCTCATCTCCATTACACCTTCTCTCCATTTCCTCAAGTGCATATTTAGATGAGTGACACTTGTCATATTTAAAATTTAAAGTCTTAGATTAAATTAAATTTAAAAAACCTCTTAACCATAGTTAAAAAATAAATTAAGAAAAAAATCACCAATTTTGATAAGAAAATACCTATCTTTCACTAATTTTGGCTCCTCATTAATATAATTATTTTGATGATATATGTTTTACATCTCCATTAATATCATTTTCCTAATCTAAAATTAAGAATTCTTTCCGTTCTTTTATATATATGACAAAATAAAACCATAGATAAAAATGGTGAAAATTACAACAATATACGATTTAAGACATTTATTAACAATATACCCACATACTTCTTTTTAATTACAAACATAGTTTTTAAATTACAAACATAACAATTTAATTAATTTTCGATTTTAAGTTAAATATTTATATATTTATTTTCTTCTCTCCTCTTTTGGGATTTTGTGCCTAAATTAATGGGGATGACAATTATGGTATTAAAAGTTATCATTTTTTTATCTCTCCTATTATTACGTTATTATCTACTCTTTTCCAAAGGTAAAAAAAAGTTCTCTCTCTTCCAACTAACATATCTATTCTGTATCTCATTTTTTTTAACATTATTTTTATCTATGTAGTCTGTTCTCTCTCTTACAATTATTTTTGGTAGTTTCTAGGTGTTAACTTTCCATTTTAAATAAGTTTCCATTATAAAATCGCAATGTTGTAACGTTGGTATATACCAACAATTAATACAATATATACATTTAATTATTATAATGAATATATACGAGAAACCATTATAACATAATATATACATTTAATTATTATGAATATATACAAGAAACCATTATAACATTTAATTGTCACCAAAAAATACCATTTACACCATAAATAAAACAAACTTTTTAAAATATTTGGAATATGTATGTAATACATAACCATTTTTAGAATATGTAGGTTTTACAAAATCATATTTAGATTTGATATATAATTAAATTTAGTTTCAATTTAAATATAATATATTTTAATATTATTAGATAATTTTATACCATTAAATACCTCATAGTAACATCAATGGACTATATCATATTTTAAACAAACTTGCAAATACCAACTATGTAACTATAACCATTTCTCTCTCTCTCTCTCTCTCTCTCTCTCTCTTCAATTCCGTCCTTTTTTATTTCTCTTATATTTTGGAAAGAAAAATTCTCTCTCTCTCTTATTTTCTGGAAAAAAATTTCACTCCCCCTCTCTCTTTCTTAATTTCAGTTCAATTTTTTGGACAAATCTCTTTTTACTTCTCTCTTCAATTTTATATATTTTAGTTATAAAAAAAAGGAATTATTAGTAGAATCTATTTAACCATAATGAATAAAATAAACCAAAATATAATCAAATTTCATACATATAATAAACCATTACACTTAAAACATTGGTTTATAGTTTTATGGGATCCCTAGTTTTAATTTAAAAGTTGAGTATATTAAGTGGTGTACATTTTACGTTAAGTTTGGTGTACAATTATTTTTAACCACAATGAATAACTTATACTAAAAAATAATCAAATTTCACACCAATTAAAAATCATGCGTTGTAAAATTGATTTTTATTATATGTTTTAACTGTATACTATCTCACACCATAATACCATCAACTATATATAAATTATTATCATCAAATGAATGAATAACTAGGTCAACATATATGAAAAGATCATTAGTGTTGACAAAAATTTTATTCATAAAAAAAAAAAATTACAAAGTATTGTATATATGGTGTTGTTTTACAAAGCAATACCAATATATCAAACAATTATATCAAAATACATATACAAATCATAATTTTACACCACAAAAACATATTCAATTGAAATATTTTTTTTTCGCAATCTTAATTACGCCATCGTAATTAGTGTTTGCATCATAAATAACTCCTTCGATCTTGAAATCTACATACCTTCCTGCGATACATTTCAATGAAAAGTTAAAAAACATACTAAACACAAATTTTAACAGTCGAATTCGAAATAGACGGTTAAGCCTTTTTTTATCACCAAAAAAACTCACATACAAAATGATGCATATTATGGTTAAACTATGGTGTCAAGTTCAACATGATTAATAATATATGGTCTACACCAAGATACACACCATAACTTTAAAAAAAGAAAACACCACATATGTTGTATTATCAATTTAATTAGATGACGGTATACATTATGATACAATACACTATGATACAAAATATATATCCTAATTTAATCAAGAATTTATTAATTATTTTGTATAATCAAATTAATTAAAATTTGTGTACATTATTATTTAGCATTGATTTTCAGATCAATATTATCCATAAATGGTGGTAAATATATACAATTCGATTTCGTTTTAATAAATTCAACCAAAAAAATGAATCTACAATTCAAATTCGTACAAGGAAGATCAAATAATTTGCAATTAACTACCGTAGGAACACCAATATCATAGCAATTATCAATACTTTCTATCAGATACACGCAAAAAAAAGTTCAAAATAGGCAATTATTGAAAACAATTTGTGAGAAAAATGGTCAAAAATTACATAAACAAGAGAGAAAGAGAGAAAGTACCAACAAAAAACCTTAAAATAATCAAAATTGAACTATATAATCTAACATAAAAAACTCGAAAGTAATTTTAAAAACTAGTACATACTCATAATTTCAACATTTACAACCTTCACAATTACACCATAATAGATGCTAAAAAAAAGCATGAATTTTTCGATTAATAACAGGGTAATATGCAATATAGAGCACACCAAATTATATACCCAATTTAAATTCAGATCCGGATGTTATTTTTTTTACTTTATTTAGAATCAAATTTAATGAATTAAACTTCAATTTCTGGTAACAAAATTAACATATACCATGATGATAGTTCACACGTTAATGATCACAAAACATAAAAACACCAAAATATAGTTCTCAAGCTTACCTGATTCATCCCATCGTCCGTTGTGTTGTAGTAGAATCGATATACTGTTGATATCCATTATTGATGAAACTTTCAGAATATGTAGGTTCAGAGGTTTTTTTTTGTTAAAAACCCTTAGTTTATGATAGAGAACATATAACTAAATTGGAGTAAATTGTGGGAGAAAATCATGGGATTAATTAGGGAGTGGCTTTTTTTTAATGTTTTTTTTAAAGGTTTTTTTTTTTGGTTAAAAACCTTTAGTTTATGATAGAGAACATATATCTAAATTGGAGAAAATCGTGGAAAAAAATCATGGGATTAATTAGGGGGTAGTTTTTTTTTTTTTTTTACTTTTTTCTTTTTATATGTATATATATATATATATATTTGCTATTTTTGAAAAAAAAAACTATTGCTATGTAGATGAAAACTAGAACTACTGCTATATAGTAGTTATTAAGACTATATAATTGTATATTTTAGTTGTTTGCCCTAAAAATGTAATGAGATCAAGCATGGGGTAAAAAAACAGCAAAATAATTAAGAAAAAAAAGACCAACTTTATTTTAAACATAAAATATTCTAAAACATTTTACAAATATTATTATACAATATGTTTTCTTGTCTCCATTTTTTTTTCATTTTTGATATTAATTTATATGCTAAATACTTATTTTTTACTCAACAATTAATAGGTTTTTAAAAACAAATTCCAATCAAAGGTGATTTACAAGATTTCAACAAAACATAAATGAAAAATATAATGTTATATGTTAAAGTAATTTAAAAGGCATGATCTGAAATTTATCTTTTTTTAATAATAAACTTTATAGATTATATCGAGTTATTAATGTATTTTTTTATATCTTTTATGTACTTTTTATTAAGGATTTTCATGTTTTCATTTGATTAAATTCTTAAATAAAATTATAACCAAATCAATTATATCAAAAAGAAATCACAAAGTATAATTAAACTAATTATATTAATGAGGAACCAAAATTAGTGAAAGATAGAGATTTTTATTACCAAAATTGGTGATTTTTTCTTAATTTATTTTTAACTATGATTAAGAGGCTAGGAAAATTAAATTTAATTTAGACCTTTAAATTTTAAATATGACAAGTGTCACTCATGCACTTGAGGAAATGGAGAGAAAGTTTAATGGAGTTGAGCCAAATCCGAGAATTACTGCATAGATGAAAAACATGATTATTTTCACTCTTTTATAGTTTGCACTATATTTTATAAGTTATTATTCTTATAATATGCACCACAATCTTTTTTGTAAGGGTAAAGATCGAACTTAAGATTTGGGTGATACGTTCGGCTAATTAATTAAATTTATTTATCAAAGATAATATTGAATGCTATCTTCTGAGTATAATCCGTATGGATAATTAATTAATTTTATTCATGAAGGATTTAGAGTCCGGACAATATATTGTTACTTTCAAGTTCTTTAGCTCTTAAGTTTTGTTATTTATTGCCTCATTTTATATCAACAACAAATCTCAAGTTGTTTCCATTTCCTTACTGTTTAATTTCACTTTATTTCATACTTATTGTTAATCTTGTTTACATTAACTAAAGCAATTTATACCATCTAAATTGCATATTATTAATTAGTTCCTATCCGGAGTCATATTAAAAGTTATGTCTTCCAAACCGAACAAAAACTAAAAAAATTATTATATTTATTGTTGAGGAGTCGTTTTCTTGCTATTGAGGTGGTGATTGATTCCGTTTGGATTATTGTTTTTGAAGTTCATCAAAAAAAATTATATCTAATAGAAGTGATTAAGTAAATTATATTTTATATTTATTATTTTTTTAATAGACGTGAAAAGATGTAAAGTGAGAGTTATAAGTGGATGAAAAAATATCATGTTTGATAGTATTATTATTGTTATGTATAAAATTCAACATATTGAGTATCGTGTTTTCTTATTAATTTTAATCTACATAACTAAAATATATATAGGCTATTAAATATTATTTTATATAAGATAAAAGGTTGAATAACTAAATCCGTATAGTTAAATTCTACATAATTATTATTTACATTACAAATACCTATATAGGCTATTTCTTGCAACAAAATGAAAAATGATTTCTTTGTGGAATCTTATATCAAATTGTGCATGTTTTTATTTTTGTCAATAGAAAATGTATATAATTTCTAAGTTTAAAGAACGTACTTAAGATGAATTTAAATGAACACAAAATAGATAACTAGAACTCATTGAATCGATTCTAACTAAATAGGAATTAAGGCTGGTTGTTGTTGTAGTAATATTAATTTAACATGATTGAAAAGTTTTCAATTGAAATAAATGTCTCCGAACAAGAAAAAGTTACTACTAATCCTATTTAGCAACGAAATGTGTAGTAACAATCTAGCAACGGATCTATAACTATTTTAATAAGTTAAGGTTAAAAAAAATAAATCTAATGAGTAATATTTTTACCATTTTTTGATCAAAAAAAAGAAGAAGAGAGAACTTAGTAGACAAATGTTGCTAAAATAAAACCATATATAATAAACTATCTTTAGTCAAACATTCGGAAACATCATATGATATTATCAACTTAATTCTAATATCTCAAAAACAAACAAGGTAAAATTGCGAATTGTTCAATAAACTAAAAACCATTTTGCTCTAACATAATGTCCATGATGATCTAGCTAGGCTAATGACGCTTCATAAAGATATGTCTGGAATGTTCCAATGATCTTCTAAGATTTTGATGTACTCATATCTTTGTCTTCGACGTTTTCTCATCATTGGTCTCAATAGGAATAGAATCACTATCTGACACATCTTCTGGAAACTTTTCAGATCCTACACTATGCTTCAGAGCCTCAACAAACGCTTGTGCTTCATCACAAGAAGCTTTGAAGGATAACAAACTCTTTTGGAGACTTTCAAGATATGGATCCACACCTTTTGGTTTTTCTCCACCATTAGTCTCTCTTGACTCTAGCAAAATGGCAAGTGATGTTAACAATTCATCATATGACTTGTCCAATGTGTCCACAACAGCATCCATTATCTCTCTGCAAAAGCACGAAAGATGAAGAAAAATATTTTATTTATAAACTCAAAAAATCTGAATCTTAATTCAAGTTCTCTCTATTTCTTTATAGATCTTTCTCAAAAACTCTGAATGTTAATTCAAGTTCTCTCTATTTCTTTATATATCTTTCTTTTCTGTATGTATTTGTATATTTCGGTATTGTTCTGTATATTGAAAGTAACTAACAACAACTCTATTTATAGAAGTAAATTAAACTAGGACTAGAAACATATTCCTAATATGAATTAGGACAAACAAATCCTAACTAGATATAATTAAATAAAAACCAAAAATAACAAATCCTAAATAACTTAAGATTCCTACTCTAACTTTGAATTATTATTCCAACAAAAAGAGTGTGAAATACTAAGCAAACATATTATAAAAAGGATAGTTTGGTATACAAAGAATCTCATGTTTATACAGAAAAATGTGATGCTAACAATCTATCCTATGCAAATATATCACTAAAATATAAATAACAATATAATGGCATGCCTCATTTTTTTTCTTAAAAAAAACATGAATTATTTACGAGCTTCGTCGCTAGATAGATTGGAAACTAATATATTATTTTAATAATTCATTGCTAATTCCGAAAATTATATTTCCGCAGTTTATGTTCTTTTGGTAGTATTCCTAGCTAACACACACAAAAAAAAATAACCATCATATATATTTAAAGAGGAATAAGTTGTATTTCTTTTTAATAATTGAGAAATTCTCAAGTATCAAAAAAGACACAGTTAGGAAATTAATGAATAATAGGTCATCTCTCTATGTGTATGATATTTATAAAGTTAAAATTTTCTATATCAATATCATTTGTCCTAATATCTTTTGAATGCTATAGTGAAATATTGTTACATAGAACATATATAACATGAAAGATCAATTCAACAAAAATCATGATTATTATTATGAAATATTATTATAGAGTTCTGATTGTAACTCAATTCATGTTCAAAATTCATGATTATTCTAATTTATCGAGCATACAAAAATAATCAAGCTATTTTGGATCTTGTTTTCCTATTTGTATAATCTAGGTCTATAAAAAGATGTTGGCTCAAAATTACAAGTTGGCTCAATCCTAATATTAAAACCTAGAACTAATAGAAAACCTAGATCAAGATTATCTATATATAAAACATATTTCTTCACTAGGAAAGATTGACTAGAAAATTGATATATCGAATTCATGGACATGGACATGTTTCATAAATTAATAAAAAAAGGAAAAAAAAAAAATTTCCCCAAAAATTTTACATATTCAATTTCAAAATTAAATTGAACATGATTTATACACGAAAACCAATTTCATATCACGCAAATTAAAAACCCTAAATATACATTCATCAATGAAGAATTAATCCAAAGGGGGAAAAAATCAACAAAAAGAATCAAGTTTTACAAATAAAATTCCCTCCCTTTAATTAATGAACTGAAATTTCTAATCAAAATTATACAAATAATTAAATGTTTTGTTGATAAAAAAGAAGAGGAAAAAAAAACTTACGGGTCAAACGATGATACTGGAGGCTCCACAAGGAAAAGGTTAAGAGTTTTTATTTTATTTGTTAAGAAATAAACGGATATAATTCTATTTATAAGTGAATATTTATTATCAAATGTATATTGGATTATGTCACTATAAATCTAATCAATAAATGCATTTAATTAAATTAATTTCACTTTTTAATTAGTCATATATTACCAGAGTGAATGTTTGAGAAGCGTAGGGTCAGTCAGTCAATTCATCAATTTGTCCTTCTCCTCAAATTTTCTCTATTTTATATTTCTTCATTTATTTTCCTTTTTAGTATATTATGTATTTAAAAATTAACAAAAAATGGTACTATAAATTACAATATTTAGTATTTCTTCATTTATTTTCCCTTTTAGTATATTATGTATTTAAAAATATGAAAAATAGTACTATAAATTACAATAGTCAATAAATTAAAATATTTAAGATAATTATAAAAAATCTCAAAATTTCACCGGTGTCACATAGAAGAGTAAATGAAAGAGCTTAGGGTCAATCAGTCAATTGATCGATTTGCCTTTCTTCTTCAATTTCATCTTTTTATATTTAGTATTTTTTTCGTTTTAATTTATTTATTTTGCTTCTCTTACTAGTACTCATAATAAACGAGAATCACTGCATAGATGAAAAACATTATTATTTTCACTCTTTTATAGTTTGCACTATATTTTATTAGTTTATTTTTATAATATGCACCGCAATCTTTTTTTGCAGGGGTAATAATCGAACTTAAGATTTGGGTGAATTCGTACAGGTAATAATTAATTAATTTTATTCATCAAAGATACATAATACTTAATGCTATCTTCTAGAATTTAATTGTAGATAGTCCTTGAATCATTCGTCTTAAAATCATCTGAAATTCATTCATTCACTCACTAAGCAATATACTGTTACTTTCAAGTTCTTAGGCTCTTAATTTCTTAAGTTTTGTTATTCATTGTCTCATTTCATATCAATAACATTAAGCTTGTCCGATGATGTTACCAATTTTTGGCACCAAAATCTCAAGTTGTTTCCATTTCTTTACTGTTTGATTTCACTTTATTTCATATTCATTGTTAATCTTTGTTTACATTAATTAGAGCAAGTTATACTGTCTAAATTGCATATTATTAATTATTCACCTCAAATTCACGTGTTCTTGAGCCATGTACGTCTACAAGTTTAATTGTACCTTTGTTAGGGTTAAATACTTTTACCAAAGACATGATCCTATTCAAAATCGTACTTGTGTTTTTAGAAAAAGAAAATCATAAGGAAACATTATGATTATGAAAAGAAAAATCTTACTAAAGAGAGAAGTCTATTAGACAATAAGGAAAATCAATCCTTAGAAAGACAAACATTGGATTGTTTATGTGTAACATATTCCTTTTTTTCTTTGTCTATTGACTGAGTTCCCTTTTTTTGTTTGCCTTTTCCAATATGAGTGAGAGATCAAACGGGTGAGGCGAGAAGATCTTGATTGAAAGCTCCACTGTTCTGAATAGTGAGAAAGATAGAAGAATATATAAAGGTTGAGAATTAAGGTAGAAGATTAGTACGTAGGTAATCGAGTGTTATCTCGATTCCTATCAAAGTAAGGGGTAATGTTGTGTACACATCACTCTCACCAGATATACTTAAATGATTACACTGTGTATGTTTTTGTTATACCCTCATGTTATCTTATTCTTCATTTTTTTAAAAATTAACTTTTGCTTGTTTATGATATTATTTGTTATTGTTAGTGTTATTTTCTCCATTATTTTCAACATAGCTGCTTCACTATTGTATTATCTTTTCATATTATTGTTTATATGCATTACTTGGGTTGAGGGTCCATCTAAAAGAGCCTTTCTACCTTCACAAGTTAGGGGTCCTGCTACGTACACACCACTTTTGGGCAGTGACGGAGCCTGATTCTATCAAAACTATACATACAAAGAAGGATCCAATAGGTTCAACATTTTCTATATATATATATATATATATATATATATATATATATAAATTTGTAATCATGTATAAATAATGTAATTTTCAATTGAAGGGGTTCAAATGAATCTAGCTGGCTCTGGCTCTGCTTGTGGGGTTACACTTAGAATATTATTGTTGTTGTTGCACCCCCAATCTCTTCATTTTCTTACAAAATTCCTATTTTTTAAAATTATTTAAGAGGGTAATAGGGAAAAATAAAATTAAGAAAAACAAAAAATATGGTTTATAATTACTCTTATATTGCTCATCCTATGATATGTACTTTGTTCCAACGCAATGAAAACTAACTACCAAATTAAAAAAAGTATATAAGTAAGAATAAATTTGTTACATCATAATTATTTTATATTAATAATAAATTAATTAAAATAGGGGAGTTAATTGTAATATCTTAAATTATAAGAAAAATCAGTGTTTTGAAATTATTCCCAAATAAAAATGTTAATTATGTGCTTGAGTGTGAATTACGAAATTTCTTCTCCCAAATCCAAAAATTAGGAAAACACGTATGTTGGCCCAATACTGTTGTTTCCTTTAGGGGATAATAAACAACGATTTTTTTTTCTTCATTTTATTGTACTATAGTGTCATTGAACTAACGAAAAATTCACTTAATTTTACTTAAGTATAACAAAAAAAGCCTAGAAACTATCTTTTGTAACCCATAGGTATTGTTTCAATTCGTATTATGTTATATTGTATCGTACTGTTTTGTTTTAATGAAAATAACGTTCGGATAGATTGTTTCGTTCTCTGTTGTTATATAATGTCACACATCAATAGTTCGAGTGATAAACATATAAGAAAAGAAGGGTACAGAGTTGAGCTACAAGCCTACAATGAAAATGTAGGGTAAAGGATAAAATACGATTAATAAATAATAAGTACAAACAAAATGAAAAAAAAGATATTAAGATAACGCCATGATCAAGACCAAATCAGTCGTTACACAAAATGAGGTATTTCGATTACATAACGATGAATTTAAACAATATGATACAATAAAATTTAAATAACAATCAAAACAAATATTGTATCTAAACAAACAATACAATACAATACAATACAATACAACGGGTAACAACCATCCAAACAAGGTGTAAGTTACTCAACCAGAGTTATATATCAAGAAAAAATAAATGAGACTTCTATGTTACTCAAGTAATTGTTTTCACTTTATACTATACACAGACTATAGACTATAGACTATAGTTAAATGGAAAAAGGGTGGGAAGACACTATATCAAAAATTTAAAAATGACCTTTAGCGGCAATTAATTAAGGGCAATAGCTTAATTGTCATTAAATATGTACTTTAAGTGGCAATTAGCACTCTTTGTAAATGTTCTTAAAGTCTATAACGACATTGGATCTAATGACAATTAACTAATGCCGACAAAGACTTCAGCACTCTTTGTTAATTTTATTGCAACTATTTTTGTGGTAGTGAGAATAAGTAACCTTTGCTAAATCACTATGTAATAGTGCAAATATAATTTGTACTTTTTGTTGTGCTTATATCATGAAGTTCACTAGAAACTGCAAGGTTGTTTCCTCAAAATTTGGACTCATTTGTTGCCTATGATGACTTCTGTTACACTTGTGAGTTCTTGAGCTTCATATATATAAAACTTTGTGAGTTATGGAATGGGCATCTGCCTTTGCCTTTTTGTATTTTGCATGAACTTTGGAGTTTGTCAATTTCAGTCAGGTACTAGTTGGTTTAATTTGCTGCTGTGATATTTGATTACAAGGTTTTGTATATGCAGTTTTTAGAAGTTAATTAAAAGTTGATAGTATTAAATTTTAGTTGTTGTGTTATACTTGCCTCGAGCTGAGGGTCTTTCGGAAACAACCTCTCTACCTCCATGAGGTAGTGGTAATGTCTGTGCACACTCTACCCTCTCCAGACCCCACTTGTGAGATTTCACTGGGTATATTGTTGTTGTTGTGTTACACTTGCATTTGGTCCGGTTCGGTATTTGTCAGAACTCCTTTTAACTCTTAGTTATCTTCCGGAAAGAAATTGACCAGAATAGAGTAGAATGGATAAAAAGGAATCATATAGTCGACCCCAACTAATTCGAGATTGAGGTCTATTTAATTGATTGATAGAACTACAAGTTAGCTTTTATACTTTCAACAATGAACATGCATTTAAGCATTTTGATTGAAGTGAACCAGATGGACTTATTTGTTGAAGGGTAAATTAAAGATTTTATCTTCTTTCTAATTGTTTTGCTATGTGAAGCCAGAGAGCTAGGTTGTGAACAGAATGGGGATCAAAGTTCTTCTTGCAGCAATTCTGATATGGGAAATAACCCGCGGTTTAGGCTTCAACGTATACGCTGATAATATGGTTAGGATTGAGCTAAAAAGGCAATCTATGGACCTTAATAACATAAGAGGTGCAAGAATCTATGTTAAAGGTTTGAGGGGTTCCAATAGAAACAACTTGGCTTCTTCCGATGAGCAGATAGTTTACCTAAAAAATTATCAAGATGTCCAGTACTTCGCGGATATTGGTATTGGTTCACCACCTCAACACTTCACTGTTGTGTTTGACACTGGAAGTTCCAATCTTTGGGTTCCATCTTCGAAATGCTTCTTTTCGGTTAGTCTTGTGAAGTAGTTGTGGATTTACACATTTCATAACATGAAACTACCTTTTCGAATGATCAATTTTCTATGCAGATTGCATGTTATCTTCGTTCCACGTACAAATCAAGACTGTCAGATACGTATACGAAAAATGGTAGCTACTCAATGGACCTCAAAGTTTTCATTTTGGTTAAATGCCTCATTGATTTAATAGCTCAAGGGAAATCCTGAAGGCGTTTAAGCGTGCTTTTTGTGACAGGGAATTCTTGCAAAATCCCTTTTGGCACTGGATCAGTGCATGGATTCTTCAGCCAAGACGATACGAAAATTGGAAGTGGTGTCATAAAGCAGCAGGTGCCATCTTGTTTCTTTGTAGCTGAAGTTCTAGATATGTTCTCAAGTTACACATTGAATAAAATCTATCAAACAGGTCTTCACTGAGGTAACTCGGGAGGGATATTTCACATTCTTGAGAGCACGATTCGATGGAGTACTAGGACTTGGATTCCAGGGCGCGGATTCAAGGAATGTCACACCAGTATGGTAAGTTATATCTGTTCATATTATAATTTTTGGGCATAGTAACTTATGCTTTGGGACATTAACTTAGCACGACAATTTCAGGCATAACATGTTGCTTCAGAAATTAGTTTCAAAGTCAATCTTCTCATTCTGGCTAAATCGAGATCCCATGTCTAAGATGGCTGGTGAAATTCTCTTTGGAGGCATGGATTGGACTCATTTCAGGGGTCTACATACATATGTCCCGGTTGCTAACAATGGTTATTGGGAGGTAATTAACCTCAGTCCAGTATTATTGTTGGTGTTTTACAGAACTTCATTTGTATCGTAATATCGTCTACTTTGTTCCTGAACAAGCTGACCTTTTTCGAACGTTCCAGATTGAGATAGGGGATCTTTTTATAGGAAACAATTCAACAGGTAATGTAACTTACAATTTATATATAATGCATCTTATACATCTCTAGTGTAAATTTTCTTCTTTTCGCTCGCAGGCTTTTGTAAGGATGGCTGTCCAGCTATTGTGGATACTGGAACAGCTTTTATTGCTGGTCCAACTGTATGCACTTAGATCACTCTTGATTTTAGTTCTTATTTTCAAGAATCTGTTTCTGCTCAACCGTCGTCATTTAACCACATTTCAGACCATTTTAACTCAAATAAATCATGCTATTGGAGCTGAAGGAGTTGTTAGTTCGCAATGCAAAACTGTTGTCTCGGATTATGGCAAAACGATTTGGGAACGATTGCTTTCAGGGGTAAGTTCTTTCATCAATTTGCAATATGGTATATTAGGTGTCTCTTCTTTTGACCTCATCCCTTTTCTCTCTTGCAGTTACATCCTGATAAAGTTTGCCATGGTTTCTGTACAAATAATCAGACATTAGGTGTAAGGTTAGAATTTTCAGATTCTTTTCTTTCATTTCGACTGCTGTCTGATCAACAACGATGATCTAAAACGTTTAATCAAATTCTGTTTCAGTCATAAACCCCGAATGGGAATTCGAAGTTCAAAGTCCCAGAAGCTAGAAAAGGATATGTTATGCAATTTTTGTGAGATGGTTGCATTCTGGATACAAGTAGAGATTAGAAAAGAGAGATCAAAAGATTTGGCATTTCAATATGCTAATCAGGTAAGGTTTTTCTTTAGCAGTGTGACAGTTTCTGTTATTTCCGAATTCTTCGTAGTTTATAAGCAGATGTTTTCACTAATATATCTAATTTGTGATGAAGCTATGTGAGAAGCTACCAAATCCTGGGGGGAAATCATATATCAATTGTGATGTCTTTTCCCTGCCACATATAACATTTACCATTGGGAATAAATCTTTCCCCCTTTCTCCGGATCAGGTTCGTTGTTATCCGAAACTGTTCCTTCCTTGTCAAGATGTTTTTGCAACATAGAGCAGTTAAAGGCATATTTCTCTGCTATTTCACTTAAATGTATGATGTTGTGTTAGTTTTAGGATGTATCAAAAGTTGTAAAGATGGCATAATTAGGTGATAGTCGACAACTAGACATAAGATGATACTAAAGCTACTTGTCACCAAAAAGAGAAAAAAGATATCTGAGGTGCACAAACCATCTCGCGTTCATGCAGGGTCAGAGGAATGGCCTCAGCCCCATGGGGTGTGCCTGATGCATACTTAAACGGATGATTTTATGACTTGAATCCGTGACCTATAGGTCATATGGAGGCAATTTTATCGTTGCTCTAAGGCTCTCTTTCTGATTGATTCTGCAGATGTTAAAAGAACAAAAACAGTACCAAGTTCAACTGCAGTAACAAGCTTCTAACTTAACTTTCTGTCTTCTTTTTCCTGTCGACGTATAATAGTTGATACATGATGTTCCTTTAAAGATTCAAGAATGAGATTTCTTAGAAAGCTGGAAATAGTTATCAATTGCTCCTAAGGTCCAAATTTGTCATACTGTTTCAAGTGCTTCTCTTCGCGTTAAAAGTTGCTTCCACGACTTGAACTAACTGTCCAGTACAGTTCATTCAAATAGATCAGAAACCATAGTATCAGATATTAGACCATATATTAACATATTATAGTTTTGATGGTCATCAATGACCTCTTCATAGACTACTATGAGTTCAAAACAATCTGCTTCGATGAAATTGGTGCACTATGTTATCTTATTAAACAGTAGTTGTTAGTACTTTTTTTCTTTCACTTACTATTTTCCTCTGTGAATTTCTATAACAGTATGTTATCAGAGTTGATGACCACAAAGGTGTTCATTGTCTCAGTGGATTTACAGCTTTAAATGTGCATCCGCAACGTCCCCTCTGGTAAGATTATTGTTAGTTTTCACAAGTTAGTGTCTGCTTTCCTTAAGCCGAGGGTCTATTTGAAACAACCTCTCTACCTCCCAAGGTAGGGATAAGATTTGCATACACTCTACCCTCCCCAAACCCCCACTCGTGGAATTTCACTTTGTATGTTGTTGTGGATTGTCATATCCCTTAACACATAACATCAACATGTATGATATGTTCAATATTCTACTTTTGCAGGGTTCTTGGAGATGCATTCTTGAGAGCATACCACACAGTTTTCGATTTTGACAATTTACAAATTGGATTTGCAGAAAGTGCTTAGAGTGGTTTCAAGAGTTGTGAGAAAATAATTACTCAAAATTTGTTTAGTTTTGCAACTTGTTTTTCTTTTGAGGGCAGATGAAAGTCTAGTGTTGTGAATAAAACTGCTACTCTATATTTGACTCCGCATATAGCAAAAGCTTAGTGCACTGAGCTATCGTTATTCTTCAGTCATTTGTCAATGTGTCTTTCTAATTCAATTTCCTTCAAGTTGATGAACACTGGACAATGAAAAGTTGTATTGTTTTCTTCAATTTTACCTATATTTTAATAAATATGATTAGGAAGGGGCATGATACAGTAGATATCAAATTATCATAATAAATAGAATTTTTTATGTCATACTTTCGATATTATAGTATTTGGTGTGATATCTCATATACATTTTAAGTTTTTTGGTATTTTATATTGTATTTGGTTTTTATAAATAAAATATTGAGTACCATACTGCGGAATATAGTTACCTATATAATCATATATATATTATTAGTATTAACAAATATATGCATTACTAGTATTAGTACAAAACTAACTAATCTATGTTGATTAAAGTGTTGTTTAATTGATTAGCAAATGGAGCTGCTTGTGCTTTCTTTTGAAAATATGTTTTTACATGTATAAGAGGTTAGTATGATACAATTGAGATGATTTTTTAATAGCCGAAATCATAAGTCTCTATTATAAGAGTATATGTAAGTCAAAGTTGAACAAATTATGATTATCGATTTACCGCGCATAATGCCGTCGAACTTAAAAATACCAAACCTTGATTTGATATTGTAGTGGAATAATATTTTTACAAATTGAACGAAGTTTCAAATATTGTATCATACTATATCATGCTCACCCCTAAATATGATGAGAGCAAGATGTGATCATAGTAATAAATTGAGATAAAAACACACACGAAAACCTACATAATTAGACAAATATACCTACCATATCTACTAAATTTCGTTATATTTTAAAATAATTACTTTCTTTAGCTCGCTTGCTCTCTCTCTCTCTCCCCTCTTTCTCTTGCTCTCTCCCTCTTTCTCTTTTTCTCTTCCTTATTTCTGCTCAATTGTGATGACATGTATAGGCAATACACTTTAACTATGCAAGCGGTCTTATTATCCCACAAAAGTATTAAATATCTTTGTAAATAGACCCATTTTGACTAATTTTCTCCCTATGTTTGTGAACACGCTGATGACAGCGCGTGAAGTTATCATTTTGTATCCAAAAACCAATTAAAAAGCGCCACATTTCAGTTGTTTGCTCTATTAATTAATTAATTCATTTTTAAATACATCATCTTCCCCAAAATTTCAAAAGAGCCGAAGGTTTTAAAAAAAATCTGCACTCTCTCTCTCTATGATGAAATCAGCTCAAAAACATAAAAATTCGATTTGATTTTCAGTCCAAAAATTAATTAGAAGTGGTTCGGTAACAAAGTTGGAGAAGCAGTAAGGGGAGAAGAAGAACCAATTGGGTAGCTATGGTGACAGTGAAAAGTTGTTCCCATGAAAGGAGAAAGGGAAAGAGCTGCCATTGTTGTATATTGCATAAGCAATAGCTAGAGATTTTTGAGTCAATTTAATCGATCTAAGGAGTAAAATTATGAAGTGGGTTGATAAATTTGAGTTAGAATTTTGTGGGTTGATGAATTTGATTTAGAATTTTGTGGGTTGTTGAAGATTGAAACTTTGAAGGAGAATTTTGTGGGTTTTTCTATTTTTAAGTATTACCAAGAATTTTTATTTTTGAAACGATTAGGATCAGGTTAACCCGCTTTTTGAATTTAATTAATTAATTAAAAGGGGTAAGAATCACGCACTTGTTCATGAATGAGAAAATGGGTCAAAATACTCTATTTATAAAGGTATTTAATACTTTTGTGGGGTAATACCGTAATAGGACACCCGCATAGTTAAATTGTCTTTTTGAAAATTCGAGACAACTGCAGGTGCACTTTATGTCTTTTCTCTTTAATTTATGCACAAATACACTTATGAATATCTCAATGTATATTTTGATAGCAAATACATATAATTGTAAAACTTAGATACATTGTGAAATACAGAGACATTATTAAACACATGTACAGAGAAATAGAGGGACGAGAGGTACAGAGGCGAGCGAGAGAGGTGAGACACATTCACTAAATATAGAAAGATAACTCGATCAAACAAGATATATAATTGTTAAACTATCAATACATTGATTAATTCATACTTATAGTAGTGTGTTTTAATTATTTAATTTATTACTACTAATACAATACTATTGTTGCAAGGATTATTGCACAAGACATACGAACCAATCGAGACAAGAGGTAACAACCAATCCAGCAAAAACGACGTCGATTTGCATGGTAGAGATTAGAGAAAAACTAGGCACAACACGTCACCTACCCCATACCCCACCCACCACGCGGCTCTCTCTTACAAAATCTGCCCCAAAATCTCCGAAAACGAATTTTCACAATTTCTCACTGAAGTAAAGAAACTGAAAATCATCATCGGCGCCGGAGATGGGAACGAGAACCGGAGACGGAATTAGGCGGTCAAAGGTCTTCGCTTTGGTAGCGATTTTGCTATTCAGTTTCGTGAACGACATATCGGCGTTATCGGTAACAGTGAACGACGAGGAATGCATATACGAATACGTTCTCTATGAAAACGACACGATTTCTGGAAACTTCGTCGTCGTCGATCATGACATCTTCTGGAGCTCCGATCATCCAGGCATCGATTTCACTGTATGTAACTTTTTTTTCTATGCTTAAGTATGCAATGTTTCAGTATCGATTTACGCATTACCTGTGAACAATTTCATCGATCCACTTGTTTGCACTTTTTAAAAATTTTCTTTTAGATGTGCGTTATTTTTGCTCGTCTCTCTTTAAGACTTTGCTCTGTGGAATTTTGTATAGATTTGATAGATATAAATGATAAGAACTGTTGAATGGATAATTCTTCATAGAGAACTTTTATACGGTATCGCTTGATAAATGAAATTTGTTTGTCTAGAAATGAATTGCTCTCAAAATTCAGACTCTAAAGGTTTCCTCCTCATTTAAAAATGTAAATTAAGGTCAAAAACTGAATTTATCTATTAAATGAACATCTGAAAGAGAATAGTTTTCTACAAAAATTATTTTCAGTAATCTGGTGTTTAGTTTTCTTAAATTCTCAAAGCATATTGGAGGGATTAGGATTTACTCTAAAGGAAGTAAAATAGCTTATTCCCGCATTCTTAGAGCCCGTTTGGATTGGCGTTTGGCCTATTTTCATTATTTTGGCTTAAAATTAAGTGCTTAAAAGCACTTTTTTAGTTTACCCAAACACTAGATAAGTGCTTAAAAGGTATTTTATCTTAAAAGCATTTAAAATAAGCCAATCCAAACAGGGTCTAGTATGATGCTATAAAATCCTTAAGATGCCCTGAATGGTGTGCTTCAATGACTGGATCTTTCGCTACGTACTGCCATCACTTGTTTTTTTTTAGAAATTAGCCACTCTTCTGCTGCTCATTATTGACACTCGCCAACCATCCCACAGTACAAGAAAATGCCTTTCAACTATATTAACCTAAGTTGCGTGGACTCTTCACTTTCGATGCCTCACCTATGTCGGATTCTCCAAAAATATACTACTTTTGGAGAATCCGACAAGCACCCGTTGACATTTTTGAAGAGTCTGAGCAACATATATTTTAACTTAGCCAAAATAGTGAAAATTCAATCAATCAACCTCGCCTCAATTCCAATTCCACAGAGGATTGGGTATATGATCTTCTGTATGGATTTCGCTTTATGGGGTTGATGTCGCTCCTATACTAAATGATTTTCCCTTTAAGGCAAATAGTGAAAATTACTGTGAAAATTATTTTCCCTCATTTAAGTTTCATGATTTCCAAATTTCTACTCTCGTAGCTATGTTCTTAACTCCGACTAGCTTGATAGCACCTTTGGCTGACCAATGAGAAGCTTGATTACGAGTCCTAAATTTATCATAGAGCTATCTTGTTTGGTACCAGAAGTCAAACAAAATTAAGCTTCAGAGAATTAGCCAAGCGCTTGGATTAGCTCTTTCAATCTGTATATAATCTTTTCTGAATGAGCCCGCCATTGACTTCTGACTCTATCAAGTGACAGAATTGACCCTCTTGCCCTAGCTGGTGTATACATAACCCTTTGTATTTCTCATCTTACATGCATCACATACATATTGGAGCTTCCATAGCTGAACCTATACTAAGCCATTTTACTCCACGGAGGCACGGACTTGGTTTTGCTCCCGTCTGCGGTAGCCATGTAGTTTCCTTCAGAAATTTCACCAACAGCTTGCTACAGAGCACCATGCTCCTCTGTCATCTTCAATGGCGGAACCTCACTGGACTTGGAGATATCTTATTCTCTATCATAAAAGTTAACTTCTTTTGTTCCGGTGCTTTGCCAGATTCATTGTCATAATAAGAAATCTCACTCATAAACATAAAATCTCTGTTTCAGATACCACAGACTGGCATTCATAACTTCTGAAACTATTCTCCAATTATACAACCCTTGGATCCTTCTACATGACCTTTATTTCATAATGAGAGTTCTTATTCATAAACCTAAAATCTCTGTTTCAAATACCTCAGGCCGCCACTCATAACTTCTGAAACTATCTTCCCATTATACAACCCTTGGATCCTTCTACCTGACCTTTATTTCATAATGAGCAATCTTATTCATAAAACTAAAATCTCTGTTTCAAATACCGCAGGCCACCATTCATAACTTCTGAAACTATCCTCCAATTATACAGCCTTGCATCCTTCTACCTGACTTTTTCCCCCTTTTTTCTCTTGCATCCATTTTAACATGCTTGAATAACCATTAGCTCTTCTCTTTGCAAACTCACGTCTAGTCCCCCATTCCACTCAACCAGCCCTATCACTGAAGCAGTATTGTCAAAGGCTTGCTTAAGGCACACTTAAGCTTGAAGCAAGGTGCGAAATACACTTATGTGCCTCATCTCACATAGGTGGTGCATCAGTACTTGCTCCAAGGCACTAAGCTGTGCGCCTTGTCCCAATGGGGTCAATCTGGAAGAATGTGTCAGTGAACAATAAATGTTTATGGTTTATTACTTCATCAAAAAAAAAATGTTATTCTATTTATGATTTTTTTCATTTTTTATGTAATTACTGTTTGGGTTTTAAGTTGTATTCTTGACTACATATATAATTTTTATATTTTCCTTCATTTGCGCCTCGGGGTAAAGTATAAAAGAGATGTTCCATCACCAGAAAGTTGTCTTTGTTTGGTGGTGATGATGATGAGTCACAGGAATCCAGCACATCTTAATATCAAAAACTTTTTATTGTACAATAAACAGACTGCTTCTGCCTCTTTGCCATGTCCGCAATTGACATCTAAGTTGCACGGGCTCTTCACTTTTGATGCCACACACTTGTCAGATTCTCCAAAAATACACTACTTTTGGAGAATCCGACAAGCACTCGTTGACATTTTTTAAGAGTCCGAGCAACATACATTGACATGACTACTAATGGGAGTTTAATCAGTAAAGAAGATGTAACTCGTTGTTTGTATGTTCTCATTTGCTTGCTTTCTCTGCAACCTCTTAGTGAAAAAGAAATGGTGAATCTTTCTTATCAAGTCTTGTTACTCTCATGCAGGTGACAGCACCCGGAGAAAATGTTGTACACACAATGAAGGGAACATCTGGGAATAAATTTGAGTTCAAGGCCCCTCGTAGTGGGATGTACAAGTTCTGTTTTAAGAATCCTTATTCAACACCAGAAACTGTCTCTTTCTACATACATATTGGACACATTCCCAATGAGCATGACCTTGCCAAAGATGGTTAGTCTTATTTGCTGTATTATTGTTTTATCATTAATATTTTAGAAATATTAATTTCTGCTTTTTATGTAAATTTGCTTCCATGAGTAAGATGAATATATTCCTTATATATACCTGTAGCTGCGGAGGCTATTATGCATTATGTTACTTGTCTGATATGTTCTTATATGTATTGCTGAGATAGTGGGATAGTATGTATTATGTTTGTTGACTGATATGTTCTTTATGTATTGCTAGGATTAGCTGCAGATTATTATGTTTCCTGCACGTCCCTTTTCTTTTTTTCATTTAACATTTACTAACCTTTGCGCAGAACATTTGGACCCCATTAATGTCAAAATTGCTGAACTAAGAGAGGCATTGGAGTCGGTTACTTCAGAGCAGAAGTACCTAAGAGCACGTGATGCCCGTCATCGTCATAGTAAGACTCCATTCTTGTCCCTCAATAAGAACTTTATGTTCTCTTATTAGAAATAGATGTAACTGGAATGGTTTTCCTTTCTCCTATGATGTGGAACATCATTTATGTGGTTAATGCTTTGCTGGCATTGAGATTGGCTAACTTATAAAAACCTGAATTTTCTTTTAAATGATTTAACGCCAGCAGTAGGCAACTTTCTATTTTACATTTGAACCAACAAATGCTAATTCCGAAGATGGTTGCTGCAAAAGATGGACCTTGTGGTGACTTAACAACAATGGATTTCTTAGTGAGGCATATCACTCTCTGAAGAGATAATCCAATATTAGACGTCAAATCGATTTGAGCTTATTATAGGCTTCATTAAAATATTGCAAGGTGTTTTCGTGGAGACTTTTAGATATAATTGCGGTATTTAGCCAGGTTAATAGCTTTTAAAATGCTACTGCAAGTAAGGTAAGTTTTCTGCTCTCTAGGAGTCCTTTGTCTAATTCCAAAGTATTTTACTAAACACCTTGTCTGGAAATAGTTAAGTGAAGTTCTCTTATTTATACAAAATTATCGAAATTTTCCGCTGGTGTGTAATTCTGGGTATCTGCTTTCTCCTGAACCTTACAAATGTTTTTGGGGCTATATTCACTTTCTTATTACAATGGACGTAAAATCCCCCTATAGCTTCTTTCTGTTTACATTTTAGTCATTTCCCGTGAGGTTCCGAGTTTTGAATAAATAGAGTTGTTCACTCATCATGTCATCTACTCCTTATCTGATGTGTGTTAATCTGGTACAGCTAACGAGAGCACACGGAATCGTGTTATATTTTACACAATTGGAGAGTATCTGCTGCTTATATTGGCAAGCGGACTTCAGGTTGTGTATATTAGACGTCTGTTCAGCAAGTCAGTTGGCTATAACCGGGTTTGACAAATTGAGGAAGCAGCTAGTGTTTTTTTTTGGCCTATGTTATACTGGAACTAAAGAGTTATTTGATTAGCAATTGAAATTTAGAAAAAAACATATCCTTATGTAGTATCTGATTCTAAATTATTTGAAAAGGATTTTCTCCATTCTCAAAAGCTGGTTTAATTTTCAGAGATTGATGCATGAAATTTATTATTTGACGAATGAATTGTTTTCTATTTTGCAAATAATGAAATATTATTTATAAATCCATTCCAAAATTTTCTTTTTTTGTCAATTTCAATTGTACGTACTCTTTTAACTTTTCAACCACCCAAATATTGTCCAAATGGGTAAGATAGATATCTAGTATCGCCACTAACAGGTAATGATTTTTTTTGTTTCTCATCCGGTGCCCATATTGGAGTCCGACTAAATTTAAATTTGCATTGGAAAGTCTCACACTGGGGTAAAGTGCTATCTAACAAAGGTGATTTCTGTACCCAAAGGGATTTGATTTCGAAAAATTTGATTAAAGATAAAGGAGTACTTATTATTCGATCACAACTCTTGTTGGTACGTAGCTAATGAATTATTCAATGGACAGGGGTGGATGGTTGTATATTTTATTTTATTTTATTCCTATTGATTTGCTAGTGTGTACATGAAAAGTCAAAATTCTAATTTGGTTTAGGTGAGAAGTAATTGATTGTTGTTGAACTTCTCTACAATCTCCAAAAAGCTCTTATTACACGTTATGCTTCATTTTCGTGCATATTACAACTCTTTGAGGATTATTTTGACTTCATTTAGTCTAGTAGAAAAGCAAAAAAAAAGTGAAATCACATTCAACCCAAGTTACCTCTCCATTGTTATTTTATATTCTTGTATTATAATATTATATCATAAAATTTCACAAATTATGTCGGAACATAATTTTAATTTCCAAATGTTACGTCTTACATTATCGTATTTTTATAAATGTTTGACGCCCTCTAACAACCTAACACCCCTTTCTAGAATGGTCCATTTCTTCCTTTTGGATTGGATAGGTGGGGCCACCCACTTACATTTCCCTACCTTTTTTCTTTTTGTGCACGGAATAAGCATCTTGTCCATATAATTCCCGTAATCTAACAGTTTGGTCATCTGGTCTATACTAATGAAAAATATTTTCTAAAAAATAAATGAACTTCGTACTAAGAAGTCATTTGGGAGTTGATTTGGAGGTAAATTGTACATATATTAAGCTTTGTATAAATTATACTATGTTTAATAGTTTATTAGGAGATAAACTATTTATATATAAAATTAGAAAATATACTAATATCTGTATAGCTCTAATCAACTATCAAATGAGTCCTTTTTTTATGCATGTGGTATGTTATCAAAAATTACGAACCTAAAAAAATTAATATATAATCTAGATAAGGATAATGAAAGATGGGGTGTGAATATGAGGATCAAGCCTAATGGAAATAAGAGTAAAGATGAGATTTATGGGAGGACGAAGTGTACAATCAAACGAAATGACAATTATAGATCTATTTTCTCTACTTCCACTAAAATGATCATTTTTTTATTTTTCATGAAAAAGTATTTTGCAAAACTTTTAATACATTAAACATAAAACAAAAATGAAAAAATATTTTCTCACCCGTCGAAAGAAAAATGGCTCCACATATTAATGACACGTCACACATATATTGGTTCAGTAAATCGTCCTTTAAAAAATGAGTAATTAATATAATTCAAAATTAACATAAATATAGTTGTACTAAGATATTAATATTTTGTCAGTAATGTCTCATGTCCACGTAGTGCTACAATTTGGATAAGCTTCTCCATCTTTATAAACTTGAAGTTACGAATATACCCCTATAATATTTTTGGATATTGACCGTTTATTAGTCATATTCACATTTTCAATTTTCTTACGTGCTCATGACTAGGACATTTTTCTAAAAATTATTCCCACTTTTGGGATTATTATTAATTGTTATTATATATTTTTGGGTTAAGGAATTTATTATTTTAATATTTTAAGGATTCCCACTTTTTTTTAAAAAAGGTTTATCACCGATACTAATTCAAATTTAGGATAAAGTTTTGAAAGGAGAATAATGTATATACATTCATAGCTAAAAAATAATAGTTATCATATTTTGATTTGAGATTAATAAATATCTAGTGTTTTATAAAAGTGAAATCACATTTATATTTGTATAAAAAAATGTTTCATCATGTATAAACAGTGTTTGTTATGTTTTTTTTCATTGTGTTCTTCTTTTACTTGGGTTGATGCAAGAACTGAAAGTCTTTCGGAAATCGTTTTTCTACCTTCACGAGGTAGTGATAAGGTCTGGATATATACTCTACCTTTTCCAGACCTTACCTAGTGCAATTCCACTAGGTAAGTTATCGTTGTTGTATAAACAGTGTACTCGACCTTACTTGACTCCGTCCTTGTAAATTACTAACGAATGTGGTGCAATGGATAATACAACTCATCCCTAGTTCAAAAGTCTCAATTTCGAGTTCTGAATATGAAAAAGATCCTTAATAGATAATGTTATCCTTGATGTACCATACTCAACGTAATTTTTTATTTGAATTGATCGATCTTAATCGCGGATACGGAAGAGAGGACGGAAAACCAAAGCAAACCAAAAAAATAAAAGTTAGACCATATAAATTTCCCTTTTTTCTTCTCAAATTTAAAAAGAAAAAGCGGATTCTCCTTCAAATTTATAAATATCTAAATTATTCTATATTATTTCTTTTGTCGTTTTATCAAAAAGGCCATTTGTGTCATTTCCATAAAACCAAAGAAGAAAAGACCATCTCCCCTAAAACTATTTCAACCCCATTTTGATCATCATTTTTCATAACCATTTTCTCTTTTCTCACATACCATAAAATCTCTGAAACTTTTGGATCATTCAAAAATGCTTGCAGTTTTTGACAAATCTGTGGCTAAAAGCCCAGAAGCCCTTCAAAGTCCAAACAATGATGGTGCAGTTTCTGCACTGAAAGATGGTTTTTTGGCACAGCGTTTCTCCTCTGCACATTCTGGTTCAGTTACCATCAACCTTGGTTCTTCTGGATTCTTGGCTTACTCATCTGAACGACAAAACCCTATTCTTCCCAGGTTCTAATTTTTTCAAATCTAGTTAACCCCATTTTTTTCTTTGATCTGAAATGGGGTTATTCTTGTTGTTACATTTTGGTACAGTAGTTGGAAAACAAGATCTACTTTCTTATATGTTTATTGTAGATATAGATTAGTGTAGCCTGTTCTAACTTATTTGGCATTAATGGTTTTAGTTGATTGTTTTGATTGATTTACTACATGTTGACTTTGTGTTTCCTGGTTTAAATTTCTACCCATTTTATGGAATCTGCGTTTGTCTAACCCCATCATCTCTTCTTTTGGGAAAACCATGATCTATTTTTCTTTTTTGATGGTCAACAGTTGATTTTGTGTTCTTGGGTTGCTCTGATATCTGCTAGTTGTGCATGATGGATTTGTGATGTGTGTGTTTTGTTAGTTTTGGTTTGGATCTAACAATAGTGTTCTGGGGTTTAGTTTTTAGGAGAAGCAAGAGTTGCGTGTATGACAGGACAAAAATTTTCCTGTTGTTAATCCTTTTTCTATTTTATTTCATAATCACTGTCATAATCGTCATTCAAACTATTTGGAAATGCTTTATTTAAGCCGGGTAGGGGTAAGGTGTGTTAACTCTACCCTCCCGAGACTCTACTTGTGGGATTACATTGTGGATGTTGTTGTTGATGTTGTCATAATCATCATCATTGTGTAAAATCTCTTTGGATTATGTCATGTTAGATTAACTTAGTGTTTCACTTGTAAATTAATTTCCTCCATTCTAGACTCCATGACCTATAATTTCTAGCTAAGAGTAAGGAGCCAAATCAAATAGATTAAAGTCCTTTTCCCCCTTTTTTGATTTTTGATCTTTAGGAACTGAGATGATTTCTAACCAAATCACAGTTTCTAGATACATCTTAAGCCTCAGAATAATGCAATTCTTGTTGACTATCAAACTTCTTTTTGATAGTAATGTTATCCAACCAATCTGTATATAAACTTCACAAGTGCAATTTTGAAATTCGTTAAGCGCTGAAGTTGGGGTTGTTGTTTCTGATGCAGAAGAAAAGCCACAACTAAAGATTGTTGAGGCTGGTGTTGGGTCTCAGGCATATGAGTGGCTTTGCTTGTACTTCACTGTCTTGGTTCTGTTGTGTTTTGTCAAGTTAGAATAATTGCCTTCATTTAGACAGAAACCTTGAGCAGCCTAACTTAAACACAATGTGGACATTCTAGTCAAGATGCATATTTCCTTATGCCTTCTTTCATTTTTAGGAGATAAGGAAGAGGAAACATTATGGGACCTAAAACAGTCTAGCAACTTTGTTAAGTGTTTTTGCTTGCCATATATATCGAACGGTTTGAATTTGTAAAACGGATAAAGTTTATTTGATGATCGCACGCTGATATTATCACTGTGTTTCTTGTAGGTTGTTTGCTGTTGTGGATGACATTTTCTGCATGTTTCAAGGTCACATCGAGAACGTAGCACATCTTAAGCAACAGTATGGGTTAAACAAGACAGCAAACGAAGTGATCATTGTTATTGAGGCTTACAGGACTTTGAGGGATAGAGGTCCTTATCCTCCAGATCAGGTTGTGAAAGATATTCATGGAAAGTTTGCATTCGTTCTTTATGATAGCGCTTCGAAGAGTACCTTTCTAGCGTGTGTAAGTTTTCTTTGTCACCTTTGATCTTGACTTATCTATGATATTCTTGATCATGGCTTAAATGTACAAGTTTCATTGTTATAGGATGTTGATGGAAATGTTCCCTTCTTCTGGGGTACCGATTCTGAAGGCCACCTAGTTCTCTCAGATGATGCTGACATTGTGAAGCAAGGCTGTGGGAAATCCTTTTCACCATTTCCCAAAGGTAATGTCAATGAACTTTTAGCTTTGAAGGGAAAGGTGCTGGAACCTAATAATTGTACGTAGTGTAATCAGTGAGAGAACTTCTATTGACAAGGAAAAACAAGGGGGCAGCTCATCTATAGGGTTATTGAAATTGAAAAGCATGCTCTTTGCTGACCAAGCCCCATATTGAAATCGAATGATTTGATGTTTGTCAGATTCACCGAGACCACTTCTATTTGTGCAAATAGTTATCTTTGTATAACTTTTCATTTCCTTTTCTCTGGGTGACAAAGAGGGTAAGTTAGGGAGAGCTAGGTGGGTTCATTTGGCAAGACTGAAATATGCTAATTCATAAATCTCAATCAAATGGGATATGGGATTCATAAACTCAGGTTGACACATGAGATACAACCTCTGTTTTGGTTCTCTGTGTCATATGATTCTCATACTCTTACCACCTCTCGGAATTGGTTTTTCCCTGTTTTTATGTCAGTTGTTTCGGTTCTTTTTGAAGATGCTTGATGTCCATTGATTTACTTTTAAATCTTTTACAGAATTCCTAATGTCGTATTGTCTTGTTTGCTACTTCAGGGTGCTTTTTCACATCTTCTGGTGGCTTGAGGAGTTATGAGCACCCCCGCAATGAGTTGAAACCAGTACCTAGGGTGGACAGCTCGGGCGAGGTGTGTGGTGCAAATTTTAAGGTGGATGCAGAGTCTAAGAAAGTGGATTCAGGCATGCCCAGAGTGGGTAGTGCTGCCAACTGGTCCCAACACTACTAAGCTGACTGCTGTTCTCATCACCATGAAGGCTTCGTAATTAATTGGCCTTCTATCTGTTATTGCCAACTCTTTCTGTTATCAACTAGTCGATAACTTCTCTATTGCAATGAGCTTTATGGTTACTAGAGAAATGTTAAAAAGTGAGGAAAGATATTTCATATTCCTTCCAATGCATGTGAATCTCTATGCGTGGTGCACTGAAAATTAAGCCATTTTCTTGGCTGGAAGACACTCTAAATAACAGTCTTTGATACAGGGGCTTTGCTTATCTTGTATGCTTATTTGGTGCTTCCGTTTTCCTTTACCCTTGCAATTTCCCATGTTTTCAAATGGTTTTTAGCTAATCTTGGCATGTTACACACATGCTGGCAGGCAAATGTTTCTTGCTAATGAGAAATATCGGCAGACAGGTATTAGATGAAAGCTGTGATTTGTGAACATAGATTATTGGATCAAGTATCAGGATAAAAAAGTGCATGCCAACAAGACTGCCAACATAAGCATATTTCTGTTATTGCTATTGCATGTCAACATTTTGTGAAACGTCTGTGATAATAAAGTGAACTAGACTCTTAATATTGTCATCTTCTAATAGCAAGAAACTAATTATATTAGTGATAGCCAAGATAAGTGTAAGAAAACATTGACTTACAAACTTATTTATGCTAAACTGATATATTTATAGCTAACATTAAAAAGTAAGCATCAAATAGAAAAGTAGATAACATAAGCAGCTCTCTGTTGCAAGTCCTAGCTGATTTTCAGTCTTTAGCATCAGCAATTCCTCCTGCTGTTATCTGGAAAACGTATTTTTCGTCAAGGAACTTATATAACTGAACCATCTAGTTTAACACTGCACTAATCTAGAATCAGTGGAAAGAAGAGACGCAGCAATCACAGATATATAGGGTGGGGTTTCTTCTTGTCTCTATACATAACAATCACAGTAAGATGAGATAGAAAAACTAATCTAATAAGAAAAGGATATCGCTTCAGACTCCGGAAGATTTGGTGCATCGAACACCTTGCAGACACGCTGTTCTCCTTTGCCCTTCCTGAACATTAGCCTTATGGTTGCTGCGTGAGCAAGGACATGACCTCCTGCTGGTTTCTTTGGATCTGATATGAACACACCACCGCCTGGATCAGCTATAACTGCGTTCACCAATACAAGTACTTGTGTTAGCATGGGTAGAGTTTCAACGTCGAGAAAGGCAATCAATATACAGTAACATAAAAAGAAAGTCTGTTAAGCTCTTTGCAAAGTGCCATGCAAAGAGTATTACATAAGAAGTTTTGGAGTCAAATCCATTTACATCGACACTTAGGAAGTAACAGTGTATCTATACACTTGTTCTTTCTGCGTTAACTCTAAACATTCAACATTTTGTACAGCTGCGCAAGGTTGGATTGCATACCTTGATTGGTCATGTAAACAGCAACATTAAATTCCTCGGCTATCTTTATTAATCGGGACAGCATCTGAGCCAACTTTTGCTGGACATGGCAAGAAAACGTAGGCATTCAGAAAAAGTGTATCAGAACAGGTGATTGCAGGTTCTTCTTAACACAGATAAATATCAAGAGATAGGAACTTAATAAATCAAATATTATGCTCTGTATTTAGTTATACCTGACGGTCTGCAAGCTCTCCTCTTCCAGTGAAATCCACTCGAAATAAAGCAATCACAGAGTCAACAATCTGCAAGTAAAGTTTCAGTATCTGAGACAACTGCCATCAGTAATGGTCTTATTCAGGATAAAGCAGATGTTGTGGCTTTCACCAGAAGTCTGAAAGGCTCTTCAGCCATTTTTGCTGCCAGACCAAGAAGTAGGTTGTATTGATGCTCGTATGTGTATGCACGAGCATAAATGATCTGATGAATTCATATAATAAGGGAAGGATAAGAAAATCAATACACTAAACAAAGAGCAGCAGATGATTAAATGTGGGTGTACAAGATACTTTACGTTGTCAAGAACTGCTCCCGCGTCCATTCCAAATCTTTCAGCAATGGGCACAACACGATCTGGCCGACTATAGTACACTTTGTTGAGGAAAAAAGATAAAATGGAAGGGAAGCATTCGCTTGAGTTTCTGCAGCTGCTACTTAATGAAGAGACTAATAGGTGCTAGTTTGAATTTTCATGCAATATGAGTAAAGAAATATTAGCAAGGATACAATGTTCCCTCAGTGTCAATGTAAGCTACCTTTCCATTCCCTCCTTTCATACTAGTAGGAAGCTGCAATAAATCAGACAAATCAATTGGCAATCTTGTCAAATTCCGGATGATACCATGATAATTAAGCATAAAACATACAAAGGATCAGGAATAATCTAGACGACAAAGATGTTTCATTGCTTCTGACTAAGATCAGAGGTAAACCTGAGTAGAGACACAGAGAGTATGAGCAAGTTGTGTCTTTCCAGATCTAAATAAATTGTTCATTCAGCAGAGTTAGATGAAATATTCTACTAATGCTCCTACCGCAAGGCTAATACAATAGCTAATTGATTCTTACCTGAATTCCCCAAAAGCTTCAGTTATTGCTGAAGTTTCTATTCCTCCTTCAAAAGTTCACACGAAAAAGAAAAAAAGAAACAACAAGAATCAGGAGCCTTTTCTGTACAAAGAAAAGGCATTCAGAATTCATCATGTAGGAGTAAAAAGTTTACCTCCTAAGAGTTCATCCAATGCCTGGCTTCCAGTTGTGATGCGAACTACTGCCTTCCTCTGTAACAAACATGTAGTTATTTCACTCTTCTGTTTTTATTTATCTAAGGCACAAATAGGACTTTGCACTTTCTTATGCCACACAAGCAGAAGAATTGAAGTGGACGGCTAGGAAAACAAAAACAGTGATTTTATTCCATACGAGTGTGATCCTATTTAATTATTGAGTGACTTCAATGCATAATGGAATCACAAACTCTAGCAAGTTCATGCATAAAACAGAAAAAGAGAAGAAAATGTATACTTTGAGAAGAGCATCACTCCCAGTAATGTAGCCGAAGTTCTGCAAGGATTACGAAAAGAGACAGTAATTAGCAGAAGAAACAGATGATGGTATAATCAACAGGAATATGACTATCTGAATATAAATCATCAACCACTATCTTCTCAGCTGCTTCACAGATCTTTTCAACTTTTGCCTCGGATAACCCTTTGATCCCAGTCAAGTTCTGGAAACAGGAAATATTAGATACTTGTTAGAAGGAAGAGTGACGAACGGAAGTATAAAGCAGCACTTAGTGGATAATAACACGAGTTGCTTTTTCCTTTCACCTTCTTTGTGTGCATCATCAAGCCATTGCAGGTGTAGATACCTGCGTCTTGCAGCTTCTTCACGTCCCCAGCATTGATTCCATGAGAGATCACTGCATAAATGACCAATCATTTTAAACAAACTTGCTGATTCTACTTTTAATCCTTAGAGAAGTTCATCAGGATTACATGAATTTGTATTTGATATTGGAAACAGAGAATATAGCTTCATCCTTCCAGTTTAAGATCTGATATGTATTTTACATTCAATTGTATAAGTTCAAGGAGATAGCCATCTATTAAAGACTACTGCATGACATACCTTACATGTAGATATCAGGAGGAGCATTATACTACAAATTTGAGTTTGTACTCTCCTAGAACACAGTTATTGAGATCCCTAATACATTCATAACATTTCAAAAGGATCGTGATACATATGATCAACAATGAAAATATCATAAACAGAAGAGAAACCCCAAACTGTGCAAATTATGCTACAATGATGAGATCAAAGCACATAGACACACTGACAGAAAAATAGGATAAACAATAAAACAATGAGCATAAAACCAGTTACTAAAATATATGGACATAGTGTAATCATCTGATTTGGAGCCAGAATTGTATGAGTTAACGAAGAGAAATACAGAGAGCAATGAATCTACTAAAATTAAACTAAGTTCCTTGAATCGACTATAAAAGAAGAATTGAAACCGGAAACCGTGATAATTCTCCACAAACATAAGATCAAGTAACACACACAAACATAGCTAGCAATGATAGAATATTTGAACAAGTAGCTTGAACGATGAGGAAAGAGCGATTATACACATAAACGATCTGTACTAAACTACTCCAGAGAAAAACATAATGTATCACAGAAAACCTAATCAGATCCAAATCTACAGTAAACTAAAATGAATTCCGAGGCTAAACAAAGTTGCTGTTGATTTTCTCAGGTGAATTTACATATCGTACTCCACAACACAGTGTATCGAGTCAAACTGAAAAACAGAGCCATAATTTTCATTAACTGACAAGCAAAATCAAGCAGCACTGAATAATGAATATTTGAAGTTAAACAACGCTACTGTTGAATTTTGAAGAAAAACGAGCATACATTGTTTACTGACAGAGCTGAAAAAGGATAATTATAAGAATTTCGCAACGGAATAGGAAGATCATATTACGTTTATCAATAGCTTCAAACAAGTCTTCTTCATCGTCGATCTCTTCTCTTTCAACTAGCTGTAACTGTTCTTCAGGCCTGAAACAATCAATCAACACATCAGAATACACATCACAATCAGAACGATAAGAAAATTGTAAACAGGGAGAGATAAAGGAACTGGAGATTACTTGAATGCAAGCATTTTCAAAGTGATTGAGAGGACAACGGTGATCGGAAATTTGAAAATTTGCTGAAAGGATATAGAAATGGTGGTGTTTTGCGTGAGTTTGAAAATATGAATTCTCCCTGAGAGTTGTTAAGAGTTTATACACACATGCGGAACCCGCGAAGTTCTATGGATTTGAATTTATTTTCGTGTTTGGGTTCCGATTGCATGTGGTCACGTACAGTTTACTCTGGTGAAGCCTTTTTCTTAATTCATTTGAAATTTTAGAGATGTAATTGTTTGTAAATGGAAATCACACATGCTAAGGAACGATATTATTTTATTTTAACTATTGAGAAATACAAGCTATATGAAAAAATGGTTTAATATTTTAAAAAATAGTAGTACTAATTTATGGTTAGTTTAAAGCTCAGTTTTGATTAATTAGAGCGTGAATAACATAATATGAGAGACTTAATATTAAATAAATTTATAATAAAATCTACGACTCTACGTCTGGTACCATGTCAAATATCATTCCATGTGCAAATAATTGAAACTTATCTAAGTTTTGCTTATGATTTAATGATATTCTGTAAAGTTGATATAGATTATGTGTCGAGAGTTATGGAGATTGGAGGCCCTTTCACACTTTAGCAATATTTCAAGTTTGATTGCCAAGTATATGGAGAAGTCTACATTCTTGGCTCTGAAAGATGAAAATTAATTACACTGATGATGTATATAACTTAAACTCATAGATAAATATAGAATAAAAAGAAGTATGCAAACAACCAAGGTAGTACTTGTGGAATTACTAGGTCGAGAGAGGAGCTGAAAGGTCTTGACGTAAATGATAAAAAGAGAATAATATCTTGTTCCTGCTCTTTTTTTTTTTCTTTTGAAAACTAAGGACGTTTTTAATACTAGCAGCTCTTGCTGAAAGCAATTCCAATAGCTCGTTGCACCTATTGATTTTGCTTTTGGGAAAGACATCACTTATACTGAATCTGTGCTACTAGTGATTATTTTGTGTTACTAGTGAAATTCCTCCACCAATTTCTCATTATATAGATACTCTTTCTCTGCTATATGAAGATTTGTCATTGCCTAGTTATTGAAAAATGCTTAGGAGAAAAGGCAATATAGACATAGCATTAACAAAATTACTACTACTAGTTACTACTCTTTCCGTTTACTTTTACTTTTCACCTTTCGTTATCGAGAGTTCAACTTAATGAACTTTGATCAACATTTAAGATGTAGTTTTTCATCATTCTGATAAGAGAAGTATTGTAACTTATAGTATTTTTCGTACAGTTTTCAAAAATCCAAATTTAAAATATTGAGTTAATCTAATTCGATTTAGCTCCGAAGATTAGTCAAATTCACTCTCGTAAATCGAAATGTGACAAGTAAAAGTGAATAGAAAAAGTAGTCAATGACTATCTTGAAAACTGGGGCAACGGATGACGGGTCCACAGGTTCGATTATGAATTCACGTGAACTCACTATTTTTTTGTTATTATTATGTATATTAATTTGATGTTGTTGTAGGAACTCATAAATTCAAATCCTAACTTGACGTTGTCGTGAAAACAAAAAAACTTCAAATCCTGACTTGACATCATTATATAAAAACTTATAAACTCCAAATCATAGATCCACCTCTGCTTAAAACATAAGTTGAGAAATGACTATGTGATATTATATATGTTAGAGAATGAGGAAACAAGAAAAAGTGTAGAAATCATTTCATCCATAGCCCAAAATTTAATTCACAAAAAGGATGATAATCATTGTCTTGTCTTTCACAAACCCAAACAGATGAAATAAAATGATTTTTCCTCTCCTTCGTGTTCCCTCCTCTTTTCATCTCTCTTTATTTTGCCATTATCTTTCATCATTTCGAAAAAAAAAGAAAAAGATTTATATTGTTGATATCAATTAATTTGAAACTATATCTTAATCATATTAATATGTTCGTCTATATATTAATATATGTGACACATAACAAGCACTTCGATCTATCTCAAAAATATTGTAATTGAAGAATAAAATCGTCATTAATCAGTAACAAATTTTATCCACATTGATGAATTTTGTCTGTAAGGCATTTTACATGATCTGAAGCATATCTAAAGCACAGTTAGGGATGGCAATGGGGCGGGGCGAATTTTAAGTTATGCGGGACGGGTGCGGGTTTAAGGTTATGTGGGGCGGGGCAAGGGCGGAGGGGGGGTTGAAATAAAATTCTTAAAAGCTAATGCGGGGCGGGGCGGGTCTAAATAAAATAAAAGCTAAAAACGTTATAATTCCAATTATATATGGATGAATATTTGATATTTTTATTGTGGATAGAATTGAAATTCAAATTTAGTTCATTTATGCTTATAACGTAGCTAAGGAGATTTTTAAAATTATATTTTTTTCAATCATATACAACTTTATTCTTGTTGCACCGTAGTAAAATTGTACTTATAAAATTTTGAAATATGTTAACATTTGGAAATTAAGCTTCGTATCATTAATTTTATGTTCGTGAGTAAACATATTTTTTTATCTGGCATTTTTGTTTGCAAATATTCATATTTCCTAAAATTGTTATATACTTATGCGGGGAGAGTTTGAGTGGGGCGAATCTATGCAGGGTGGGGTGGGACAGATAGAAAACAACAAATTGTGCTATGCGGAGTGGGGTAGTGCGGGTGGAGATCTTTGCGGTCTTATGCGAATTTACCCCCGCAACCGCCCCACTCCGCCCGTTTGCCATCCCTAAGCAAACAAAACTCGACATATCTCTGGTCATTATCAAATATTCAGTATTGATATTCTAATTTGCAAGTCTTTCTAAGCACACAAAAACGTCATGTTAGGTGGTATGGAGTTCAAATGAGTAATTTTTGTGTTTAGAATCGTTGAACCAAATCAATATTTCGGAGTTGATATGTTTATTTTATTTTTGAGTCTTCTAAGCATTTAAAAGCCACACTCTAGATTATACAGAGTTCAGAAGGAGTAATTTGTGCTTATGGACACTTGAATCAAATCTGTGCAGATTTATAATTGATCTTATTATTATTGGCAACATTTTTTAGGGGCGGTGTGCAATTTTATAATCATGGATAGTATACCAAAATCTTAGACTAGTGAGAGGCAGAGTTAGGTGGAGGTTCGTGGGTTCGGACGAACCAATAGCTTTTTCGTAGACCCTATATTTGTACTAGAAATTAAATAAATATATATGTATATTAACTTGTGAACCCCTAACAAATTTGATCAACGGTTCTGTGGTAAGGAAGGGATCGTGGAAATGCTTTTCACGCTAAAGTTGTGGGTTAGAACCCACTTTAGAATTCTCAAACTCTTAATCCTACAATATCCTTCACGTATTCTTTTGATAAATATATAATCTAAACCCAAGTACTTGTTCAAGATTACAATAATAACAAATTTAGTATAATCTCATCCAAGTACTTGTTCAAGATTACAACAATAACAAATTCAGTATAATCTCACAAGTGGAGTGTATACTTGATCAAGATTACAACAATAACAAATTCAGTATAATTTCATAAGTGGAGTGTGAAGAGGGCAGATTATATACAGATCAATAACTTCTTAAAATCGAAATATCAGAAGTTTGACACATTCAGTTGTCACTAGAATTTTTTAAAATGCACATAAATTCGAAATTTTAATTTACTTACGAGCTAAGTTTTCTAAGAGAATAGTTTGTATCCGAAGGTAGCATCCACTATTCCGTAGTATTGGTACACAGTACAAACTTAACCCAAACACATCAAAAAAACAAGGCATAATACATAAACATGACCCTTAACTTGGCGTCAGCTGACAACTATGACCTTTAACTTTGGGTGTGCACAAGTAGGCACTTTAACTTGTATAAAATTGAACAAATAAACACATTCGTCTTACATGGCACCTACATGGCAATTTTGTGTCCTACGTGGCGTCCTACGTGTATTATGCCATGTAGGACATGTGTGTCTACTTGTTCAATTCTATACAAGTTTAAGTGTCTACTTGTACACACTCAAAGTTGGAGGGCATAGTTGTCAGCTGAAGCCAAGTTAAGGGTCATGTTTATGTATTATGCCAAAAAACAATAACTAAAGGAAAGGAACAGTATGACTTGCTGCAGGTCCGTTTCTTCACATGTATTTTACCAATATTTTTAGTGAACTTGTATTTTTGTTTTAAAGATTGAATTCTTTGGCATTTATAGTTTAATAATGATGATAATAATAATAATAATATAAACTTTGTGAATATGAGTAAGGATTAACTATATTTATTGTAAATATATCAAGCATATGATACGTGAGCTATATGCAGAAATCAAATAATTATATTTTTTGGTCAAATCATATGATATTGTAATGAAATAAATTCATCTTAAATTTAGTACAAAGAGTGTGACATATCAACTTTGACTAATACAAATTTCAAATCAAATTTGAGTGAACGTGGGATTTGCTTTAAAGTTCGAAAAACTCGTTTGGAGATTTTTAGTCAAAATTTGAACTAAAACCTTTTTTTCTTAATATTTGGTTAAAAGAAAACCCCCCTCTATCTATTGTCCTAAACAAAGATGTCAATTTTTATTAATTTAATTTTAAAAAGTCAAGAAATAATTTTCTATTTTATATATATCTCATCCTTATTATTAAATATTATTCATCTTTTAATATATTTTCAAAAATATGAATTTTTTTTTTTAAAGATTGATATAATAAATTTATTATTTTATTAACTAATTTATTTAAAAATATATATTGAGGATTGTCTTTCTACTTTCGCAAGATAGTACACATAACTTTTTTCATATCATATTTGTATAATTATATAAGGTATATATTATTGTTATTTATATCAAATTAAGATGGACAAGTAAAAATAAACGAGGAAGCAGTATTTTGCAACTTTTTTATATTCTAAACTTATCTTCAAAACTTCGAAGCAAGTTCTCACCTCTCCTACTTGGAAATAAATAATAAAAATCAGAGTATCAATTTGTATTACCCTAATATTTAAGGGTCCAAATAGTCAATATAAAAACCTCTTAGCGTCAAAGGGAGCGCATGATTTTTGAATTTACAGTCAAAGCCCACTTTAATAATTTACACTTCTTTAGTCCCTTTTCTTCTTCAAGAATCTAGGGTTTCTTTTCTCCACCGACGGGAGGCGTGCTTATCCTCCTCTTCTTCACAATTCTTCTCGAATTTCTTCTATATATAAGTGGGGTTCTCGTTCTTGATCCTTTTGATTTCTTATTCAAGCTGTTCGTATGGGTGAAAACGATTCAGAAAGCTCTGAAAGTGCTACACCCAAGAATGTATCTGAAAATTCCGACGGAGGTGATGAATTAACGGGTGTAGAGGAGGATTCGAGCAAGATGGTTTCTGGGTTTGATTCAAGTTTTGATATTTCTGGGAAAAGTTTGGATTTTCCATTGTTGGAAGGTGTAGAAGGTGGGGTTGAGGGTTTGTATTTGTATAAGAATGTATTTAATTTGATTCCTAAAGCAATTGGTGGACTTGGGAAGGTTAAGGTACTTAAATTTTTTGGGAATGAGGTTAATTTGTTTCCAACTGGGGAGTTAAGGAATTTGGTTGAACTGGAGAGTTTGCAAGTGAAGGTGGCATTTCCAGGGATGAGTGAATTGGATTTGCAGAAGTTAAAGAATTTGAAAGAATTGGAGCTATGTAAAGTTCCATCCAGACCTTCAGCTTTCCCACTTTTAAGAGATATTGCTGGTCTTAAACGCCTGACTAAGCTCTCTGTCTGTCATTTTTCTATCAGGTTAGATCTGTTTCTTTTTACAGTTGTTCTATCAAAGTTTATTTACACTAAACTCATGTTTACTATAGACAATTACCTGTAGTTGACTGTCAGTTAACCTGATAACATAAAAATTCTGACTTTGTTGATGTCTAGTTCTTCGACCAATTCGATGATGTTTCTCTGTGAAGTTGTCTATATTGTAGCACAAAATCCATATGCAAGTTGCAGTTCAATATGCTTTTGGTGTTATTGGAAGATTAGGTTGCATCTGCACTTTTTCGCTTTTGCTGCATTCATTAAAGTAATTTGAATTTAATAGAACAAGTTTATTGCTAAACTAGAGTTTTTACAAGTGCTAGCTATTGAAACTATAAGCCCCAAGTTAAATAGTATTAAGCAGGGTACATGATCACACAAACTTCCATTAATACAAGGGCAACTAGGTAGGTAGAGCATCCTACCAGGATGTTTTTTGTGGCCTCTTTTCTGAGGTAAAGACGGAAAAAAGTAATTGCAGGAAAAAATGGTTAGTTTCAGTTTTCGGGTACAAAATTCTCCTGTTAGTTCAAACTTGTTTTGTAGATTTACATAACCAAGCAAAACAATTTTATGCATGATTAATTAAAGTTTTAAAAAAACAACAGATTTTCTCAAAGAAATTTTTAATGTGGTTACACAGCTGGAGCATAAAAGAAAATAAAGACTTGATTTTTCTGCTTAGATGCTTCATGAGATTGAAGCTTGTTAATTAGGACTAAAAGATATGCACAAAATTTTGTAAGTTGTTTATCGGGAGTTTAGACTTTAGCACTCTTCAAAGGGTATCAGTTTCTGATCTAGGACCATACTAGGTTTAACCAGGATATGATACGATATTAGGATTAGTCTATAGTACATAGCATAATAACTAGCCCTTGGTGAAGGGTCATAAAGAGTGTTGTTTTTTAACTATTTATTTGTGTTTCCTTTAATTGAAATTTTTATTTTTTGTTTTTGGGATTTCTTACTCTATAGTGCATCTTAGTTAGGTTAAAATTATCTTATTATTTTACCTCTTGTACTTTGACAGCTGAAGAGTTTATATGGTTTGCCTTTATAATGGATAAATTTATTATTTTGAGGTTGGCATTATGCAGCCACCAGAAGACTTTTCCCTTTATCTCCGTCTTGTTGTTCCTTGCAACTACAACGAGTTAAAGATTTTGAGACATTAAAAATCTGGCTGGTTAATCAATTTGCTGCGTATTGGTTGCTGTAGTCTCCTGGCAATAATACCCTCTCAGGTCCACATTTTGTTTGAGAATTATCTTTTGGTCCCTAAAGACATGATTCTACTTTTGATTAGCAGGTGTTATGAAAAGCCTATGCACAAATACATCACATAATTTTTAAGTTATAGATGTCTTAAATCTCACAGGTCTCCAATAGGAAAAACAGAAAAGGGAAGTATATGAAGTGACTTTGTTCACTTGGAGTATGGAATATAGAATACGCTGCCTCAAGGGGTTTGAGGTGCAAAAGGTGTCCACACACTTCACTCTTCAGAAGTGAGAGCCTGTCTCTGTCACATCTTTCCATCACAGTAGTATTTTCAATAGCTAATAGCAGATTAAGTGAACTTTTGCTTAGCATGCGTAATTTATCAGTTGTATATTGTCGCTTAATGTTGGTAGCACTGGAAATTAGTCGTTTTTGCAGTTGGAAGGAGGATTCAAATTGGAAATAGGTGTTAGGATTTGTATTTTATAGTGCTCCTTTTATTGGGTGCAGTTACGGCAGAATGTTGACTCTTCAGATAAAAGTCATGTTTAAGTTGTTTGACACTTGATACATTTTGTTAGATGAGGTCTGATATCTAAAGATATCTGTACATCACATTTTATTGTTTTGATATCTGAAAGGCTAAATCTTCATTCTGCTGACACTTTTGGCAAGCAGTGCTTTACTTTTGGTTGCTAGAGGTTGAAAGTTGTGAACCATAAACTTGTAGATTCAGTTCACATCCATAAACCATTTAATCTTTTTTATCATTGTACTCCATTATAATACCATTGTTCCTTGCAGATATTTACCTCCTGAAATTGCCTGCCTCACTAAATTGGAGTGCCTTGATCTTTCATTCAATAAGATGAAGAATTTACCTGTTGAGATAACTCATCTTAACTCCTTACTGTCACTGAAGGTTGCTAATAATAAACTGATTGAAGTACCTCCGGGGTTGTCTTCTCTGCAAAGATTAGAGAGTTTGGACTTTTCTAACAATAGATTAACATCCTTGGAGAATCTTGATCTCCTTTCAATGTATAATCTGCAGAGTCTCAATCTTCAGGTATGTGTTACTGAAATTACAGTTTCTTTCCAAACTCATTGCTTTTAGGCTTTTTCTCTAGTTTCTTTTCCTTCTCCGATAAATGTTTATAACATGAGAGGCATCTATTCTTAATGTGGATAAAATTCTTGCATCCCACTGGAAAAAAACCCAAAATGTGTTTGTCTCAATTGTCTAGTCAAGTAACTTGATATATTATAATTACCTTATCCTGACCCATACATCTTCATTGAAATTTCCTGAAGCACAATAAGTTTCTTAGGTGTTGTTCCATTCCTGCATGGGTATGCTGCAATTTGGAGGGGAATTTCATAGATTTGTCCAAGGATGACACCACCAGTTCGTCTTCAGAAATGGACGTGCTTGAAAGTTATGAACAGGAAACTTCTGAGAATACCCAAAATGGTGAGTTCCTCGGAATCTCTTGTCTCCCCTCCTTGTATCTATTGCTCTTTCTGCACATTCTGGTTCCTTTGGATCTTGTTTGTTGCCCTTCTAAGAAGTCTTGTTCGGAAGGGTAGTACCTTTGAGAAGTCTGATGTGTGGACTATTAATTGTGTAGGAGTTTCTATCAAATTGTCGGGTCATTTTTGTGGCTCATCACCCAGTCATCGATGTTTTCGGCCTCGAAAATCCAAGAGATGGAAGCGGCAGTATTATATGCAACAGAGGGCTCGTCAAGAGCGATTAAACAACAGCAGGAAATGTGTTGCCTGCAAACATTCTAAGCTAATTGACGATTCTCTGGTGGAGGGCTCATCAAGCATAGTGGATGATGATACACATGATAAAGAACTGATTACTGAAGAAGCTGAGTGCAAAGGCTCTTTAGCTAGTGGTGTTGATGAACATATCAGATTAAAGGAGGACAATTATATAGGAAGATCTTCATGTGTTGCTTCTGACTCCATTGAAACATGCATAGATATTCAGAATTGTAAAACATGTGATGCTTCAGTAGTTTCTCTTTCTGATGCTGCTGATGTGGTTGCGGAAAGCTCGTCTTCTGAGGTGTGTAATAGTCCTCCAAAATCGAAAAGGCACCTGGATGGGGTCATTGATAATCCAAAACCATGCAAAGCCCGCAGACCAACGGATCATTCAGATGTATCCTGCAAATACAGCATGATGTCTTTCTGTGGTATTGATGATTATTTACCAGATGGCTTTTATGATGCTGGGCGAGATCGGCCATTTATGTCGCTGAGGAGTTATGAGCAGAATTTGCATCTTGATTCACGGGAAGTCATTTTAGTTGACAGGTAACTTCTATGTTTGCATGCCATTAATAGAATACTAGTTATGGACTTCAACTACTAACTTCAGGGAATGCTTTGCCTCTCTACTCATTTTGATTACTTTATTAATCTGTTCAGGCAAAGAGATGAAATGCTGGATGCCATTGCTCTACGTGCTCAAGCTCTGATCTTTCATTTTAATCAGATAGATGGTCTGCTTAAAGATAGAGAACATGTTTCTGTAGACAACTTGCAAATTGCATCACTGCTTGCACTTTTAGTGTCGGATCATTTTGGTGGAAGTGACAAAAGTAATATTGTACAGAAGGCAAGGAAAGATGTATCTGGGTCTAACTATAGCAAGCCTTTTGTCTGCACATGCCCTACCGGAAATGATGACACTACCAGCATGATCACAAAAGAGAGTCCTAGCATCTTAGAAGATATACTTTTCCTTAATCTTTGTGAGAAAGCACTTCGCTCAATAAAATCAAGGCAAAATTCTATTGTTGTTCCTATTGGGAGTTTGCAGTTTGGTGTATGTAGGCATAGGGCCTTGCTTATGAAGGTATTTTGTCATCAGACATGTTTCTAATTTGATATGGTGGTTCTGAATTTAGTTTATTATTAAGAACTGATAAATTTCATTTGTCTTCTGCAGTACCTGTGTGACCGAATAGAACCTCGAATATCTTGTGAGCTTGTTAGGGGTTATTTGGATTTTTCACCGCATGCATGGAATGTGATCGTGGTAAAGAGGGGTGAATCATGGGTTCGAATGATAGTTGATGCGTGTCATCCCCTTGATATCAGAGAAGAGACAGATCCAGAATACTTTTGCAGGTCAATGATTTTCCAATTCTGTGTTGCTTTCTTCATGACTAATTTCCTGGTACTACAAGCATTTATATAAATACACGTGTATGAGGATATTGCATTTTCAATTTACCCATTGTGATTGTTGGTTATTTTGGGATGAAATGGCCAGCTTCTTGAGTAGTTTCTTAGTTACTAAAAATCTCTAGTTTCCCTGAGTTATTTCGGAATGAAAATGGTGAGATCACTGAGCTTGCTGTTTCTTTCAGGTATATTCCACTGAACCGGATAAATGTTCCTGTTGTGCCAGATGCTAGTCCTGGTCAAGTTAGTTCTTTTCCTTCTCTATCTGGTGCTGATAAAACTCATAAAGCTCCCTCCTCAACCCTCGTCCAGTGTAAATTGGGATCCCTTGAGACTCTGGCAAAGGTGTGGTTCCTGATTGCTTTTAGCTTCTCCATTTATTATTATGCAAATATACTTAAGTTCTTATTCCAAACTCCAATGACTTGAATTAAATATGTTTTATTCTTCGAGTGACTGAACTCTTGCATGTATATATGTGTTAACCCACAACAATTAGAAAATGATTTTTCTGGCTTTATTGTACTTTCCATTATTGACTGGAATTTACCAGTCTATCTGGTCTTGAGCTTTTGATTTGTTTTGGAAATCCGATATAGATAAGAAGCAAAACAATCCTTTTTGACTTATTCTGTTATTCAGCTGGAATCCATTATTTTTGCAGGCTTATGCTTTTTTATTTTGCAAATTCTTCATTTATCAGCTGATAAAGTGACACTTATTATACCAATAGCTGTGGGAATTTTTCTTGGCTAGCATCTTTATTGACGAGGCATAGTTGATTATTTTAAAAAATTTATTCTGCTCAATTAACCTGAATTGAGCGGAATGAATATAAAAGGGTCATATGACTGATACCGACTAGTTCAGGATTGAAGTTTAGATGATTGAATGAACATTTTTGCCACTGCAGGTGCGAACTCTAGAGATGTCCAAGTCCACGGCGGATGAGATTAAGAATTTTGAGTTTAACTGTATTGGAGAAGTTAGGGTGTTGGGTGTCTTAAACAGTTCGTGCATTGTCAAATATTATGGTCATCAAATATCTTCAAGATGGGTTCCTTCATCAGATGGCAGTTCAGAAAGTCGTACTTTGCAGTCTGCCATTTTGATGGAGCACATTAAAGGGGGTTCACTAAAGGTATATGTTTCCTAGAACTCTTCTCGTGCTTGACTTTCCTCTCCTTTATTTCCCTTCCCTTTTGGGGTGGGAAGGGTATAAATAACACCTGATTGTCTTTTGTATTCAGCTCATTTTGCTTTCTTGTCCTTAACTGGCAGAAACATGTAGATAAGCTATCTAATGCTGGTGAGAAGTGTCTCCCCGTTGAGCTGTCGGTATTTATTTCCCGAGATGTAGCAAGTGCATTGACAGAGCTGCATTCTAGGCATATCATACATCGTGATATAAAAAGTGAAAACATCCTGATAGATCTGGATAAGAAGAGAGCTGATGGTACCCCTACAGTAAAGCTATGCGACTTCGATATGGCAATTCCCCTTCGTTCATACTTACATACTTGCTGCATTGCCCATGCTGGAATTCCTCCACCAGATGTTTGTGTTGGTACACCTCGTTGGATGGCTCCTGAGGTCTTTCAGGCGATGAATAAGAGCAATATCTATGGGTTGGTAAGTCACCAATCCTTGAAGTTAGAATCCTAACCATTGAATTCTCTACTAACAATTAACAATTAAATGCCACCGGGTGCGTTGATCTGCTAAAACAATGTGGTTCTTTCTGATTTGCCAATTTGTCACCCTGGGGTGAAATCATTCAACACAATCAAGAACTACCACCTTCAAAAGACGCACATTTTCTTGTAAACACTGATATATCACATATTCCTCTATTAGAATTCAGCTTTATCTTGTCAATTATTAGCTTCAAATCGTTTTAAGCTAGAAAAGAAAGCATATTTTGTCTGCTCTATTGCTGCACTGCTACAGATTTAAGAGCAATAAATATGTACTCATTGACAAATTCAAATTTTCACCTGAATTTCTTGGTAATTAGTTTGTTTAAATTTCCTCAGTTTTGATGCTTGAATCTATTTTGGAGATGAGGATTATTTTATTTGTTCTTGAGAGTATTTTTATTTGACGGCTTATCTCAGAGGATGTATCCTGTGGCAAAAGGGGTTGGGGGAATATTTTCTCTTATTTGAAGTTGAAAAGGTCTTCAACTCTGGGTTATAGATGAGTTTCTTCGAGGTAAAAAGGCTTTTCTTGCTTTGACTTTGCAGGTTCCCCTTTTCAATAGGTAGATGAAAGCTAGTAGTTAGATTGAGGAGATATCTGGTTCTATGGTTGAATAGTTAGGACCTAGAATAAGTCAAATTTGGAGCTATGGCCTAAAAATATCAGGAGGGGCGAGGGGCGAGGGGTGGGTGAATGATTTCACCCTTCCCCCAAATTTAATAGATGGTTAAATTGGTTAGAATGGGTTATTGAACAACTAAAGAAGTGTTTATAGGCGCTAATTTCCTGTATTATCTTTTTCCTTTTGAAGATGAACAAATGAGTTTAATTGCTTTGAGTTGGTGACTTGAAAGATAAAGTGAGTTTTTTGTCATGTCTAAACTGCAATTCTAGCTTAATGTATTCAAAGGTTTCACTTGTCTTTCTTTGGATGTAGGGTGCTGATATTTGGTCCTTTGGGTGCGTCCTTCTGGAATTGTTAACACTGCAACTTCCTTACTCAGAGTCATCCGAATTAGATATCCACAATTTTCTTCAGGTATTTCTTGATCTCTAACCTTTGATCTAGTAATGCTCCATGATGAGTACCGAATGTGCTGGAAATACCATTGTGTGACAAGGACTTCAGAAGTTCCAAAGTCCCCTATTGGACAATCTTTCTTACGTCTGCCCTTGGTTGCTAAAACTCAAAAGGCCAATGGTTCTAGCATCTTGGTCGTTCGATATTTCAGAGCTGTCACGGTTTTTTTCCTTGTATTTCTTTTGATCATAAGAACTGCCTGCAGAAGTACACTTATCGCATGCAAGTTTTGTTTTTAAAAGAAGTTTTTGTTTGAATTGCTTTGAATGGTGGAAACAATGTAATTCATGTTTTACACATGCAGGCGGGTAAACGGCCACAACTAACCGAAGAACTAGAGGCAATGGCTACATCCAAAGCAGAGCTAGAGGATCTAGCAAAGTCTTGTTCTGGCTCGGACCTTGACAAGAAACAATCTGAATCTCGTATCCTGAGATTTCTCGTTTCTATTTATCGTTGGTGTACTGAGAAGGATCCAGAGGACCGTCCCACAGCAGAGAACCTCTACAACCTCTTACTAACCTGTGCTAATTCCCTCCCTTCACAAAGTCAAGAAGATTCTTGATCTGCCTCAAATTTTGGTAGCTTAGGATGTTGTAGATTAGCATTAGATTATTCAGCAGGAGTTACAGACCCAATATTTGGGTCTGTTGACTCCTCATTGAGCAATGTAACATGTTCTTTGTCTTATTTGAATTGGAAAACCATACGGACGTATTCGCGTCCATAGGACATTTACATTTATGATTGTCTTGTTGTGTGTGTTGTGTATCATTTTCTTTAGTCCTTTTCCAGTTTGTAGTTGTATACATTTGTATTCATCTTCACAAATTTCAATTGATATTAATTATGAATGTATTCTGAGTTTCTAAGACTTCTTGGATTGTGCTATTGGAATTTCTAGATTTTGATCTTGTTAATTCTTTTCTTGTTTTTCTTTTGAGGCCTCTACTTCTACTCCTTATCAAATGGAACTATAAGTCTTATGATTGTGTTTATTATTCTTCTGGATATCTACATTGCTTGACCTTTTCAAAAATGTTGATAATTGAATATTGTGTATTTGAGAATTAGAGTTGTATATTTTCTATATCCTAAAGGGGTCATTTGGTTGCTAGTGAAAAAGCCACTTAATCACGTATTAATGTTTATATAAGTTATACAACGTTTGTTAGCTAGTTACGAAATAAGTTATTCATATATATAATTAGAGAGAAGTATATAAAACACCCTCAAACTATATGTGAATTATTAGTTTAATCCCTAATCTATAGACGGCCTTAAATACACCCCTAAACTATACAAACTAAGCTTAAAAACACCCCTCTCATCCACATGTACACAGGCGTGTAATTCACGTGTGCACACATGGCATTGTGGCATTTTTTAGTGATATGGCATACAATGTATATATATATTATTTTTTTATTTTTTTAAAAAAAAAAGTTTTTTTACAGTACTTCCACTTCTCTTCCAACTAAACTTCTCTTCCACTTCTTTACCACACCCGTCTAAACCCACATCTAATCTCACAGCATAACCCTTTGATTTCCATGGAAATCAAAAGGGTTTTAACCTAGAAACATTGATTAAGGTTTATGGTAAGGATCTGCTTCTTTATTTCTTCAGTTTGTTAGAATTTTTTTAGCGATTTTTTATCGATTAAATTTCAGTTTGAAATTTGCTAAGCTTTTTTTGCCATCGTATTTTGATCATCTTGTTAAACATCATCTCCAAAGGTTAGTCTTCTTCGATTTGGATTTGCAAGGGCTTCGATTTGAATATTGCAAGGCTTTGATTTGGTTTGCTAGGGTTTGATTGTAGGGCTTTGATTCGAATTTTGCTTGGGCTTTGTTTGAAATAGTCTACGCAACAGTCAGTAGTATTCTTTGGACCTTTGAGTTGAAGTTTAATGGAGGAAGAATCTTAAATCAGAAGAACAGAAGTTTGTAGCCGTAAAAGAGAAGAGAAGGAAAAATAATTTTAGAAAAGGAATTTTCCACGTTTTAGTTGATGTGGCATTTTTTTTTTGACCTTCATGAATTCACTCGCTATGCCATGTGGATGAGAGGGGTGTTTTTAAGCTTAGTTTGTATAGTTTAGGGATATTTTTAAGGTTGTCTATAGTTTAGAGATGAAACTAATAATTCTCGTATAGTTTGAGGGTGTTTTATATACTTCTCTCATATAATTAATACAAAGTTTGGTTTGCAACTTTGTAATCCGCATTATGAACTAGACAATCAGTGGGTTTCTACAAACAAAGAAAAAAGTAATAATCTTTATAAGGAATTTTTAAATCGACTTAAAATTCTAGACAAGGAATATAACTAATACATGTATAAGTTATGAGGGAGATAGTATATTATCATATGAGAGATAGAAGATGGAACAATTAATACTCGTATAGCTAATAAGGGAAAATCAAGGCTATTCAGGAAGAATTTCTCCGAAATTCAATAAACAACAACAATATTTAAAAGTACATGCATAATTCTAACCGGCTACCAGATGATCCCCAAAAGTTTTTCCCTTCAAATTCCTTTTGGAAATTCCAATCAATGATTTTGTAATGTTGAAGCCCAGTATAGTCATTTCCATTCCATCATTTGCCTTTAAAAAGTTAGTTGATAGTTGCCTCGTGCAGTCGTGCTTATTCCTTTTAGTGCCTTTAAAAAGATAAGTTGCATTTTTTTATTTTATTGTTGTACCAAATAATAGTGAAAAAATGTATGTTCAAAACAAAATTTTTAAAAAGTTAAACATCATATGTACTATTATAAATAAATTTAGTCACATAGAAGCAAAAAGCCTCCAAAGTAAAAGATTATCATCTTTTTTTTGAGCATGCATGGACGTAATAATAACCCTTTCTTCTAGGCTTTGCCAAAAGAGAAATATATAATATAAAAAAAAAAGTTGAAAATCTTTTTCTTAATTATAAACTTAAAAATATTTCACTATTGGAGAAAAGGTAAGGTATAAAGCAAAAAAATGAAATAAAATAAAATAAAGAAGAGTATTTTGTCAAATTGTTTGTTCCACTAAATGTCGGTATAAATAAACAGAACTTTGATTTTTAAAAACCAAAATACAATTAAATGCTAAGTTAAATAAGAGATTTTCCTCGTTTTGATGGAATAATAATCAACAGATGAATGATTATGGGCCCAAAATTAGGCGGTTCAAAATTAAATCAAAATCGACAAATCAAATTTTATCAGTAATGACTTATTGATTTAATGATTTGATTACAATTTAGATTTTTTTTTTACCAAGTTATTAGCTCTGTAATGATTTAAGATTTTTTTTTTAATGAATTAATCGATAACCCAATAATAATGAAGTATTTGATATGTTTAAGTCATCCTCTAAAGAAACCTAATGTGACAATATATTATTAGGAGTATACAATAAAGGCTAATCTTCAAGAGTTCATGTGCATGTTATTTTGTTCCTATAGAAAAAAAAACAACTATGTATAAGTCTAATATGAGGTTCAAATAATGATTTAGCTTTATTAGGTTCCAATAATTATTTTCATAAAAATTTCTTAGTGCGACTTACTTTTAATTTAGATTTTCACTAATAGTTAAGCCGATAATCAAATCATCAACAATCAATAATCGATTATTGATATCTCAAACAATTTAATAATAATTTTAGCATATTTACCATTCAATAAATGATGACATTCAAAATCGAATCGAACTATGCCCGATAAGCACCTTAAGATGAAGTCTTGCAAGAGTTGATGCCCCTTTTGGTAGAAAAGTTCAGTCCTTTTTATTGAAGAGAAAAAAAGAAAAGGTAAACAACAATTTAACATCAAACTTAAACAAATTGAGAGAATCGTGTTTTCATTAGCTAATTTTATCGCCCTTTAACTATAAAAGAAAAAACCTAATATCTGAATATAGAAGAATAAAAAAGCAGACTCATTCTATATCAAGTTTTGAACCGTGCGCCATTACCTACAAAGATTTTTTAATTTTTTTTAAAAAGAAAGTAATTATGTGGACCATTCTTACAAAACAACAAACAAAATGTTTACAATTTGAAAAGCAAAAAGCAACTGAGATTTTGATTAAATAAGTTCAAATTTGAGCTATCTTTAATTTGTCTGACTTTTCTTTTACTAGCAACAGAAACAGACTAATAAATGAATATTGCCCTCCTGCAAATGCTAATTTTCTTTTTTTTCCCTTCAATTTATTTTGTCACCCTTTCTCATGGCTCTGCCATTTATTTACTCAAAATGGATAATACATCTGTCCCTTGACAATGAAATGTTCTTGCACCAACCAAATAAAATTGTACTCCCTCGTCTTAAAATATTTATCGTGATTTCATTTACATGCTTCTTAAGCAAATATTAATGTCTGAAGATGTAATATTTACTTTACTTATGTGTTATAATTTACGTGTTTATAGTATTTAAGAACAACTACTCCTAAGAATATTGTTTTTAAGATATGAGTATATTTTTAATAAGGGCGATAAGTAATTTGAGACTGAGAGAGCATTAATTTGTATCCTATGGTTGATTTCATACATTATAGTGAAGACTTTCCATCACATATTACTATCAGCCATTATATTATGTGGTCATCAAGTTCATCTGTTATATCGAATTGTTACGTTGCAAAAACTCTCGACCACATAAATAGTTCAATGTGTTTATTATTATTGTGATCCTAAGATGTGAATGATCCAATTAGACGTATATGTATATTTCAGCATGACGTACTCCTCTTGTTCTTGATGAACATATCTACTGTCCACTAGCTATTAACAAAAAACCTTACCTAATTAATGCAAATAGATGGAATTATGTCTTTTTTTTCATGAAAATATTTCATACGCAAACAATAAAAATAGTGTTATATCACATACCTTTATGCCAAATTTACTTAAATATATTTCGAAAGAATATACAAGGGGGTGTGATAGACTATTAATCCTCGTAATGAAGGGAGAGAAATTAAGAATGATATACATATATAGTCAGACTTTTATATAACAATCCTTTTCTATAATAATAAGTTAATAACCATGTTTTCTATGGATCCATCGATCTTGGATTCTATGTTATACTATTATTTGCTCTTTTGTAAAATCTTGCTAGCAAATATTCTCAACACAAATTCCATTAATAACATTCTTTCGATCTTTTTTTAAATCCTCTTACTAGAATTTCAAACACCGTCATCCACCGTAGTGGGTGGGGGTGGGGGGAAGAATAATATTTACATAGAAGGAAGAACCGTTATAAGAGGACCACCCTACTAGTATCAGTCTACTCCTAGTTGTCTTAATATATGTATATAACACCAACCTTTCTATTGTGCCAGCCATTTTGTTATCAGTTTAGGACCACCCATATATTGCCTTCATACACATATATACTACAATTATATTCATATTTATGTGAACTTTGTTTTATGTGTTTATGTATATTTATGTATATATAGCTAGGGTTTTAGGGCTCTTAGCCTTTTAGGTGCTAATGGGGACACCAATGCTTTGGTGTTAATTAACTCTAGTGGATTTACAACCAAAAGTTATGGTGGGGCGGTATGTATTCCGAAATTCTATTCTTAATACTCATTTGATAAAGAAACGCTTTATTCACCAAAATGAGATTTGCCGACACGTAAACTTGAATTAGTTAGTTCTTACGGTGAGTACTGGACATCAGTGAAAAAACAAACAAACTTTAGGTCAAGGGGATTTTCTTTTACAGTCAAATCATAAATAAATTTTTTTAAAGTATGGCTAGTTGTTCTTTATTTAATTTTCCTTATTAGTTGGTGATTGTTTTTTACAGCTCAAACTGATCTTTTTCTAAGGGTTCTTTAAAAGTTAGCAAATGACAATATATTACAAATAAATAAACGATAACTTATTAATCCCTTTTCGATCAAGAAAGTTTATTAATTCATTAATCTATTATTTAATTGTACACAAATTAGTAATTCGTTAACTTATCGAGAAACGTTAATTTTATTTTAATTAGCTAAAAAGCCTTACAATTGGATCGTCTATAAATGTATTTTTATTTTTAGTGCATACGAAAATTGTCATCTTATATATCGAGTGTGACCTGTGTTTTTTTCAAAAGAATTATTAGTAGAGTGTAGACATTTCTTCCACCCTTAAAAAGAGGTATCGAGTTTATACCTCTGAAAATGAAAAAAAAAATCCAATAGGAATCGTAAAAAATAAGTCATATATATGTGAATTCAAATTTAATCCAGTCTCAATACGAATATCAAATACCACATAACTAATTTATAACTTGTGCAGTTCGAACTTCAAACATTTAGGTCTAAAGTAATTGCGCTTAATACTCCCAAACTTCAGTTTTGTATGTGTGAAGCTTGAACGATGTTGCTTCTCTTTTGCACCTTTAGCTTCAACCTCTTATACCATTAACATAGATAGTTCTATTAGGGAAGTCATTTTTTAATGAACTTATTTTTTAGAAATTTTTTTTTCAATAATTTTAATCAACCGAACATGTGAAAATTGAAATTCATTTATGAATATTAAGTCCAAATAAGGGAGATTAATAGGTGCTATTAAGAATAGCAAAGTTCTTTATTAGTTGATGGAACTAATGAAATTTTTTTTTCAAATAATATAAATATCACCATACTGCTTAATTGAATTTTGGGATCAAGCTTAATATATGAATAAATATAAAAATATTTTACTAATTTAAACTTTTAAATAAATTTATCACATTATTCAACATATATAATATCAAGGCATACAGAGTTCTCTAGTGACTTTAATTGCTTCCATTTTTGCAATGACCTAAACAAGTGACGATATTTAGGATTTATATAGAGAGAGAGATCAAAATACAAATCATGAACAAATAATAATTAAGAACAACTTTTTCACAAAATTATTGGATATGAATTATGATGATGCAAGTTTCTTTTGAAGATAGTTAGGCAAACTAGCACATTATGATTATGGAGAAATAGGGATTTCAGGTCTCGTTGCTTTCGTTTTTTAGATGATTACGTCTTAACCTTGTTAGGAATTAAGGGAGTTGACGAGCTGCTCCTAAAATTAGTTTTTTTTTTAATATATATATACTTTGATTAAACAAAACTATACATAGAAAATTTGATGGTATTTCATAATGGTGAATCTAAACTAAAAAAATAAAAAATAAAAAGTGATTCATATGGATTTTTTGCTTTTTCCATACTTTATGTTCTTTTACATGCTTCTTTCTTTATCATATCAAAATTATTGGATTTCATAGAGTCCAATCATGTTTAGCCATTTATATTCTCTCTTTATTGTGACCCCTTGGTGTTAAATTCCCAATCTTTTCCTATAATATTATAGTATCTTTAAGATGCAAGAATTCTATTCGAAAGTGCTAATTGTGTTTTATTAGAGCCTTTAATTAGTGTTAGATTCCTAAGCATAACTAATGTTAGGGTGCGTGAATAAAATCTCATAATCATGATTGAAAAAAAGTAAGCTAGTTAGCAAATATTTGATATTCTTAATGGCGTGAGATCTTTTAAGAAAATCGTACGAACTTAGTTCAGAGCGGATAATATCATGTTAAAAGTATGTTTGGTTGTTTTAGCCTTACAATTGATATCAATGCTAATAATTCAGCGATATGATCAGTATGGAAATGTCAAAGTGATAAAAATTAAAGGTCGGCACGCGCGACATAGGGGTTTTACCCATTTACGGGCCCAATTTGTTACCTTCACCCATAGTTTTGAGGATGCATACATAAAAAAAGAATCGATGCGCTTTTGTGGACATATATACTTGATTGATGTAGGTGGCACACTATTAATCCCACATTGATAGCTGATAAGACAATTAAGCTATTTATAAGGTTTGAATATTTTTAATAGTGTAATTTTTTTATTTTTGAAAAAAATTGTACAAACAATATCATATCATATTAAAAGTATCTTGTAACGGTTAAACACCTAATTAATTGATCATCTTATACTATCTGCTCCATTGAAAATTCACCAAAGATTCATAGATTTTTCTCCTCAAGATAAAGTTTAATTTCAAATATTGGTTAATTAAACCAATAATGATCATTGAATCAAACAGTTTAACTGACACATTAAATTTATCTACTTTAATTTCTTAAGTGTTTACATGTTATTGGATTTTAACATTCTAAAATTATATACTGAGGAACATAACAACCAATGGAATATGTTCCAGGAATTTTTTTAAAAAACTATAGAAAAAAATGTGAAAGAGAAAAGAAAGATAAAATAAAGAAAAAGATTTATTTTGTTGTAAAAGAAGATTTTCCATCTGGAAGCTTTTAGCATCATCAACACATAAATCTTGAAAAAATTTCAGAGGAATAATCCTACAATATCTCTCTCTTAATTATTTTTTAATCGCAATAATTTTAAGAGTTTATGATTTATGCAGAAACATTTACACAATCGATCACTTATTAGGATAATTACAGGTAAATCTCAAACTTTAATTAATAAAATGACTAAATTAAAATTGTAATCTACAAAAAATGGTTACACTTTTAGTGTATATAAATTAAATTTCTAGTTTTCATGAGTGCCATGGAGGCTTTTGGAATATATCTCATAATAATTTTCAAATCGAGCTAGCTTTATATTAATTTTTTTGTTATCGCTAGGCTTTATACTATTTTTTTCTAGCTAGGTTCTATACAAAGAACAAAATAACATTAAAGAACAATTAATTAATTAATTAAAAGATCAATTGTTTAGGAAGATCCACTTTTATTATTTATTTAATTTCTTAGTTATTTTTTATAGGAAGAATTAAAAGTTCTTTTTCTACTTTTACAGTTTAAAACACAAGTCATTTTCTTGATTGTCTGCATCAAGTCATATGTATTTTTATTAATTAGAAAAAGCTATAAATTAAACCAGCTGTCACCAATGTGTATCGATCTATATATCTATATATGATGAGAAGTAAGTATCCAACAAATGGCAATTATGGAGGAAAGTGCCAATGAAACTCAACAGAAGGAAAACAGCTAATGGGGAAGGTGCGATATTTGTATTGAAGTTCAATTAAATTTAAATTTGTATATTGCATGGTTCAATTTTGGGGATGACACTTTCAACATAATTCTTTTCATTTACGGGACTCGAACCCCAGGCACACTACATCAAAAATGATCTTTAGCGGTAATTAATTAACGGCAATAGCTTAATTGCGGCAATTAACACTTTTTGTATATGTCCCTAAAGCCTTTAGTGACACTAGATCCAATGGCAATTAACTAATGCCGGTAAAGGCTTTAGTCCTCTTTGTTATTGTGTATATTTATTGCCGCTAAAAGGTGTTCTTGTTGTAGTGGCATGTGATTAAAGATGGAACGATCCCAATTATCATTCCACCAATTTATGTTGGCTAAGGATGTCTTAAATGTACGTCACTTTTGATTAATATTAATCTTGTCTAGTTAAGATGCTCCTTCTATATCTTCTTTTTATCTTAATCTTTTCCTGGATCATCAACACATGGAAAACTATGGTCCCATACCCCAAAAAAAAAAAAAAAACTTATTCGTAGTAGGTATTTATATTAGATCAATAATTATGTATTTGTTTATAGAAAAATTTCACTTAACTATAATTACTGTATAATATACATAATATTTTATATAAAATTAAAATTATTTAATTATGATAAATTTATATGATTCAATGTAAAGTTGATTTTTGCTATGACGTTGTTAATTAATATAGTTGTTGTTTAGTTAGTGCACAAACCGTTCATCCACATACGTGTTTATAAGGAAAAAATATTGTGAAATATTGGGTGGGGAGATGGAAGTTATTAGTTGAGTTAGAAATTCTCACAAAACAATTCCAAGATATAAAATCTAAAGCACTTTTTAAGTTATCTTTGCTACTACAAATCCATCGAACCCTTCTGGTAAAGTTAAAATGTAATTTATTTTTTTGGTTAAGCTATCATTCGATCAGAAAAGTAAGTTATATTCCAACAAAAAGTTACAATAAGTAGAGTTAGAGTTAACTTCGATATACAACACTCGATTGGAAAATCACACCACGATTAATGAGCAAAAGAATAGAATTTATTATAGACTCAATTAAAATTTTATGTGATAATCTTTTGACAAAAGAGAAATTCAATTGAATCGCCTTCGATTTCCATCCTTCAAGGGAATAGTGAAAGATGTAGAGGTTTTATGATAGGCATATGGTATATATTGCATTCGATTTGAACTATATATATGTAATTGAAATATTTTTTAAAAATATATGTATCTATACTACTTTTGCACATATTGCTAGTAAAATAGAAAATGAAAATCATGGTGGTAAGAATACTTAATAGTATTGAAACAAATAATTAAATAAATAAAATGTGTTTATCTTCAATAGTTTAGATCATACTCAAACAAAAGTAAATAAAAGTATTGAATTTGATTCTCACCACCATACATTTTAGAAAAAAAAATAAGAAAGCAAGTTTACACACTTAACTCGTAAAAAAAAAAGAATCAGACGCGCACGTGATTTTTCGTGAAAAAAAGAGGGGTGCATGAAAGGGTCCCCCACCTTCCAACCCTAAAGTTAATAAATGCTCTTACAAAATATAGAAACTCACACTAACCTATCTGCAATCTGCATGGTGGCTAGTCTTGGCGTGACAATATTCAATTTGTATCACTTAGCTTTGGGACCACCCATTCCATATAATATATTTTTGCTCCTGTTTTTTTTTTAAAAATATTTTCTCCGTTTTCTTTTACATGTTCACTATATTAAAATAAATATCTAATTTAAAAAATTAAGATATAATTTATTATTTTATATATTTTTCTTACCCTTGTTATCAAGTATTGTTCATTTCTCAATATTGAGATGACTCATAACTAATATAAGTGATATACACTATTAAAAAATCACTATCTTTCCATGAAAAATATTTAACTATTTCCACAAACATTTTTGATTTTTGAATCGGTGAGAAACGAAAAAATTGTAACTTTTTCATATGAAAAATTAGGAAGTTTCCTACTATTTCATTGAGAAATTTTTTCCAGTGGGAAAAATCATGTTTTGTAGCACAAATTTCTCACTGATTCGATGTGGAGAAAAACCTTTACTTCTAGCTAGTAATAATAGTAAAATTATCATTTTACTTATTATTTTTTAAAGATTTTATCAAATTAAATATGAATAAGTAAAGATGGACGGATAGACGAAATATCATTTATTTTTCGGATACCCTTTTCCTTTCACCAATATTAAATAGGGTAAGTTACACAAATCACTTAGTGTAAAGATGAAATTACTATCTATCCCTACTTTTTTTCTAATTACAATAATCCCTTAAAATTAACCCAATCCGGATACATTAATGAAAGCGCGAATACATTAATACAAGCACGGATACATTAATACGGATACATTATTAAAATAAAAATTAACACAACCCGGATACATTAATGAAAGCGCGGATACATTAATACATATTAATACGGATACATTATTAAAATAAGGGATTTTAGTTATTTTTAAAAGATATCGGGACAAATGGGAAATAATATACTTAAAGGTGTGTACTTTAGTAATTTTTCCTATTAAATATTTATTAATTTCTCTTATATCTTTATTACATATCCCCCACCAAAACAATTTAAAAAGAACTTCTTTAAGAGATAATTCCCCTTTATTTTTCTTCCCCACACCCACCCCTATTTATACCCCTAGCCCTCTTTGTTGAGAAAGTCATATAAACTTAGGTCTCTTCTTCTTCTTCAATATTAGGGTTTTGTTATATTAATAGCGTAGACCACTATCAGTTGAAGCTGCCAGCATGATCTAAACTTACCTACAAAATTATATTGAGGCAAGATCAGATCATGTGGTTGCTTCACCCGTTAGTTCGTACTACGAAAAATAATCTTAACCCTATTTTTTTTCATGAATATGCAACCTACAAAATTATATTGAGGCAAGATCAAATCATGTGGTTGCTTCACCCGTTAGTTCGTACTACGAAAAATAATCTTAACCCTATTTTTTTTCATGAATATGCAGTGGACAAAGAAATTAAATTATAAGGGTAATGTTATCTACTCTCTAGTTTCTTAGATTTGCTTTTTTATGAGTTTCATTTGAATTGGGGTTTTTTGTTTCTATCTTCACAGCATATTCGGTGTAATTCCATAAAATAGGGTCTGAAAAGGGCGATGTGTAATTTTGGCTCAAACTAATTTTCTATATACCTGCTAATTCGATATCGATTGATGCAATTTTTCGTAGGTACTTTTTTTTTACCTCCTAATTGGTATTTTTGAGTTAACAAACTTATGATTATTTTTGAAAATTTGTTAATATACTTTGAGAAGTGAGCCTTATCAATAAAACCAAGATTTTCTCCGTACTGTTTTTTTTTTTAAAATTTTGCTGCAATTTTTTTGGAGAAGAAAATGGACCAAATCTTGATAAGTTTACATTTATTTTATTTTCTGAGGTTGTTGTTGACCCTGTTTTTTTTAACCTAAGGTTGTTTCATTGCTTTATTCGATCACTATTATTCTAAAGTAAAAGAAAATTATGGTCTTTTTTTGCTTCTAGTAATCATTAACATAAACACATTATAAGTGTTCTTCAAACATGTTAAAGTCAAGAATCCATCATTATGTTTCTCTCATTCCGTATTCACGCAGGGACCAGAGAAGGAATGCACCTCAAAGGGATGTCATTTAGACAACCTATGCTAATGCAAACATTAGTAGGTAATGACAACTTCCATGGTTCGAACTCGTGACCTGTAGATCGCACAAAGACAACCTCCAATGCTTTCATTCATGGTTTTTCTCAACTATGAAATGAAATCATTTTATTCTACATTCTTTATAATGTGGAAGTGACATAGAGACCTTTAATTATGATCAATTAGTTTGGTATAACATCACACAAAAGCCATTTAATGATCATGTAATCCTCTTTATGGTTTATTATTTCTTTAATTAGGACCACATGATGCTAATCCATTACAATGACTAAGTGCAATGGACACCTTAACTTGGAAGGAAGCCAAAAAAAAATAAAAAATCTCATATAGAAAATATAAAAGGATATTGAGGAGAAATTTTATTAATTCATCCATGTAATGTAAGGTAGAAACTGCGTTTATCACTACTTTTCAACCCCATATTTGAAAATTAGTCATCACGATTTTTGAAATTTTAGGACAGCGATTATTTTTCAATTATAGAAACTATAATAATAATAATTGTGGATCAGAAATATATTTGTTTTTTCCAAAGTTTCACTTCATCCCATGTGTTGTTACAAAGTGTTTGTCTTATGTTCCTACATTGTGAGATCATATAATAATAAATAAAACCAAAAAAAGGAAGGACTATTTCATTAACTCCCAGCGGATGTGGATCTGAGTGAGTACAAAAATGAAACAAACAGACTTTGTCTTACGTAAAGATTCTATTGTCCTCTGCAATTTATCAATAAAGAACGATTGCTCCACATTTTTATGACACCAACTCCCTAATTTAGCCGTCTCAAAATCAACTTTAGATTCGCGAATATAAAGTCTGAAATTAAACTTTGTCAAACAAAGCCTAAATTCAAACTTGAGGTTTGAATTTGGAATGAAGTTTAATCAAATTCAAATCTCAGGTCTAACTTTAGACTTATCGGTCTTAAAGCTTAATTTTGATTCATAGCATCAACAACATGTTCAATATGAAGTTTGTCAAAATTGACTAAATAGTTTTTAAAATTGAATATATTTTAAATAAAATATCTACAAGCGGTTAATTAAATAGTGTAATTGTTACTTGTGTAAGCATGTTCATATTGTCGGACCATATCTAAATACACAAGGAGGATTGTAATCTATCGAGAGTTGGTGTAAAATTAGTCAATTTGATTATTGTTAATGTTTAGTTTCATTTGATATGATATTGGATTGGATGAGTCTAGATGGAGTCACATGTGAAGATTCAAACACTCAATTATGACTTGTTTAGAACTGATGCGTAGTTATCGTTTTTTTGTGAAACTAACAAATCCCCTACCCCACCCCACCCACATCTCCACATACACCATAAACTTTAGTTTAAATATTGTGTCTCGGATTTTCAGAACAAGATTAATTAGCTAACTAGCTAGGTTATTCTGTTTGATTAGATAGAGAAACATGAAATTATGTATAAAAAAAAAAAGTCAATGGAAAAACACACATCTAAATTATTATTTTTTTACAAGTTTTATACCTTAACGAGCCATTGTTTTAATATCTACCTAAACTATCATTTTTTTCTCGAGTTTCAAGTCTCAATTATATATATCACTCTCGTTGTATTAAAACATACTTGGATGCTGAGTTGACCTACACGCGCCTATTTAGGAACAAATATTTGCTCAACTCTGCATCGAAATGTGTTTTAATATGAAAGAGAGAGATAGTTTAGGTATATACATAGAACAATGGATAATTGAGGTATGAAACTCGTGAATTAATAGTGATAATTTAGGTGCCCATTTTTTTACCATTAACTCAAAAAATAATGAAAATTTGCTACACAAGATGTCTATACATTTCCTTCAAGATCTTCTTTATGTGGAATCATAGTAGACAGCTTGGAATACATCATTTTTTCCATTAAAAAACAGATGATGCATGTGAAACCACAGAATATATACAACCCACAATTTTAATTTTTAAATTTTTTTCTAATATGATGTTGATATGAAACTGCTTTGTATACATATGCATATGCAAATTTCAGTTGAGCATGACTTTTAATTTTGTCTTGTTTTTCTAGTTTGGAAGGTTCATATATGGTGCAAGAATCTTGAGACTTTTCTTATACTTAGTATTAAAAAAAGATATGCATATAAAAGTTAATTGATTCTTTGCAATATTTTGTTCAAAGTGATTCATGTGGTTTTGTTATTTATTTACTTTTCATGGAAATAAGAGGAAAATATCAGTTTACTTGTAGGAATTTGTTGTATTCTACAAATGATTAATGGTCCCATGAAGTGACATCCAGCTAGGAATTTCAATTCTCCAAGAGATTTAGTGAAGAAAATGTTCATATATTTGAGGCTGAAAAATAGGGGGAATATTAAAGAACCATAATAAGAATATTATTACAAGAAATAAGTGTAGGATGAGTAAGCTATATAATTTTTATTCTAAGATGTTGAGTTATATTTGTTTAATGTTGGGTTTACATGGAGTTTAATTAGGGTGCGTTCGGTAGGAAGGAAAATGTTTTTCATGGAAAATTATTTCTTTGGAAGTGTTTTCTAGGAAAATAAGTGATTTTAATTCGTCGAGTAAATATTTTAAAAGGTCAGTGAACTAGGAATAATTATGTATCAACGTCATTTAACATTGTTTTGTATCAGTAAATCACTCAACTTTAAAGCTTTTTCTTACGAGATCATTCAAAATCACTCAATGAGGTGTGTTGGGAGAAATGACACATTCGAATGTCATATATGAAACTTGTTTTCCTATTTTCATAAGAAAAATCATTCTTCCAATATTTAAGAAACTTATTTTCGTAGAGAGAATATTTTTAAAAAAACTTGATCAATTAAACATAAAAGATATTTTTATTCGTACCTAACACACCCTTAATAGAACATGAAAGGGTCGCAACAAGAACCGCGGGTAGTTCTCTTAGATTTTGCATCATGGTATTTTCACAACACTTTAAAATTATTTATGAAAAAAATGCTTCGACTATTTACTTGTTTTCAATAGAACTTCAAATGAAAAGATTTAGATTTTTTAAAAAAGTTTAATAATAGTATAGCATGTTAATTAGATCAAAACAGAACATATTAGACAATTCACTAGGTCAAGTTAAGATACCGGATACCAATCACGATTATGTTCAACAAAAATTACACCATACGTTTCATATTAGTTGTTCAGACACAAGAAAATTTGTAATGTGAAGTTGTGAACAACTATTTTTAGTAATGTGGATAACTAATATGGGATAAAGGGAATAATTAATTAACCAGTAGTTCTTGATTATTTTTAATCTTGTAAAGGTAATTCGTATGACAAAGAAATTATCAAACTTACAGATGAGCATGTAAACTTCCTAATCAAACTAAATGGTAAAATTAGTCTTACTCTATTTCATAATTGTGTTAATATATTGGGGAGTAGATTATAAATGGGCCCTTAGCAATAATTAGTTAGGTAAAATGAGTAAATCATGTACACTACTCATGCCTTTTGCCTTCTTTTCTAATCAAGACTCGTGTACATAAAGCTTAAATCCGAAAACATAATTTGGTTCTGCTTTAACATTGTGTTCTGGAAATACTTACTTACACTCGATATTTGTACAAAGTAAGTTTATTGCATGGATTGTGATTCTTAGCTAGCGTTTGGATATGAATTTGGTTGAAACTTGAAAGAAAAAAAAAGTGTTTATAAAGATAATAGGAAAAATGATCTTTGGAAATTGAAATTGTGTTTATATAATACAAAATAGAAAACTTCAAAAACTAATCTATACCACTTTTTGAAACTTGAAAACTTTATCTTCATAAACTTCTCAAGAACTGGTCACTTTATATAATCTCAAAATATTCTTTAAAAAAATTGAAAAGGAATTTATAGTCAAACGGGAGCTTAGCTTAATTAATTCAAATATCATCAATTTATACCTCAAAAAGTGTGATGGATTGTTGTACTTTAGATAGCCCAAATTTCCCTCTCTTATACTATCTTTGGGCCCAAAACTTATAAGATGAACTGAGGAATTTTAAGTTTTAACTATTTTATCCTAGGGGAAATAAACTGGAAAAAGTTACATTTGAATACAGTACTAGTAACTAGTTTACCATTAAAAAAATAACTAGAACCTTTTTTTTTTGAGAAAATTAAGCGGAATGGCAAACCTTACTAGGTTATTAGTTAATAAAGGTATAATTTAATTTATTTAAATTTAATAAATACAGTTTCAATTTTTTTGACATTAGTTATGGGACCCACGTGTAATTTGTATACCAATGCAAATTAACCATTCTCAGACTTTGTATTTCTTTTTATACAAACACAATATTATCTCTCCTATCTCCATTCCCTTATTTTCTCCTAGAATCGCTCATACACATCCGGTTTGAAATTTGAATTTCACTCTCTCCCTCTTAATCGTAATTTCACTTTTGCAGTTAACAGCCTAAATCGTGTCCTCTTTTTTTTTCTCATTTGTATATGTATTATGCTTCTTTGTTTTTGGAAAAAATTTTCTCAAAATTCTCTTTGTAGTCTTCAGATTTCAAGCTTTTTCCAAAGAAAAAAAATGAATAATGAAACTCCATCCAAGAGGGTTACCAGAGGTATTTGTATATTTTCTAATTTATAATATGTATAAAGGTAAAAACTTTTGTTAGATTTGAATATACATTTGGTTGTATAAGTTGTATTGATGAGGGACGTGTTGTATAAGTATAAAACAATCAGTATACAACATTGAAATTCTGTTGGTTTGATAATTTATTGTTGTTATGAACGTTTGTATAAAATTTGAGAAAAAATTGTATAACAATCAGCATACAAATGCATTGAAATTTTGTTGGTTTGATAATTTATTGTTGTTATAAACGTTTTGTATAAAATTTGAGAAAAATTTGTAGCATTGAAATTTTGTTGGTTTGATAATTTATTGTTGCTATGAACATTTGTATAAAATTTGAGAAAAATTTGTATAACAATCAGTATACAAATGCATTGAAATTTTGTTGGTTTGATAGTTTATTGTTGTTATGAACGTTTGTATAAAATTTGAGAAAAAATTGTATATTTTCTAATTTATAATATGTATAAAGGTAAGAACTTTTGTTAGATATGACTATACATTTGATTGTATAAATATAAAACAATCAGTATACAAATGCATTGAAATTTTGTTGGTTTGATAATTTTTTATTGTTATGAACGTTTGTATAAAATTTGAGAAAAATTTGATTGTTATGGTGTTTGTATCGTACTAGAACTCATTTTTGGCAAAATATTTTGTTATTAATTGTTTAGCTTGAATCATGGAATTTTGTTAATTTTCTGTTACCGTATTTAGCGCCTATGTTTCCATTTATTAAAAAATTTGTATAAATTTATAACATAAAAAACGGGATATACAAACAAAAGGCTCCATACCAAACTAAACTATACCCATAGAGCGTAATTAGATAAATTATACCCATGGAGCATAATTTGCTTAAATCTGTTAGCCATATATGAAATTTTCCCAATTTTTTTCCCTCTACATATCAAAATGTGTTTTACGTTTCCTCTCATAATTGATAATCAAGCAAGAGGCGGACCTAACATTTGAAGACAAACAACACCGCTATCAAACATGAGCTGTCGTGAATTCATACTTCCATGTTGCTGAATGAAAGTGTTTGATAAATGTTGGGCCAGCCCAAATGAGAAAAGGGGGGAGATAAGGAAATTGACAAATTAGTACTGTTGATCGAAGATATATAATTAATATACTACAAAATTTCAATTAAATAATTTTATATATGTTTCCAACTTTTATTAATACTATTTATTTATCACATCAAGGGCGTGTTTTGAGAAGTTCAGTAAAGTCATAGTTTAGTTTGGTTGCAATCGGTTCTCCAATTGATTGACATGCAATAATACCTACATCTTCCCCAATTCAACCAAGTCGCCATGAGTAGGATTATGGCCATAACATAATCGACAAATTCAAGATGTACTCCTATAAGTACAAGAATTTCAATTGGAGATTGGTTGCGTCCGAAATTTATAAATCGATTTACAAGTCCAACACTAATGACTTGGTTTCTAGTAGCAATACATCGCCAACTCATACATATATAATCTGCCACGCCCAATTAATGTTTGACTAAAGATTGTTTCGAAAAAAATCACCAAGTCAATCATTTGATGATTAGTTTGATCTAATTTTAATAGTTAAAAGATCGCCTAAATAAATTTGATTTTGATTATAACCAAAAACCAAGTATTTATATACAATCAAGAAGAGAAATCTAAAAAAAACAGAAGTATAATACTCTTTAGGATTAGGAAGAGTTATTTCTAGTTGGATTAGATTAAACATTGGATTAATCTGGCTACAATGCTAAACTAATTACCATTAATTGGAAATAAAGCCGCTTTACATCATTAAAAGTTAAAACTAACATGAAAATTAACCTAAGATGATCAACATACATTTACAAACAAAGATGCATGTGGTCTAAAAAAAAACACCTACTACTCCTTCCGTTAACCCCTACTACTATTTGTTACATTTGCTACTCCTTCGTTAATTCTTCCTCCTAACAATAAAACATTACTCTCTTCACATTTTCTTTAAGCGCGGGCAATGGTCTAACACCTGTCTCTCGTATAGCCTTGCTGCTGCCTTGATGAGGGCTGCCTGAATTATTTTCAGGCATGTCTGGTTCCATGTAGAATCTGGCTCGAAATGCAGCTAAATGTGCGTAATATGCTGGAGGAACTGCAAAAAACCAATCTTCTTAGCTCAAGTTTAAAACTTGGAAACATACAATGACATTTTTTGGATAAGTAAATAAAGCATGTCTAAACACAACTTCAAAAACTCAAATTTTCATGTTTCATGTTTCAACTTCAAAATCTATGGTTAAACGGGAGCATAGTTTTTGGTTTCCTAGACAATATCGTTTTCACGAAAATGCAAAAGCTTTACTTAAAGAGATCATCATTTTCTTGAGCTTTATATTTTCTTAGTACTATAGCCTCACTTTTTATTTACATTTTTTACTTACCGACTGAGACAGAACGCGTGCACCTTGCATATGTATAGCAGAGATTGTTGGTCAATGACTGGATTCCGTCTGCTGTGAAATTGTTTTCATCCCACAGAACATGGTAATGTGCAGGCCGGCTTGTACCCTGCCAAGATAACGTAGTGCATCAATAATAGTGTAATGCCTAATTTGTGATAGAACAAAATTTTTATCTTGGTCAAGGAAAAAGGTTGTTTCAGCTATACCTGAATGCCAGCATGGCTACAAAGATAGAAGTCGAATTCTGTTGGATGACAAATTTTTGTATCAACCACAGTACCTGACGAAAGAAGAAGATGGTAAGCATTCATGATACTTGACCATATCTCGGAAGTGTGTCTAAGACGAAGGATAGTTTACCAGGCAATATGTTTCCACTCCTATCAATGCTGCTCCTGTCCTTGTGATTATTAGCAAATAGTCGGGTGTGATGCCGTTTCTGTACCACTATAAAAGTTACTGGTGGTTGGTAATTTGGCTCTAAAGATGCACAAGCCTGCACAAAAAGACCTTTTAGTCAGATTAAAATCATATATGGTGAAGTAGAAACCAGAGGACGAGGCATTGACAGGATTTAGCACCAACCTTCCTAATTGCATCTAACTCGAAAAGCAGTACTTGGTAAAATTGCCCTTCGCTCACTCCATCCCTGCACACAAGATGCTCTAATAAGACTGGGGAAATTAAGCAAATCACACGAATCGACGAAAGAAGTCATTAATGACAATGCATGTCTCAAAATGCACTAATCAAGAAATATTTATGCTAGTCACTGTAGGGTCATCTATCAAAGCACGTAGAGTGAGGGACTTGCCGATAAAAGATTATCCTTTGTGGCTTTTGGCCTGTGGCCTTTCTGAAGGATATTAGGAGATCCCTGCAATATAGATACAGTAACACCAGCGTAAACTACCTTTCATCAAACGAGAACAACTACATTGGAAATTAAGAGATAGAACTTATAGAAGGAATACCTTATCATGCCACCACTAACAGTTCCACGTGCAGGATCATGCCATGTCTTGTACAAGTCTTGTATAAGTTCTTGTCTATGAGCTTGAGCGCAAACAAGACCAGCGTATTTTGTCACCTCAGGCCAATCTTGAGAAGCTACTACCTGCAGCCAGAATAGGAAAATGAGGTTCCTGCTACACCCAAATTATCAGAAAAGAGGAGATTAAGGAGCATGGCCTCAAATAAGGAACTTACAGCTGCAATTGAAGGGCTAGAGTCTTCTCCGTTTTCAGGGTGGGTCACATCTGCTCCAAATATGATGGTAGGTATATCACTAACTAACGGTATTCTGCAGCTAATAGCATCCAACAGGACGGTATTTCGACCACCCATCTGCTACCACAGCAGAAAGTATTTGTAAGAAATGCAAATATAGAAATAAAACGATATAATGCATGTTATAAGTAGCTAACTGAGATGCACCTTGACGTTGATCTTCAAGGATACATTTGCCAAATACTGTTTGCTGATCTTGAATACATGCTTTGTCAGACAGCATTGGGTTATTAAACCAAGATCAGTCTCACATATCCGCTTTATGTCACCTACAAGATAAGGCTATAAGAGAGTTTGATCTTCAAAGATATCTCAATTCAACAAATGAAAGTTATTTCACCATACCATAGAGGGATCCATTGTTATCTGGTAGAATGACCAATAGAAGCTCAAGTTCTTTTCCTTTTAGCTTGTTTACACATGAATGATAAACATGCTTCAAGGCTTTCTCTACTTGATCTGGCCTGGCCATGTATATTGGAATTATTGGTTCCGGATTGAACTCCTATCAGCATAACCCATAGGAGCAAAGGTCAATCATCTTCGTGTCTATAACAAACATGGACTGAAACAGAAATGGACAAGGAACAAAGAGAAAGAGCTTGCAAAACAAGTACCATTCCAGATACTTGACACATCTGAGCCAGTTCGTTACAAAAGCCACGAGCAACACTCTCTTGGACACTTCGTGAAAAGTTGATGCAGGCCCAACGGTTGACGGTCATCCCATTTATCATTTTCTGTGCACACATCAAACTCAGGTATTAGCAAAAATGCAAAGCAAAATAGACAATACATAGTAACTAAGCAACCATAGAGAAGAACATTGTTACCATACTAGGAAGAATAAGCAAGACAAAGTTGAGTATGATTTAATATACAAAGAGTGAGATATTGGAACTTTTTCTTTTTGCCACCATGCAAAACAAAATATGAACTCATGATGTTAATGTATGAACAGTGTAACATAGTAGGAGTAAGTAAACTGATGATTCTCTAATTGCAACAACTAAAGAAAGAAAACAAGTAGAAGGGGAACTAAGAAACAAGCGGAAAAAGAACCTTGTTCATCATATTCCACTGTCCAACTTGAGGCAGACAATCCTTCTCCTTCCCTGTCTCGTGATATTTTAGCTGTGGAGAAATGAGAGAAGTAGATGTCAAAAGATAAAGCATTCAGGTTTAATAAGAATGAAGAATAAAAGCTCGTGTGTAGTAGTGTTTTACCCAAGGAGCAGGCAGCACGCGGGCTTCCACAGATGCTTGCTTTTCACTGATTTTGATCCCAAACTCCTTTGCATATGGGTCTTCATTATAATCATTGTGTTGAACAGTCTACATTTTAAAGAAAATTCAAGCACCATTCTGAAGCATATTGGCATAACAAAAACAAGGAGACTCTAAACATAAAGGGTCTGTAACATTTGAAAAGCCAATAAGCTGGTTTTGACTGGTTCGAGCAGTAGAGGTATCATTGACAAGCTAAACATATTACAATTCAGAAAGAAAGCATGAAAGGTACAAATCATACAGCATACCTGCAAAATTGAGTTCTCACGATCTCTTGGTCTTTGGCATGTGACCTTCAAAAGAGAAGTAATTTGCTTCTCACTCAACCTTTTGGTGTATCGTTGTCCCTCAACAATTTTACACGCCTAGAAAATGATAACATTTCAAGTTCAGAACTGTTGGAAAGAGACAAGAAGGCTTGAAGCTAATACCGTATATCAAGTAATCTCCTCACCTCCATAGGTAAATAATTGGCTTTCTTTTGGTTCCCTACTTGAAGGCATGGAAGATGTGTATTCTTTATAGTAAAGCCATACATTTCTTGAAAGTATTCAACGACCGACTTCATGGTTAAATTGTCATCAACAGGAAATCTGAGCGAAATAACAATGAGCATCAAGTCAACCTAAGTTTTATCACTCTCGGGACAAATGTATTATAATGTTATGAATAACAAATACAAAGGCATAAGACAAAAAGCTAACACTAGTTCCCTTGTGGGCTGAGTAGTTAGTCCTGAAACTCGATACTTTCTCCGGACATTGCCCCTGTGTGTCACTTCTACTTTCACTCCTCTAAGAGCCTTCTTAATCTACATGGTATTTGTAGGCAAAACTAAAAGGTTAATCCAAGTGAAAAGAGGCCAAAGCATTTCATCTGAAAGCAATGCAGCAAGCTTAACGGCTTTAACTCGACTAGGGAATCATTCAAGTCTAGTTAGATGTTATTACCTTTACACGATCAGAGTCAGATAAGGGTCTTGACGACACATCTTTTCCAAGAAGCTGGGCCACAAACTCTATCACTGGTAGAGCTTCAATAAATGGAGCTGAAGCCATATCTGTTATTCAGGATCCAAAGAACCAATACAGTTAGGAATGATTAACTACATGAACTACAATCATGTTATATTAAATTTTAATATTGACAATAAATCACCAATGTTAAGCGACAAGCCCATTTGGGTCGGTCTAATGCTCTGGTAGAATCCACACCATGCTTCTAAACCATCACCAAGAGGCTGAGGCTTCCGGATATCAGGCGAAAAGAAAGATCGTCCAACAGGACAATACCTATACAGAAATGTGCATTATCAGACAACAAATCAACCTAAAAGAAGTCAAATGCAGGTCCAAAAACTGAAGGAGTGTCTTACCTTTTGATTGAAAGCTCTCTCAAAACAATGTCCAGAATTTGAAGAGCTTCTTTTGGACCATCAGCGCGCTTACCAGCAAGAAATTCACTCAGATGATGTAGATTTGCTCTTGCAACAAACTTAATCACCACTTTATATTCTCTCTCTCTCCTAAAATATTTTACAATTCACAAGAGAGAACAAAGACAAATTATTTAGTATTGGAATGAAATAGGCCTAACCAGAGATTAATCCGTTTTAGATAATCGCATAGCCCGACCTCAACTACTTCAGGATTTAGGGATATTTTATTGATTGATTACACAAGAAAACAAAGAAAATCTTTCTATTAGCTCCCCTTTGGCCATAGATTTTGGGAGTAGATTTTCAAAAAATATTGTAAGCATTGTTTGTTCATGAAAATTGGTCAGTTTTTGAAAATTGTATCTTCAAAATTTCACTTCCATTCACAAAACTTCAAAAAGTTTCCAAGTAAAATGCATGTCCAAATGCAACTTCAAGTTCCAAAATCTATTTTTCCAACACAACTTCAAAAACTATTTTTTTTCAAGTTTCAACTAAATCTATGGCCAAATGCTAGCTAATTAATCTAGACTGAACCAGATTAAAAAAGTAATTGAGATAATGATATCTTCTTATTTATTTATTCTTAGTAATATTTTGACAAGACTTCAGAAGCTTAGAAGTAAAAAGATTTTCTACATTTAAAGCTATCTAGTGGTAAATTCTTAATTGAACTATGAAACAATCCAAAATGAATGAGGACAAAAACAATAAAGTCTTACTTTGGACCATTGATCACATCATCTTCATCAATAAGCTTAATGGTAAACTCCTTCCACTTAAAAGGAAGTTCACCAGCAGTGTAAAGACTCTTCCTGCCATCATAAGCTGGTAATCTCATCCCTAGGTGTGATTCTTTGTACAGTTTCACCAGCTCTGCCATGATAGCTCTGTTCACAGTTCTTGATGACACTTCAGGGATTACAGTAACCTGCAACCAGCAGCAAAAAGTTGGTATTCTAAAGGGGAATACATACAAAAAAATACAAAGGGAATTATCACAACAGTTCTGACCAAAATTCAGAGACTCATTAATGCTATGGGAAAAAAGCAAAGTAAAAACAAGTGAAATAAGAAGGGTAAAAAAACTTCAAAGGGGATGTCAGATTAAGGGCCCCAAAAAGTAATACACAAAATTTACTATAGCTCTTCAAAGATGCTCAAAGAAACCATCAAAAAAGCAAATACTCACTCTATTTCATCAATTTATTTGTCTAGTTTTCCTTTTCAGTCCGTTTCAAAAACAATCTTTAATTCTAACATTCGACGTTACATGTTTAAGATCACAAGATTAACGAACATTTTGGTACATCTAAAGACCATAACCTCATGACAAAGTCAAAACCAGACAAACAAATTGAAACGGAGAGAGTAGCAACTTACATCATACTGGTTCAACTCTTTGTCTGGTAAATCAGCCAAAAAATGGTTTGCTTTTACAACGCATTTTGTCCCAAGCTGCCCATAACCTGGTCTTGGGGCAAAACACAGAGACTTGCTTGAAGAAGGAAACCCTGAGCTACTTCCATTATTCTCAACTACTGACACATTTGTTGCCTCAACAGAAGCTGCAATAACTGGCTTGCTTGCTGCTGTACAAGGCCTTGAACTAGGCCTCATAAAGGTCTCACCTTGATCTGTCTTTCTGCCTCCTCTTCCCCTTCTTCTACCTCTATTTCTTGAAGGGGGTGAAATCTGGTTTTGGATTTTGTTGTTTTGGGGTTCTTGATTTGGTGGTCCTTTGCCATTTTGAGGAGTCTTGGGGTTTTTCTGAACTAGATTCATGGTGTTCTGCAAATGGGGTTTGATCACAATGTGTTGTTCTGAACTTTCTTTCATCTGCCTTATAGGCATGATGATGCTATTTTATCTCTTTTTGCTTTTCTTGATAAGCACAAGAAAACTGTTCAAAAGTAATAATGTCCTTCACTAGATGGCACAGTCCAATATATCTCAACACTCCAAATGGCCTCAAGATTTGAAGATTATTGCACTGAAAACACCAAAAACAGAAAGGGTAACACATGTCAGCAACATGATGAATTTGGCAGGAAGCTAAGTGATGAAAAAAGCTTTGAACTTTCACACACATAATGGAAATTTTTTTCTTGATTTTGCATATCCAAACATTATCACATTTCCTTCAACATATAAAACCAAAAACATTACACAACAACAGCTAAACATTAAAAAAGATTACACTTTTGTATCAACAATATGCAATTTTGCAATTAAAAATTATCACAGGTCTTATCACTGCAGAAGACTAGACTATCAAGTGAAAAAAAAAACAGTAAAATGATGATAAACTGCAAAAGATAAAGAATGAATAGATATCTAACCACCTTAATATAAATGCATACACAGAAAAACAAGCATACAGGAGTACTAAATAATCTTTTAAAACTATTTCTCCTTCTGCATGAACATCAGTTATGTATGAAAGGGCAGCAAAAACTAATTTTCAAGAAACAGTAAAAAAAAAAAAAGACGAAAAAAACACACAGTCAAAGACAAATCAAAAAATTTCCTCAGAACCCAAAACCCTCTTAAGATGTTTCTGTTTGAAACCCAATATCCATAAATCAAGGTAAAAAAAAAAAAAATTGGTTACCAATTTGTGGAAAGCCAAAAACTTTGTACTTAGAAAACCCACAGAGAAGGAAGAATGAATAATAAATAATAAATCCAAAGAAAATAAGACAAAGAAAGAGTTATATGATAATGTTACAAGCATTAGTAAATGTAAAAAGCCATATATGACTGCTCAAGAAGAGAGAATAAAAACACCTTGAAACAATCAAAAAGCAACCAAGTAAGTATATAATAATAAAAAATATTACTCAAAAACAAGAAAAAGGAATAAACTTTGAAACCCCAAATTTCATTTATACCCCCCAACCCCAAAACTCACAATCAACACAACACAACAGAACAAAAAATAAAAAAATTGAAAAAAAAAAATGAAATCTTGAAAGGGTGTATAGAAAAATCAATCACCAAATAAATGAAACCATGAAAGACCAAGTCTTTTCAAAAAATGTAGCTAAGCTTGCTTGATTCCAAGAATATTATAGGCTTACAGCAACAACAGGGGCTTTAGTAATAATGGAAGCAAAGACTAAAAAGAAAGAAAGAGAGAAAGTCATGAAGAGATGAAAAAGATGAGAATTTTATGAAGTTTTCAAACATATATATATATAACAGAGGAGAAAAAGTAAAAATAATGATGATGATGGTGAATTTTTTTTATTTTTTTTATTTTAACATAGAAGCATGCAAAGTAATGTAGGTGTATGTGGTGTTTTTCTTTATCACATGTAAAAGCATTTGTTAGGGACCTGCTTCTACACACTCTTCTTCTCTCTCAAAAAAAACACTTTTGCTTTTTTCACAAACACATTATAGTGCTGCTGTGTCTAAGCCACACTTTTTCTGTGTCCTTCCCTCACTTCTCAGTGCTTCCTCAATCCTCATCAGTCTTTCTTGAATTTTTTTCAAGTGATTTGAGGATTATTTTGGATTAATAGTTTGTTCGGTTAAATTTTCGAGAGGTTAAAAGTATTTATTTTAAAAAAGATAAGGTGTTTGGTTATGATTTTGGGAGTAAATAAGTATTTTTGTGGAGTAGCAGAAGTTGTTTTTTTAGAAATTAAAAGAATATAGCTTTTGTTTAATTGTAGGATTTATGATTATGCTGTTGTTTTTATAGTTTCTCCTCAAAAGTTGTTTTGTGAGATATACTTTTGAAAAAATAATATATTTAGAAACACAAATATTAATTATTATTCATAAGTATTTTTAAAATTTATTGGTTAAACACAAATTAATTTTTTTTATCAAAAGTATATTTTTCAAAATAAATTCATTTTCAAAGGTTGGCTAAACAGGCTACTTATCTCTAATCCATTTTAATGTTTTTGAGCTTATAAATTCTAGATTTTAGAAAAGGCACCTTATAGGAGTTGTTTAATAGGGTGTATAAGAATAATATTGAATATAATGTATTAGTAAGGCTGACATTAATAATGATAGTATTAGTTATGCTGATATTATTTCTCATATTTGTTGTATTATAAGTAACATGCATTGCATAATTATTAAAAAAATATTTGTTTACAAAAATATACTTCACAAATATGATATAAACGATGTGGAAAAGCTTTTGAGAAGCAATTGTGTTCTTAACCATGCTAATGTATGCATTAAAAAAAAGCTTGCATTGCAAATATTATGATTTGTCATTTATTGATTATACATAACATAATACCAAATAGAGTGTACAATTAAGATGCAGAAAACTAAAACATATATCATTATTTGTAATCATGTCAAACGACTCCTAAATGAATCTCTTAGCATAAATACAAGATTTTAGTCAAAGTTAATATATTTTTCTCGAACTCGTAGTACAGAGCTTTGTCCTTGTCTTTTAAGATTTTGGCACATCGAGTGATGTTCATGATTCAATTTTGAAAATGTCGAATCGATAATTTTGATTTTTAAGAAAAATTAATCTTAGACACCTCCATCTCGCATATTTGCTTTAAAAAGATTTTTTTTAAAAATACTGTACATAGTGAATTTCAATATGATTTGGTTTCAGTTTATCCGGTATAGTAAATTAATAACATCACTTTTATTCAAATTCGATTTACATATATATCGTGAAGAGTTATGACTTTGACAATGATATGAACTCTCTCAAACTGGAAAAAAAACGAAAAGTGTGTAGTGTTTGATTGAACAATAACACACATATTTGAGTATATAATTATTTGTAATTAAGTATTTAGTTTATAGTATTTAATAGTGAATGAAGAATCTTTTAGTATAAAGGATTTTATTATTTCATGTTTTTTATTAATTTAAATTTAATTTAGCACTGAAAATCGTAAAGAAAAATAGTTCGAACTTGCAGTCCTTAATGCTAAAAACTAATTTCAGTATGTGCACAATTAATGTGATGGGGTCGTTTCGAACTTTTAGTCTTTACTCTTTAATCATGTTTTTTGAATTTGAATTATATTAAAGTCTGAATATCAAATGATTAAATAAAAAAGTTACTATCAAAAATGTGTGATGAAATAATAAAAATGTGTTCACCTTTAATTAAAGATTCTAATTTTGAACTCACGAAATAAAATCTCTTCCAATAGAGAGCTCTAAAATTCTCTCCAAATAATTTTCTACAACACAAAATTTAAATAGTAATTCACTAAATTTTAAACATTGAATAATTAAAACTTTATAAAGCATGTTTAGTATTAATCTGAATTAATCAAATCAATATATTTCGAATACTATATAATTTAATTAAAAAACTATACCACGAGGGAATGATGATATGATAAAAAAAAATTAAATTTATTCACCCTTGATAAAAAATAAAATTCAATTTTAAGTTCTGGAATTGAAATTCTTTTTGGTAGAGAACACTTTAAAAAATTAGGGTAATTTTTTTGTGACACAAATATGAGAAGTGGCCATTTTAAGGTCTATGGCATGCCCCATTGAGTTTCAAATACTAAATAATTAATAGGTAAAATTAGACTATACATATTTGCATATTCTTTTTTCTTCACGTCCTCTCTTAGTATTGGGGGTAAAGATTAATTTGAAGTTAAAATTATATTTGATCATAAGTTTTGTAAACAAAATTTGAAATTAAACTGTACTTTTTTTTATAACAATGAAAATTTTACAATTCATAAAATCTAATTTTTATATAATCTTATCAACAGAGCAACAATAACATAGAGCCTAAAGGTGTGTACGAAGTTTTATTTTTATTTTGTGAAGATAAAAATATTGTTTTCAATAAATTCTTGACTCAACTAAAGATCAAACAACAACAAAAAAAAATATACAACAATTAAAGCGAGGAAAATAACATGTAACACTAAAAGAGAAGAATAAGACAACAAAATGTATAATACCTAAAGCAAGAAAAACATGTAACACGAAAATCAAACAATAAAACCGTAGAAGAGTACTAACAATAACAATACTAATCGATAAACTAGACAATAATCAACTACTTACAATTTACTAATTTTTTTTTGTAATTTTCAACCTTCATTTCTTCTTATTTAGGATGCGATGATACAATCAAATAAGCACACCTAAATTAATGATTAACAAAAATTCATTACTATAACATAAATTATGAAATCGTGATATGAAATCCGACGTTGAAATGACACCTTAGGACTCTTTATGTAATGTCCAAAAACTCTTATGTACCTCAAGCAGCCAAGCTTTGGTAAGCTGTAACGGTCGGTTCAATCTCTTTCGAATGTGGACCTTATTTTTTTCTTGTCTTTTTTCACTTTTTGAATTTATAGGGTGATTAGCTTTTACTTATTCCACTAAAAATAGACCTACAAAATGAATTAAAATCTACACTTTACTTATTAGAATACAAAATAAAAAATAAAAAATTAGCAACACTTTAAGATACAAAATACAATTAGCCGAAATCTTGTTGATTGATAAGACTAATAAAATCTACTTATTTTAAATATTATCTTTTATTAAAAATTAATAACAGTTTATATTTGGTTAATCAATTTAATAAATATTTTTATATGATAAATAATAATTTGTATTTGGGCAAAGTTTCAAAAGTGGAAAAGAATTTTTTAAACTGAGATTTTGAAAATGAAATAATTATACATAGGGAAAATGGAAAGGGGAAATAAGCTAGGAATGACAACAATACGAGAAGTCGAATATTCACCAACAATATGAAAATTCACCTAAACTACTAAAATTTTCCTATCAAGAAAATAATTGTAATTTTGCGACAAAATGTTGAAGTATTTCACGTTAAATAGAATTTTTACAATCGAGAATTCAAAGATCAATAATCTCGGAATTGCTTGATAAAAATTATTTTTATAGCACATTTTACGAGAATAACAATTTCAGATAACAAAATGACACATTTGTCCATTACAAAAGTTTTTCTTCCAAAGTCTTTATAGATTGTTAAGGTTTAAAATGCAATAATTCTTTTCCACGTTTATTTAATTACACAAAACATATTTTGTATTATCCCGTAAATTACATTATCATCATTATTATTATTATTTAATTCTCTATATAAATCATTACCATTATGACATTGAATAACTATTAATTAATTAATTAGAGTATGATCCACAATGGATCTAATAAGTATTAAGGAGTGTTCTTGATTAGGATGATGATGGCTAGTGTGGGAACATAAGTATGGGTCCATAATCAATATATATAGTTTGAAACTTAGATTATACTGAATATATTATTATTATTATTATTATTATTATTTCACAGAGTATTCAATATTAATATTAAAATTTGATTAAATTTCAATTTTCATGTTGTATAGCTTATTTTTAAGAGCAATGCTTTCAATAAAATTCTTTATTTTTAAAAAAGCTCAAATCATAATATCCGATTAAGAACGAAAGAATCATTGTACGTGGAATAATGGACCTTAGTTGGTCTGTTGTATGCATGATGGTATCTATGGACTTTTTAGAGTGAGAATAAGTGGTCTCTGTGTGTGTGTGTTGGAGACAGAATCAAGTAAGCTACTAGTGTATATTTATTGTAAAAAAATCTTAACATATGATGATATTGTAGACTTGAGGAACTCCAATGGGTCCTATTTTATATAGGCAACAAAATGAGAAGGAAAAAATAATCTCCACTACTCATCAAATTCTTTGGATGATTGTGAGGTGTCTGTATCAATTTTTTTATATCTGGTATGTGATATTCGTATTGAAAATTGATTAAATTTGAATTCGCATCAAGAAGTTTCATATTATGAGGAAGATAAAGTTCTTACTAACTAAGCGATTTCGTAATCAGAAAATTCGAACCTAAAATCTCTAATTAAAAACGAAAGATAGTAACCCAAAAAAAAAGTACTCTTTGAATTCATGTTTTTGTTTTCAAGTTGTTTTTTTTTTTGATGTGACCAAATAAGTGAACCAGTAAAACTGTGGATTATGGGAGACCAAAGTATATACTTTTTTTATGTTGCCTAAATCCACTGGCTCTCTTTTAAATGTCTCTTTTTATTTTACCATCATAAAATGATAGTAGTAATAATCCATTATTCTCCTTTTATTTCTAATAAATCATAGTAACACAAATATTTAAGCTTTGTATTAAATCATAAATTTGTAAAAAAAAAAATTTGTCAAGTAAAACGATATCATTGATGCTAGAGAAAGTACTTTTTATGTTTCTCATTTTTCATTGCACAAAAATAATTTTTATGGCTTTGGAGGGTGGTCATCCACACGTATGGATTATCTAGGATTGTCTCTCTTAATGTCTTTTGAATTGAGTCCGTTGCATAGAGTTTGTCTAATATAATTTTTGTATAACTTGTATGCTATTACATAGTAAAAAATAATGCGCATAAAGTGTTTATCTAAAAAATAAAGATAATAGCAGAAGTTATAGCGATTGCGATTTAGCTGAGATTTTAAAAAGCAGAAATAATTGAGTTTGAACCAGTATGTGTGAGGTTGGATATTCATTTGATTTGTCAGAGAGAAGCAAAAAAGCAGCAAAGATCCAACTGTTAAATGTAAAAAACTCAATAGTAATGATGACATATTTTCAAGATTCATGAATAGGACCATAATAGTCAAGAGATGATAGTGGAGTCGATCAAATTTTCATCATTAGGAGGATCTTCTCCCTCTGTGAGACATTTGCTGCACATCAAAACAAACATCATTAAAATAGAATGTACCTTCTTTTGTTTGGTTTTTGGTGTCATCAACATACACTACACATACCCATAAATGCACCATATCATTACTTACAATTAAATAAAAAGAAAAAATTTGTTTTTTTTTTCTGAAGGCTGTATGGGGGTATCTTGTTTTCATGCAAAAATGACATATCAAAGTTTGAATTTAATTTACTACAATCAATTTGCTACTGACCACCCATATGAGTCTTAGTGGGGAGGTAAGTAATCTTTCATTTTTAACGAGAGGTTTAAGTTTCAATTTCTTTAGATACAGAGTTACCATTGCTAGAGAGTGTCGAACTTCAATATGAATATTGAACATCGAGTGAGAAAAAAATTGCTACTATAAAAACGAAAAGATTTGGTATCGAAAAAAGATAATCAACCGTTATAAAATTTCAAATTTTTGTAGGTGAAACTTTAAAAATATCGTAACAATGAATATTTTTCAATTATAAAAATTGAAATATGGCTCATCGTGATTGTTACCCCATAACTACTTGGTTCAACTATAATTTTTAATGTTATCATTTAAATTTAGACCTCGTTTAAGAAAATGGTTACAAGAATAGGTTTGTGGCAAAACGAAAGGCCAGAAATTAGACGTATTTTGATGGATCACTATAAAATTCATCATATTATCTTGTAACAAATTCTAACTATAGCTAGGAATTAACATTATAGGTTGCCTTGCCACAAATTCTGACAAATAATCAAAAATTGGTTATCAAATTCTTATAATTATCTCCATATATAACATGTTCTTCAAATTTTTTCAACCAAAATCAATCCAACATAACCACAAACAAATAATGAGCCTTCAATTTTCTACGACAAATATAAAAAAAAATGAAGAAGGGAGAGGAGAAATTACTAGTGGATATATAAATTACACAATTTTCCTTAACAAAGTCAAAAATTAAACATCAACTTTTCAAAAGGACGTAAAAGTTCATTACGCCTAATATTTTTAACTTTGAATATATGTAGGTCAATTTTTAAATTCTGAATACGCTTGCGTTTCCACTTGTACACTATAGTGATACATCAAGACACGTCTAAAGGGAATCCATTAAGTCCAAATAAGGTTAAAATTGATGTTGAAACCATAGATGGGCTGTTTTTGTTTGGTTTCTAAGTTTTGGTTAACTTTTTGTTAATTTTAATATTGGATGCGTTTTAGATAAGAACAAAGAATATAGAGAAGCACATTGTGGTTGTGGACAAAGGGGAGGGATATTTGAGAAGTTGTAGTGTTTAGTGGGGTTGCCATGGTGGAGTTTCCTAGGAAAACGTTTCCCTAAGTGAGTGTCGTGCGTGTGGTGGGCCTCTTCATAGCTAAGAAAATTTCGTAAATAGCGTTATTTGTATTCAAATTTATGAAAAATAACGAGATTTTACTTTGTAACCATACACATAATTATGTAATAGCGAAATATGTTGTATTTGCGTACCTAACAAATAGGATACGTTGGGTTTGCACTTTTAACAAGTGTGTTCACACTATTTGCAACAAATTTAAAGTAATGAAAAAATAAATTGTAATTACAAATAATAAATTTTGTGAGTATAATTTTGTTTCTTCTTGGGTCCTTCTCTTTGAATTTTTTTTCAGTGATTCAAGGGTTGTTAGGAGCAAAATTTTCAAATGTAGGATGATTTGAATCTCCTTGCGATGTACTTCCTCCGTCCAACAATAATTGTCCACTATACTATTTTGGGATGTCCAACAATACTTGTCCACTTTATGAAATCAATGGATAATTTTACACTTAGGGGTCGTTTGGTTTGAATATGACTTATTATGAGATAAGTTATGTTGGGATTAGTTATGATGGGATAAGTTATGCTGAGATTATTTCTTATTGAGTGTTTGGTTTGTTGTATTTAAAATAACATACATTGATAAATTTTAAGAAGAAGTTGTTTGTTTACAAAATTACCCTTCACTTTATTTAGTTTTTTTATTTTTCTTTGCAAACTTTAGTCATTCATTTTTTAAAATTAAACTTTTATTTTATTTAGGTTAAATTTTTTTGTTTATGTATTTCCATGATAAGTACAATATGTATTTTAAAATAATTATTTTTCCCTATTTAGCTTAAAAATAGAACTTCTCTCTTAAATTTGTTAAAGAGAAGAAGATATATGAGAAATCAAAATATAAATAAACATAAGAATAATTATGAATAATTATCATAACAATAAGGAGTAGTGAATATTATTATACATGATATTAAAAATATTGTAAATATACATAAATGTGAAAAATGATGTATAAAAGTGTTTATAGGAATATATTTGTCATTTACCTATTTTATCTCGAGATAAGTTATCCCGGGATTACTATACCACCCAATGTGAGGGATAACTTATCCCGATACTAATTCATAATCCCGGGATAAGTTATCCATGCTTTGCAACCAAACAAGGAAATAAAAGGTTCTTAAAATTTATCTTGGGATTAACTCCTCTTATCCATCACACCAAACGACATCTTAGTTCCTAATTTATTCTTATCATTAATTATAGTCATTTTTCTATGACATTTTTCAAGACATTGTACTTATTATATTCAAAAGATAATATAGTAAAATTATCATTCTATTTATAGTTTCTTAAGAAGTGTGCAAAGTCAATATTTGACAAGTATTATTAGACAGATGAAATATTTGATGTTAGGAATTCCGGATGGTGACTTTGGCAAAGATAGCATTTAATGTCTTGATCTCTTTATGAACTCCCAGAAATTTATGTGAGTTCGAGATGACTCTTCAAGCCCTTTATATGGGGGCAAGCTATGGTTTATACTTTATACTCTAGTAGAGTAGTGTCCATAAATTCTAATAAAGATTTGATTCGTTTTGTAGAGTCACTTTTGACACGAAAAGTATATTAACTCTAAATCACAAAAGAAGTATATCAAACTTTTTTTTTCCATTTATATAAATATTTACGTTTGAATTTTCTTTTCTATAATTTGTAGCATGTCTATGCCAAATGTACTAGTCCAACAATTGCATTCACTTTTTGGTGGAAATTGGATCAAGTGTGTACTTATTTATTGGCATTGGATGACAAAAGTGACCGATATACTTAATTACATTAACATATACAAGAAATATTCTTATTTTATAGCCAAAATGGTCAATTTTTTCGAAAGTTAAATTTTTTAAATTTCTTTTTAAGTATTTAGGTATCTGATCAAGTTTCTAAGAAAAAATAGGTATTTTTAGTTAATAGCAGAATAAAAGATTGTTTTTTCTAATAAGCACTTTTAAAATTTCGATCAAACACAAATTGGTGCTAATTGATTAGTCAAATTCAAATTATTATTTTTAAAAGATTTTTTTAGCCAATTTAAGTAATTAATTGCCTTGATCAGTCTTATCATGTGGAATGCTTTTCTCCTAAAAACGAACAACATTATAGAATATAAGAAATAAATAAACATTAAACATAAGCTCAGACGTGACAAATATTGTCATTTGATAATATTATTTTCACCATGTATTTGTATTTTTTATATCACACATGGCAAGCACTGGTTATATATAATTGATGTTTTAAAGATCATATATTATACTAACTTATTTATAATAATTATCTCTCTTATAATGTATTATTACTTGTTTGATGGTGCAGTAATGCATGCGTATAGATATTAATTTTCAAATATAAATTGAAGTAATAAAGTGATTATTATAATTTTTACTATGAAGATGTAATAAAGTTTTTGGAAGGCTATGCTTGTCGGCATGCTTATTAGACATTCTTTTATTGTCAGAATTTGACTAGGGATAGCTGCCTTAATTCTCTTTATTCTTCCAATATTCCACAGGCTTCACTTCCCATGCTACCACCTACTCCACCGTCCGTTTTTACTTGTCCAATATATTAAATTTGATTTCTATTAATATCTATATTCTTTAATCTTAGGTATATATAAGTAGATACTTAAATTTATATATATTCTTTCCGTTTCTTTTTATATGTCACCTTTTAAAATTGCACTTACATTAAGAAATTAAGTAACTTTACCCTTTTACCCTTATTTAATGTTTTCCTAGGTTGGTCAAAATATATTTTTTCAAGACTAATTAACTATTCTATCAAGGGTATAATAGAAAGAATATGGTAATTTATGCATTGATTTTATAAAATGATAAGTATTTTGGACCAACTATTTATAGAAAGGGATGACATATAAAAAGGAACAGAGGGAGTACTTAAAAAGAAAATTCACACGTTCTATGCCACATACTCCCTCTGTCCAACAATACTTGTCCACTATTGACTTGACACACCCTTTAAGAAACAATAAATAGAAGGGTGATTTTACTATATTACCCTTTGAATATAATAAATACAATGTATTGAAAAATGTAATGGGGAGATGACTATAATTAATGATAAGGCTAAATTAGGAACTAAGTGTAAATTATCCATTGATTTAATAAAGTGGACAAGTTTTGTTGGACATCCCAAAATAGTATAGTGGACAAGTATTGTTGAACAGACGGAGTAATACACATAAGATGTCACGTAGGATGTGAATTGTTTATAGGACGCCACACAAGACACACATATCTATTTGTTTAGCTATAATAAAAGTTTAAGTGTTTGGTGCACGCCCAGAGCGTTAAAGGATATAGATGTCAGTTAAAGGCAAATTAAAGGGCAATGTTATGATGTATTATGCTTATTAAAAATAGTTGTTCAACTTTAATTATTCAATTTGGAAAATCAAGAGATAATATATCATTTTATGTCTATTTTATTTTTATTGTTAAATACTATTTGTTCTATAACATTTAGATGACCTATAATTAATAGAAATGTTATAGTAAAATTACTCTTTATTTATTGTTTCTTAAGAAACATAATGGACAAGTAAAGATGATGAAGTATATATTAGGATTCTTTGTTTCAGTTCGTCTGTCTAATTTTAATTGGACATAAAATTTAAGAAAATATTTTTTTAATTAATTATGATTTTAAAGTAAAATTATGTGAAATGCATCAAAATATCCTTTAATATTGTTATCTTGTTATGTAAAAAAAAATTTTAAATAAAAGATTACCCCCCAAAAAAAAAGACATAAATATTTAAAATGGACTTTAAAAACCAACACAAATAAACTAAAATCAATGCATATAATATATCTTTCTTTTCCAACATGCTAGTATATATATATATCTATTATATTTTCAACATGCTACATCTACTACATGAGTCAATATAAGTATGATTACTTTCTTGAAAGTGACAAACCACCCCCTTTCATGTTTTTTTTTTTTTGACATTTATTTTAATTTTTTTCTAGTCAAAATGATTCTCAAACCCAACCCCCCACCCCTCCCACGTAATATTCCTCCACAAAGTCTCCTCTTCGATCCAGTCAAAGATAACTGTCAATATCAAGAATATATATATTAGAGATTTTTTAGTCTAATTAACACCCTAATAATTGAGATTTGAACTTGGGCTAAGCTCGGATGATTGAACAATATAATATATCCGTTCTCTTCAGTAGCGGAGCTAGGAATTTAGAGATGGGTGTGTAAATTTTCTTCTCACCTGTGTTAAGGATGTGCAAAATCAAATATAAAATCATAATAACTAACATTTAACTTTTATACACTATATAATTTTCTGGCGAAGAGTGTTCACCGAAACACCTTTCGCCTAAGGTGGCTCCGCCCCTGGTTCTCTTTTACTAGTTCAGTATTCGCTATCTATATTTTCTCCTTAAAAAATCGTTAGTATTAAACATTTATTTTATCAAGATATACATACTAACTATAGTTATATATAATTTTTATTTAATTAAAAATAGACAAATAAAAATAATAATTTATATTTAATATATTGGACTACTAAAAAGGAGTGGATGGGTAAATGTTTCTTCTATGAGGTGGGATTGTTGTTATGTTGGAATAATGGAATATTTTAGGGTACAATTAGTATAATGTGAAAGATCTAGACTTTAATTAGTAGAGTACTAGAGTGTAATCGTGCGCTTTAATGATCCTCTTTATTATTTACAGTGGTGAGTATAATCTATGCAGCTTAATTAGTTTAATTTAATTAAATAGTGGTTGGAGTTATATATATTGTTTCATTCAAGAAATTAATTACTCTCTCTGTTCGAATTTACTTATTAAATTTTAATTTGGACACATCTATTAAGAAAATCATAATTAGTATAGTGATTTTACCATATTTACTCACAATATTTTTCAAAGACATTAACTCAATGTAAATAAATTAAGGATATAATAGGAAGAAAAACAAATTGTACTTTATTGATTTATCAAAAATGACAAATAAAAGTAAAAATCAAATTTGTCAACAAAAATAAGGGGTTTATCTTCTGGGTCGAGTTAGTCACATTGGACTTATCTAGTGCGGATATCTCTCATGTGTAGTTTGCGAGCTATTACATAGGAGCGAGGTTTTACCATGTGCACACTTAAAGAGTATCAACTGAGGATTTTCCTCTTTATACAAAAAAAAAAATAGAAATCAAATTAAAAATATTTGAGAAGTAAAAGTAAACCGATGAAATATTATTTTAACCGTTATCAGTTATAGAACATAGTAGGAGTAGAATGTGATCTTTACTAATCAAACTCTATGAATGGTCTTTATAATTAAGCACTATATTTATACTACTTAACGCAAATTTATGCTTACATATTTACGACATGACTTCTATTTAAAACACGGGCTTATATTAATAAGCCTATAGTCTAACATCACCCTCAAATTGATGCGGAGTATCACAAAGTGGCAATTTAGAGAAAAGAAATTAATATTTTGGATGTGTCATAACTTTGATGAAAATATTTACTAGTCGATTGCGGAAGGATGTATACATATCGGTAGTAAGAGTCTTATCGAAAATAAACTCTCAAATATAGTGTGACAGTCTATATATCAATATGTTTTATGTTCTCATGATAAACAGGGTTGTTCGCGATCTAAATAGCACTGGTGTTATCCTTCATTATTTTATTCTTCTAACCGTATTAGATAATTTATGCTATTTATGAGCAACAACAATATATAAAATGTATAACCAAACACTTTTAACTTCGAGAGATCTGGGTCAATCTAGATGGGTTTAAGGGTGGCAAATGAGTAGGTCAAAGTGAGTTAAGTTAATAAACGAACAATTATTAACCGTTTAAAGATTATGTGCGTCGAAATGAGTTATATAAAAAAATGGGCTTAGCAATGGGTCATATACAGCCCAATTCCCTAACTCTTACACACTATTTAATTTTTTTATTTGTATTTTTATAATTTATTTAGTTACCTAATATAATTTTTTCTTTATCATGCAATATCTAACATATAAAATAATAATGTCTTTTAAATATTTTTGACAAGATTTTCTATGGATAAATTTGTGCTACATTACAGTCCAACATAACTTTTGATGAGTTAAATTGAGCAAACCAAAAATAACAAAATTAATTAATCAATGACACCCCCACCCCCCAATCAAACTGACTAGATTGTGCACGTCTTATTTTCATGAACTAATTTTGTTATCTAGAATAAAGTGGGGTGAATCAATAAATGGATCATTGGAAAATTCTGTCAAAAACGTTCTTGGGTTGAGCTTACAGCAAGATCACACTAAATTAATATTTGGTTAATTAATAATCTCTCTAAGATAATATTTTCCTTCGGTCTTGACTTGGTGCAATGGAAAAAACCACCTATTTCGATAAGATAATATATTTTCAGAAGACCCCTTTATAAATATATAGTCCCATTAGTATTATAAATTAATAATTCTTTAAAAGTATAATTTTTTTAATTTTATTTTTTGTTAAAAGGACCCAATTATTTAGTGAAATATAATTATATTGTGTTCTGTTTTTCGTTAAAATTTAAATCTAGTTGAAACCCATCTTTAACTTTTCTTATTGTATCCAAAAGTTTCGATGTTGTCTTTTCTAATTGCATCATAAAATTGTGAAGAATTCCAGATGCGATAAGTGTTTTCTTATGTGTAACTGGTTCCAAAGATATTATATCATCTTCAACTTTATCATCAACATTGTTTTTTCCAATGGTATCCACAATTTCTTCTAAGCTCTGGACTTCTGAACATGTATCATTTTCACCCACCCAACATGTTATTAACGTCCATTTTATTGAGGTAACCAAGATCATTAATCATGACCTATCATTCAAATTCTCTGAAATTTCATCCCCGAACAAATTTTGTGGTGTCAAAACACTCTTTATAAATATTAATTTATCAATTAAATAATACCTCTATAAAATAATAATATTTTATTGTCCCACCTATATTAATTTAGTGAAATTTTACTGTAGTTGAATTAAAATAGGCTAAACAATAATTCATAGCCCAACGCACCAACTTACTCAACTATTATTAAGTTTTTAATTTCTTTATTTATATTCTTATACTTTATTTAATTACCAAAACAATTAATAATAAAATTCTTCTTTATAATTGTTATATATAATATATCAAATAAAAATAATTTAAATATTTTAATTAGATTTCTCATGATTTAATTTATCGAGGGTCTTTTGAAAACATTCTCTTTATCTCCTCGAGGTATTGGTAAGGTTTGCATACACTATACCCTCTCCAAACGTCATGATTTAATAGAATTTCAGTATGTTGTTGTTTCTCATGATCTAATATTACTCTTTATTCTAGTAAACATCAAAAGGCAATAATCCACTTGGAGAAGGTAAAAGCAATATCAAAATATAATCTAAAGCTAAGAAGATATATAGATAGATTCATTCATAAAAAGCTGTTAAATAAATCACCACTCACTAAACATCAGAAGAATGCTTTTTTCTCTTATGAAAAAGAAGAGAATCTATTAAGCTAAAAGAAAAGTTCTAAGTACTCTTAAAGTCACTTTGTGATTTATAGATAAGAAGAAAAGCTTCTATTTCAATCTCATTTCTATGAGAAAGTGAATGTGCACTTTTTAACATTTTGATACCCTAAAGCTTCACATGTGTCTTACTTTAGTCCTTAATTTAATTGCTTTTTCTTATGGATAATACTTACTTTTTTTGTTTTTTAAAAAGGAATGATTTTATTAGGACACTATATATCACTCTTTTTCATGGTCGCTAATGGTTGGAAAATGCAATTAGATTGTGTCCACTCATAAGAGGTACTAATTAGTCCACTAATTTCTCTTTCTCCTAAATTATTGAAGAATCTAATTAAATAAATTATTTGTAAGATTATTGAATTTGTTTTACTAGTCTAATAATGCAATCACATGTATATAGACACGAAATACATTAAAGAATCATAGTCTATGAATCATACAAAAAAAAATCTACAAGAATTGGAGAAGGAAGAAGGAGAAAATAGTTTGCCGTTTTGTTTTTTTTAAGCGCAGAAATTCTCATGGAGTTCTAACTATTGTGTCCTTTCATTCTTTAATTCAAATTAAATATATAATAAATATATATATAATTGTTATTTATATGGACCCAGCTTGTCTCACATATGTAACACAAGTCTCATTTCTTTACTTATAATATAATATATAAATATATCTATATATTCCTGTTGAAAAAAATATTTTTTTCACCAAGATATAACGTCTAGAGTTTTCAAAAAGAGAAAATTATCTACATTATATATATATATATATATATATATATATATATATATATATATATATTACAGAATATATTTAGGTCGTGAAAATAAGAAAGTTCATTTGTTGTGATGGAAAAGTCTTTTTTCTTTTATCAATGAGGGTTGTGATAGAGTGATAAATATTTTTTTATTCTTAACCAGATGTCTCGAATTTGATTCCCTTTGGTATGAAATCGCCTTTGTTAAGAAGCACTTTAACCTCAATCTGAAACTTTCTACTCCAAATTTAATCAGGCTCTAATGTGAATACTGAACACTTTTACAGCACAAAAAATTAAAAGATTTGATCTTTATACTTAAGAATCCTCTGAGAGATTTTTAGGTAAGAAGAATCTATATATAGATCTGCATGACCAATCAAGAAAAGTTCATTTATTAGTGATACATCATTCAAGTTAGTGGTTTTTTTTTTGCAAAAGTGAGAAAAATTTAGTGAATTACAGAAAAGAAATTTCTAGAGAGCAAAAAAAATAATAATAAAAAAATAGACACTTTCTGAAAAAGAAAAGATATTTGTTGGTCATTGTTCTTTTTGTCAGCCTTACTTAAAAGGGTAAAATAGCTGCAGTTGTGTAGAGTTGCTTGTCCCCTCTTTTGGGGTAAAATAGCTTTGTGAATTTTAAATTTTTGATATTCTATAAATTAATATGATATCAAGCAAATAAATATATGATTGCGTTTGTACATCATAAGTTTTTAACAATTAACAATGATCAGTTAGTATACATTTTTATTTTGTTAATTACATCACATAATTATAATGAGATATAAACACTCGATGCAGATAAATATTTATCTTTGTATCAATCATTCCTCTCCAAAAGGAAAATAAGTACTACTACAATTTACCCTTTAATGATATCACCAATCTATAATCTTTTCGTGAAAATAAAGGCATTTGGGATCTTTTATTGGTCCCATAATATCAATTTTATGAAGCTTTATCTCTAGATGTACCTAATTATATAGTTTTTGTTGGGCAACTAACTACAGTTAATCTAATAATTTCTAACTGCTGGACTATACCTAAATTTTTTAAAAAAAAAAACCTTTTTCTCAAAGTATATATCATGAATATGTTTTTGAAAAAATTATGGTGTATCATTTATTTAATGTGGGATTTAATTTCCCATAAATTAACTGCTGGACTATACATAAATTTAATGTGGGATTTCCCATATTGAAGGAAATCCCTTTGAGTATATAGTCACCTTTGTTAGGAAGCACTTTATTCTTCAATGTGAGATTTTCCACATTGAAGGAAATCCCGCTGAGTACATAGTCACCTTTGTTAGGAAGTGCTTTATCCTTCAATGTGAGATTTCCCTGCACAAATTTGAATTTAATCAGACTCTAATGCAGATATTGACCATCCAACGAAAATAAAGGTGTATTTGAAGATGGTTGGTGTGTCTAAATGTATACTAGTATAAGTTATGTATATATAATGATAGAAGCACGCATGCATAGAGAAAGATTATACTTGGACAAAAAGGATTTTTTCACAAAATTAGGAGACAATGAATACTTATAAGTAAGTGAAATGATGATTTTAGTACCTTTTGATAATGATGCATCCACAATCATGTAAGTGAAAGGATTATGTAACATCATTTTCTTCCAAAGTGACTGTCAAAAAGACAAAAATAAAGGTCTCTAATACTAATACTACTTTAATTTCACTTTAATTTGTTTTTCAAACTATTTATTGGAGATGACAAAAGGGTGTTTTTTGTTGGGGACCATTAGGCCACGAGAAAGAACATCTTCTTCTTATATATATAAAAAATAGGGATAATTTACGAGAGCAAATATGAACTATTCGATCATCTAATTTATAAAATATGGATAAAATTTATAGATATATAATGTATATACATCTATATATGCTACATATATATACTGATATTATGTATTATGTATATTTCGATCATGTTGATAAACTCTCTTTATAATATGCTCAATTTTATTACTTCTATTACTTCAATAGCATGCAACAAAAATATATATATATATATATATATATATATATATATATGGTTTACAAATCCTAACAATCCACCAGCCGAAATTATCAGTGTAGGTTACTTATTAATTACATAAAAAGTAGAGAAACATTACCAAGTGGATCATATTGTTTTGCATGGAAAAAGTGCAGATTAATATTTTTTGAATTTATTTATGACAATGTTTTATATATATGTTCCAATTTAGGTTGGCAAAAAAGTAACGACTATTTGTTTTTCGTACTGACTTGCACTATGTATGTTTGGACGTAGTTAACGCGAGTTGACAACTTTTACTTACTAAGAATTTCACATTGAAAATTAATAATTATAATGATTAAATTTCAAGATTATTTGAGCATGCTGGTAAGGCTATAAATTCATTGAATACATGAATATAAGTGTTCAGTCTAGAACATCTAAGAATATAACAGATCTATTATTGCCTCAAACATTCACGGTCTAAAATGTCGTAGCCCATCTAAAATGTTGTGTTCATAATTGAAAACTTACTATTAGGTATTTAAAAAATTATTAGTGAACAAATAAATACATTAAATCCCGGTAAAAATTGAACGGATAGGGTTTCTTTAATCCATCCATTTCAGCCAAACTTTTGGGTGAATCATTATTAACTTAGCTCATTTTGACTCATCGAGCAAATCATGTCTATTATATTTGACATTTCGAAGGCTACATTATTGGACTTAAAACCAAACATTACCCATAAATCTCTTAGAACCTCATCTTGTTTGAATTGACCCCCCAAAAAAAGGGTGTGGGAATTCATGATTCATTGTCCCTTTTATTTTTTTGGCATTTTGCTGTTTAAGACATAAAGATAGGTAAATAATGTGTTCATGATTATTTTCTTTTGTCTAGTGTACTATTCATATTATGGTCTTAAAAGTGAAAGTGATAAAAAGTTTTGATTTGACCATCCTTATTGGAAAAAGTTTATTGAAAGATTGGCTACCCACCATTGAATACAAAGAATATGCTCATCATCTTTCTTTTACAATGTTCACATTTGTGGAGCCAATCAAGACATAAATCTAGGAATTGATACTTACGTATTTTCATCTCTCAAAATTATTGGATTGATGAGAGTTTTGGAAATAAATTAAGAAGAAGAAAAAAAAGGAAGTTACAAGGATCAAACTTTGATCATCAAAGTACATATTTAAGAAGATTTTAGGAAAAGAATTACAGTTCAATATCTTTGGGTCATCTAGTTTACAAAAAATATGTACATTATAATATTTAGATAGTGTATACTTTATACTAAATATACATAGTTATACACAATATATTCAGCCAAAATACATAGGTAATGTATGCTTCGACCATGTTGGTAAACATGATGGCCGCCAAAGAGTATACTTATGTAAGTTTCCCAAGATTTTATGTCAAACATTCAAAAATTCTTCGAGAAAATGGCCAAATGACCCCCCACCCTATTGCCAGATTTTGAACTACACATCTATACTCCACAGGAATCCTATTACCCCCTGGACTACTTTAAAATTGAATAAATAACCCCTTAGTGTTGAGTTGACATAGAGAGTGTATTTCACTCCCTTTGAGAGAGTGAGTTGCCTATTTTTTTTAATTTCCGTTTTTTTTCTCTTTTTCTTTTTTCTTTCTCTTTCTCTTTATGTCTTCTTATTTATTTAAACAACTATACCTTCTTCACCATTACCATTATTGAAGCTTTATCAATGGATATTTGGTATACAAATTATCAACAATTAATCCATTTTATGAATAAATAATTTTTCAATAGACTTATTTAGAACATATCTAACAAATTAAATTCATTTTAAAAAAAAACACATACCCATTAATTGATATTTTTTTCAAGTCATGGACTCAAGAGTGACAAAGTCAAAGTGAAGTAATTGTACTTTTAAAAAATATTTTCAAACTTATTAGAAGGAAATGAAACAAAACAATTTCTTTTACATTTATTAAAGAAGGATCCCACATGTTCTCCTAAAATCCATGAATAATCAAAATCAAAAACTCAAATTATAAATTAATCATGAAAATTTTAGAGGGAGAAAGATTGGGGAAGAGAGAGAGGTTTCTCAAATTGGTGTTACAAATTGGTCTCAAGTTGGTCTTCTCATCCGCGGTGGTTTTGAGCCGTCATGGAATCGTCAAAGGTTAAATCTGATCTCGAATTTTCATGACCCATTCAATGTGTATCTAGAATTGTTTAATGAAGAAAATTGAATTAAAAAAAATGAAAAGATTGTTGAATTGGTTGAATGAAAGATTTGATTAGGACGCCTATCTTCTAGGCTCTAGAGATTAGGAGTGAATGAAAAGTTGGCTTGAATTTTCGTTCTTATAAATTGTTAGAGATATATAAATATATTGAGGTCAAAAATGGTGTTTCTTATACTTAGGGTTGAAGAAATGATTGAGGAAGAAAGGAGGAGGGAGGAGGAGAGTTTTTTTTTTTAAAAAAATTATTAAATGGTGAAATACACGCGTCAGGTGCGTGTATTTCACCACAAGGCACATGCCTGGTAATGACATTTTAGGGAGGAAATAATTTCACTTTAAAATAGCCCAGGGGGGTAATAGGACCCCCGAAGTATAAGTGTGTAGTTGGAAAATCGATAATAGATTGGGGAGTCATTTGGCCATTTTTTCTAAATTCTCCAAGACCTCTTTATTTCTTTCTCTCTCTTTTTGGATTGGGCTTGGACTGCTAGATTTAGACTTTTGACTCATTATGCATTAAAGGGCTCAAAATGTGTTCTTTGTGTGTTCAAATATAACTACCAATTTGTTTGTGTATTATTGTTCAAATATTGGGCTTAAGGGCTTTTTGGGAGCTAGGTTGTGCATTAAAGGGCTTTTTGGACCCATAAACCAAATGATATTTTGAAACATCTTCACTTATTGCGAATTAATAAAGTTCAAGGCATATCAACTTTGGAAGAATAATAAATAAATAATGAAGGCCATAATTTATAGTGATTTATTTACCTGCGAGATATGGTTTTACATCATGAACTACTTCATTTAATGTTAACTTATTGTGTTAGCTAGATTACGTGTCTTATTTTTCGGGTTAATTATTAATTTCATTTATAATAGTTAATTGAGTTTACGTAATGTATATCATTAGTGTAAATGATTTTCACTATCATGTATTTTTATCTGTTGTGGTAGTACCATATTTTAATGTTTAAGATTTTCAATTAATCTCATATTTTAAAAAGACTTTTCTATTAGATTTTTTTTTGGACACTCTAATAGTTTACTCTGACAATGTATAAAGTTAAACTCCAATAAAATTTATCTATAATTTGATGTATGGCAAAAACTTATCAATAGTTCGATACCCAGTATTTACATCAAGCCAAAGACGCCAATATACTCATAATATGCATGTGTTTACACATAGATTTTTAGAACTTAACTATGGTTAACTAACATCACTTTTACCTTATTAAATAGGGTAACTATAATAAGTTTATGTAATTTAAAGTAAAAATCAAGATAAATACCTATCATTAATGTGTAAAAGTCAAACTCTTATCCTTATTGGCTTAACTAAATATTGCCCTTATTTAAAGCTAGCATGAATTATGATAGAAGAAGGGGTTGAAATTTACTTTTTCTTGTGCAAATCATTAAAAGGAAGTAAATTTACTGATTTTCCTAACAAACAATGTTTCATATTGGTAGATATGCATTTAATTTTTGTTTTAAAAAATAAACATCATTTAATTCATTGCGTTTGCGTTTGGGGTTTGGGTTTCTAATATTCTTTTTAAAATATGAGTGACGGTGAAATTCAATCTCAGGCCCCTGCCAGCTCTAATTTCATAATGAAGTACATGACCATCTCATCTAAAAGCTTAGCTATTAGAGAGAACACATGTAACACCCAAAAAATTTCTAAACTAAGGCCCGAACCATTCTTTAATTGCATGTAAAAATAGTATCGGGTGATTCGTAAATTGCCCATGTTTGTAAAGGTCATTTCTTTTGTTTTCGAATGGATTTGGATATGACTTAAGGTCACAAGGACCTCCTAGCACAAAGTTGAGTTGAAAACTTCATTTTCGACTAAGTTTTGACATAAGATTCTACTTATGTCAACTTCAAACAATCATATCTCCCAGCACATAATGAATTATGTAGCCCATGACCTATCAAATTAAAGGTCTTTGAGTCCTCTTTCCAACATCACCAAGTTTGCCTGTTTTCGAGGTCGGAGTAAAAGATTATGGCCATTTTACCAGAGACTATCATATCAGTGTTTTTTGAGTGTGTGAACTACAGGTCCAATGTACAGGCCCTGTACTGGAAAGTCATCAAAAAAGTTCAGAGACTCAATTTTTGGGGTCCCTTATCTACGGATCCATTATACGGGCCGTAGATTGGACCCGTAAATGGACTTTTGAGCCTGAAATTTAGTATTAAGTCTATGGATTGGATCTACGATCCGTAGTAACTTCAACGGGTCTTAGATTGGACCCATAGGATGAAGTTTTGAGTTGAAAAATTCAATATCAATTCTACGGATGGGATCTATGGTCCGTAGATCAAACCACGAACCGTAGATGGTCCAGTGGACAGTTTTTATCAGCTTTTAAAGAGGGGTAGTTCAATCTTTTCCCACCCCTTCTAAGCCTAACCCACGACGTTTTTACACCTAATTAAGAGTCTAAACAGTGTTAAAACATTCTTTACGTTCTTTAACGCTTAGAAGATTCAGAACAAAGTTCCTAGAGGAGAACAACTAGGGTTTCCAAACATTCATCAAGATCCTTCGAGTTTCGCCAAGAAGCTTGTTCTTTCTAGGTATGTAAAGCTTTCATAGTGTTGGACTAGTGCGTCCACACGCCCTACGTATATCAGAAATTCAGAAAAGAGTAATCTAGAGTTTTATTCCTTGATTTTGAGTAATTTCGAGTTAAGCCTATTGTTGAATTTTAATTCAATTCTTGAGTTATTGTATCCATATCATAGAGTATTGTTGTGATATTGTTCATGTCTATATTTATGTATGAACCCTACTTACTGAGTTTATTTTTGAGTATTTGAAAAGAAAATCCTTTTAACCATATAATTGCTTGAATGGATTTCTGAAAAGAGTTTTAGAACAGTTTCAAAGAAGAGTTTTAAAGAAGAGTTTTGAGAAGAGTAAAGGGAACTGAGGAATCCCAAATGTATCACTTTCTATATTGAGCAAAGAGAAAACCTTGATTTACAAATATTTATGAGTTCAGAGACACTTCAGAGCTTTCCTTTTTACGAGGATCTTTTGAGAAATTACCTCAAAATAGAGAAAGAGTATGTGTTTACACGTTTGAGCATGAGTATATATTATTAGGAGTAGTATTGAGCACCGATATGGGGATGAGTTCAGACAACTCAAATTCCTCATAAACCATGTATGCCAACATGAGTAAAGGATTCATACTTTTTAGATGATTTCCTTATGCCTTCGGGTAGAGCTTAGTGGATCCACTTAGTTAAGGTTGTTCTATACCCCGGCAAGGTATATGACAGTTCTGGTAGTGTGGGCGAGACGCTGTATCATCACTTAGCTCATAGTGATGGTTGTCGGTTAGAGAATGATCTCCCAAATAAGAGTAAAGCGTAATTTATTATATTTTTATATACATCCTTGAGTTAGCATCGTTTATTTACAAAGCTTTAAATATGTTATCTCTTATTATTGCTTTGCATTGAGTTGAGGTGAGTATTCTCCTAGCCCTATCAGTTCAGTTATTGTTTTACTCAGCCATTTTACATACTCGTGCATACAATGTACTAATGTCGTTCGACATGCATCTTTTTATGATGCAGATACAGGTGTTCAGGGTCATCAACAGCGCTTCGTTAATACCATTTGCACTCCAGCTAGCTTTGGTGAGCCTCCTTGCTTTTCGGAGGACTTCACACTTATATTTACTGTTTTGTTAAGTTGTCGAGGGTCCTGTCCCGACATCTATCTTAGTTTTTAAAGGCTTCATAGGTAGTTAGAGTTGATGAGTCTCTCAGTATCTTTCCCTTTTGTTAAGATGTTTTGAGACTGTTTTGCAAAATATTATCATTATTTAACTTAAGTATTTTCAGACAGTTTGAGTTAAGTATTTGTTGGCGTTTGAATGTTTTAAATTTAATTTCTAAGCTTGTTACCGTTTGAGTAAATCTTCCGCTAAGTAGTTAGCCAGGCCAAGGAGTTCGCTTGGGGACCAGAGATGGTTCTCGAGTGCCAATCACGTTCAGGGAATAGGCTCGAGGCGTGACAAAATACTTTTATTATTTAATTATATTCTCAACACATAATATGGAGGTAAATTTTGAATTGAGGTAAGCTTAAGATTGGTTTCTTTATTTTTAACAAAAAAGGCCAAAACTATTATCAAACTATTCAAAATAGTTTACATATACCCTTTATTTAACCATTGGATCATATATACCTTCCCTTTTAACGAAATGCCACAACTCACCTATGTCGCATCCTACGTGTGAAAAAACTGCCACATGATTGTCCACCTAAGCACCCAAATGTGGACAGACCACCACCTCTTCCCCATTTCTTCAAAAAACTTTCTTCTCCACTTATTTTCTTCTGTCAATTTGATTCTATTTATTCATATAAAAAACTAGGATAGTTATGTGAATGAGTTTGATGTGCACATACAGATTTGTGAACCTCCATATTTTGCATCAGAGTTACAATTTATCTATTCACAAATTCTCCTTAATAATTAGAGTTGCATCATAGATACAATTTAATACTCAGATAATGTGGATGGGACACAATAAATCAAACTCAAATGATATTGGAGCATCGTGAATATCAATCTACCCATAAACCCAATGAGAAGGGTTCCTGGTATAGATATAAGAAAGTCAATAAAGCTAAATAGAGATAGATTATACTTCTATGCGTACTGAGCTGAGGTCCTTCCCATAGGAATAAACTATCTTTTTCATTTGAAATACTTTACTCATTGAGAATGAAGTACAAGGCATATTAACTTTGGAAGAGTAAACAAAATAATAAGTTGATACTCGATTCATAAGTTTTTCTCATAAAATATCATAAAACTTCAAATCATGATATATCATGCTACAATTTCATCATTATTCACTAAGGAGTTCAACTCCTCCAAATGATGTATTCACTTTTAAGTTCATCACTTGCAATATAGTTCGTTGGTTCACTTGCAATATTATTATATCTAGTTGATTCACTTGCAATATGTCTATTCGATAAAGAATTATTCCATCTGAACATCACACATTTACCTTGGGAAAACATGCATAGTCCATCTTCCTGTATTTTCCATAGACATTCTTCATTAGGAATGTGACAAATACTTGTGTCATTCAAATCAAACAAATAGAAATACCCTTGTTTTCCCCCTAATAGCAAGAGACAATCAAGTGTGTTTTTTGTCCAGGAATAATACTTGTGGTGATGTTATCAGCCCCTCCTGGTTTTAGCTCGATCTCACCTCCAGGATGATATTTTCCATCTACGATATAAATTTTTTCAACCACACTTGGAGTTTCATTTTTTAAGATCACAACAAAAACATTAGGGGAGCTTTGTGAATTAACAGATAAAAAACTAAGTAGGAAGAGGCAAAGGACAAAGTGATGATGTGATGAGGAAGACATAGACATGATCTTATTTTTTGTTGTTGTTATGCTTGTGTTTTCGTCTTGTTAATGCATACCATAATTTATAGTGATTTTTTTACGTGTGAGATATGGTTTTACATCAGCTACTTCATTTAATGTTAACCTATTGTGGTAGTTAGATTAATGTCTAATTTTTCGGGTTAATTACTAATCTATTTTCAATCTCATATTTTAAGAAGATTTTTATATGAATATTCTTTGGATAACCTAATAGTTTACTTTGACAATGTATAAACTTAAACTCCAATTGAATTTACCTATAATTTGATGTATGGTAAATACTTATCAATACGGCAGTATTTACATAAAGCCAAGGAAGGCAGAGGCGGATCCACATGTATAAGGGGGAGTGTCTGACCAGTGGCGTACGCAGAAATTTTTATAAGCAGTGTCACATTTTAATTAAAAAAATATTATTACGTCATATTAAAAATTAAATCCAATACAAATAAAGTACAACCCACGTATATATCACTTAGCTCGATGAAGTTTCATTTTTGAAATGGATTCAAATAACCTCATGCAAAGTAATACTCGCTCCGTCCATCTTTACTGGTCCATGTTTGACTTGTCACACCCTTATGAAATACTTAATAAATAGAGGGATATTTTACAATATCACCCTTATTAATTATACGTCATCGATCTAAATATTGAAAAATGAATAGTGTTTAATTACAAGGGTAAAGTAGACACAAAACGGTCAATTATCTCTTAATTATCTAAACTGGACAAGTAAAGTTAGACAACTATTTTTAGTATATTGAACAAATAAAAATGCACGGAGGGAATATTAAACATTTTTTTCTTAAAATGAAGGGAGTATGTATATATTAGACACCAAACAATCACTAAAAATTCATTATTATTCCTAGTTCAATAAATAAAACTTAACTAATTTCATTGAAGAAGAGGGAAGAGGAAAGGGAATAAAATAAAACATTTTGTTAATTCACACGAGGTGAATTTTTTTTTTTTAAAAAAAAGAAATGAAGTTGTAGAGTATTGAACACAGGACCTCAAGTTCAAAATTGATGCATCAGACCAATTGAGCTGCACCATCACTTATGACGAGCAGTGTTACTTATTGAATTTTAACCATTTATTTATTTTTGCCTTTTGATTATACCTACGTATTTAATAATTTTTTCCAACGAAGCCGTGTCACATGACACCCCTTACCATAACATAAATCCGCCCCTGGGGAGTGCACGTGCATCCGTTAACTTCGAAAAAAATCATGTATATAAATGTATATCTATCTTGAGAAACTGACAGAAATTAAATATCATCAACAGTGCCACTCTCATGACCAGGGTTCAATTCCAGCTAAGAACATTTTTTTAAGCTTAATATTGATGCACTCAGAGTTTTCAAATCCTGAATTCGCCTTGAAAGCCAATATACGCATAATGCGTATAATAAATTTACCTTAATTTAAGGTAAATATCTAGACAAATATGTTAATGTATACGCATAATGCGTATAATAAATTTACGTAATTTAAGGTAATTATCTAGACAAATATTTGTCATTAACGTATAGAAGTGCACGGAGAAGGGGTAGAAGTTTACTTTTTCTTGTCTGAATTTAACAAAACATAAAAGGAAGTAAATTAAATAATTTTCCTAATAAACAATGTTTCACATGGGTAGATATGCATGTAATTTTTGTTTAACAAAATAAACACCATTTAATTCATTGCGTTTGGGTTTGGGTTGGAAAGCTTCCACTTCTTAGTTTTGTCATACTTTCTCTATTCATTTTTATTTATCCCGTATATGAGAATAGATAAATTATTCTGATCAATTTTTCGACACAAATTATGAGATTATAATCCATAAACTTTGGGACATTACAATTTAATTGCCATTATATTGTGACAAAAACCTTGTTTGAATTTATGCCCAATATATATAATAAAGTTATTTTGCACGTTTTATTTTATAGTACATTATTATAATTGGCACAGAACTTAAGAAAAAATAAAAAACTTTACAACTATCCAAAAATATCGTAAGAACGTGTTTGTGATAAACATACCATTATATTTCTATAGTTATTGTAAGAGAAGAATAAATAATTACTTCATGAATAGTTTATTTAACGCATAAATTCAAATTAAAATGATATTGGAGCATCTCGAATATCAATTTCCCCATAAACCCAATGATATTTTGGAAGATCTTTACTCATTGAGAATAAAGTTCAAGGCATATTAACTTTGGAAGAATAATAAATAGATTCACAAGTTATTATACTCAATCCATATAATATCTTTTTCTCATTAATTTCGTAAAACTTCAAATCATGATACTACAATTTCATCATTATTCACTAAGGAGTTCTCTTCCAAATGATGTGTTCACTTTTTAGTTCATCACTTGCATAATATTTGGTTGGTTCATTTGCAATATGTCTAATCGATAAACTCCCAATTGAACATCACACATTTACCTTCAGACAACATGCATAATCCATCTTCTTGTATTTTCCATAGACATTCTTCACTAGGATTGTCACAAACAATTGTGTCATTCGAATCAAACAACATGAAATGAACCACGAATTTTTGCCCTAAGTGCAAGGTACAAGAAAGTGTGTTACTTTTTCCAGGAAAAAAGGTTGTGGTTATGTGATCAGACATTCCAGGATTTAGAAAGATCTCCTCTCCAGGATGATCTATATCATCATTTACATAACATTTTTCTTTAACCACATTATTTGGACTTTCATTTCTTAAGATCACAACATAAGAGCTTTGTGAATTAACACATAAAAAACTAAGTAGGAAGAAGAAAAGGACAAATTGATGATGTGATGAGGAAGGCATACTGATTTTCTTTTTGTTTTTGTTAACTTTAATTTGTTGTTGTTATGCTTGTGATTTTCGTCTAGTTAATGAAAGCCACAATTTATAGTGATTTATTTATGTGTGAGATATTGTTTTACATCAACCACTTCATTTAATTTTAACCTATCATGGTAGGTAGATTACTTGTCTTATTTTTTGGGTTAATTACTAATCTCATTTATAATAGTCAATTGAGTTTACGTAATGTATATCATTAGTGTAAACAATTTTCACTATCATGTATTTTTATCTATTGTGGTATAGATAACATATTTTAATTATGTATAAGATTTCCAATCTCTTATTTTAAGAAGACTTCTCTATTAGAATTCTTTGGATAACCTAATAGTTTACTCAAACAATGTATAAACTTAAACTCTAAATAAATTTACCTATAATTTAATTTGATGTATGGTAAAAACTTAACGGCAGTCTGGCACCCAATATTTACATAAGACGCCAATATACTCATAGTGTGTGTTTGCACATAGAATTTTAGAACTTAACTATGGTTAATTAACATGCACTTTTACCTTACTAAGTAACTTAACTATAGTAAATTTTCGTAATTTAAAGCAAATATCCGGATAAATATTTATCATTATTAATGTATACAAGTAGTTATCCGTATTGGCTCAACTAAATGTTGCCATTTGTTTAAAGCTAGCACGAATTATGATAGGAGAAGGGGTAGAAGTTTACTTTTTCTTGTGCAAATCATTAAAAGTAAGTAAATTCACTGATTTTCCTAATAAACAATGTTTCACATTGGTAGATATGCATTTAATTTTTGTTTAATAAACACCATTTAATTCATTGTGTTTGCGTTTGGGGTTTGAGTTTCTAGAAATTTCTTTCAAAGTGTGTGATCATCTCATCTAAAAGTTTAAGTTATTAGAGAGAGCATACTATTATCATTTAATTATATTCTCAACACAAAATATGAAGGTGGAGTTTAGATTGAGTTAAGTTTAAGATTGATTTCCTTATTTTTAACTAAAAAAGGCCAAAACTACTCTCGAACTATTCAAAATAGACTATATATACCTTTCATTTTAACTGTTGGATCATATATACCTTCTCTTTTAATGAAACTTCACACTTACCTATATGGCATCCTACGTGTAAAAAAACAACACACAACTATCCACCTAAGCACCAAATGTGGACAGACCACCATCCTTAAAGCCCTGAAATCTTTCCCCATTTCTTCAAAAAACTTTCTCCTCCACTTATTCATTTTCTTCTATCTGTCAATTTGATTCTATTTATTCAGATAATAGGGATAGTTATATCAATGAGTGTGACGTGCACATATAGATTTGTAAACCTCCATATTTTGCATCAGAGTTATAATTTAATTATTCACAAATCCTCCTTATAATTCAGAGTTGCACCAATTTAATAATACTCAGACGATGTGAGTGACACACAGCAAATCAAATTCAAGTGATATTGGAGCGTCCTGAATATCAATCTACCCGTAGACCCAATGAGAATTTGAAATACTTTACTCATTAAGAATAAAGTTCTAGGCATATTGACTTAGGAAGAATAATAAATTGATTAACAAGTTCTTATACTTGATCCGTATCTTTTTCTCATTAATTTCATAAAACTTTAAATTTTGATGCTACAATTTCATCATTATTCACTAAGGAGTTCTAATTGATTCACTTGCAATATGTCTAATCGATAAACTATTTTTCCATTTGAACACCTTCAGAGAACTGCATGCATAGTCCATCTTCCTGTATTTTCCATAGACATTCTTCACTAGGGTTGTGACAAATACTTGTGTCATTCAAATCAAACAACTTAAAAAGCTGCACGTATTTCCAGTACCCTAATTCCAATCTACAAGTTAGTTTGTTAATATTTCCAGGAACAATACTTGTAATTATGTGATCAGACATTCCTGATTTTATCAAGATCTTCTCTCCATCTGGACATTCATTTACGTAACATATTTCTGTAACCACATGATTAGGATTTCATTTCTTAAGATCACAACATAGGAGCTTTGTGAATTAACACATAAAAAACTAAGTAGGAAGAGGCAAAGGACAAAGTGATGATGTGATGAGAAAAACATAGTCATGATTCTTTTTTTTTTTTGTTAACTTTAATTTGTTGTTGTTATGCTTGTGATTTTCATCTTGATAATGCATGCGACAATTTGTAGTGATTTATTTACGTGTGAGATATGGTTTTACATCAGCTACTTCATTTAATGTTACGTGTCTTATTTTTTGTATTAATTACTAATCTATTTTCAATCTCATATTTTAAGAAGACTTTTATATTAAAATTCTTTGGATAACCTAATAGTTTACTCTGACAATGTATAAACTTAAACTCCAATTGAATTTACCTATAATTTGATGTATGGTAAAAACTTATCAGTCCGGCACCCAATATTTACATAAACCCAATGAAGCCAATATACGCATAATGCGTATTTTCACATAGGTTTTTAGAGCTTAACTAACATGCACTTTTACCTTATTAAATAATTTAACTAAAATAAATTTACGTAATTTAAGGTAAGTATCTAGATAAATATTTATCATTAACGTATAAAAGTCAAACTGTTAAAAAGAAAACAGTTTTACTAGTTATCCGTATTGGCTTAAATGTAGCCCTTTATTTAGAACTATGTAGTACGGAACTACGATTGATGCCAGGAGAAGGGTTAGAAGTTCACTTTTTCTTGTCCAAATTAAACAAAACATAAAAGGAAGTAATTTAAATAATTTTCCTAATAAACAATGTTTCACATTTGTAGATATGCATTTAATTTTTTTTTAACAAAATAAACACCAGTTAATTCATTGCGTTTGGGTTAGGGTTAGAAAGCTTCCACTTCTTAGTTTTGTTATACTCTCTCTATTCATTTTTATTTGTCTAGTATATGAGAATAGATAAGTTATTCTGATCAACTTTTCGACACAGATCATGAGATTATAGTCCATAAACTTAAGGCACGTTACAGTTTATCTACCATTATATTGAAATAAAAACCTTGTTCGAATTTATGCCCAATCTATAATAAAGTTATTTTGCACGTTCTATTTTATATGACATTATTGTACTTGACACCGAACTTAAGAAAAAAAGAAAAACTTTTTACACAATCCAAAAATATCGTAAGAACGTGTTTGTGATAAACATACCATTACATTTCTATGGTTATCGTAAGAGAAGAACACATAATTACTTCATAAATAATTTATTTAATGCATAAATTCAAATTAAAATGATATTGGAGCATCTCGAATATCAATTTCCCCATAAAATCCAATAAGATTTTGGAAGATCTTTACTCATTGAGAATAAAGTTCAAGGCATATTATAACTTAGGAAGACTAATGAATAGATTAACAAGTTATCATACTCAATCCTTATCTTTTTCTCATTATTCACTATGGAGTTCTCTTCCAAATGATGTGTTCACTTTTTAGTTCATTACTTGCATAATATTTTGTTGGTTCATTTGCAATATGTCTAATCGATAAACTATTATCCCAATCGAACATCACACAAATACCTTCAAAGAACATGCATAGTCCATCTTCCTGTATTTTCCATAGACATTCTTCACTAGGGTTGTGACATATACTTGTGTCATTTGAATCAAACAACATGAAAAGATCCGCGTATTTCTGCCCTAAGTGCAAGTTACAAGAAAGTGTGTTATTTTTTTCAGGAAAAAAAGTTGTGGTTATGTGATCAGACATTCCTGGATTTATCATGATCTCCTCTCCAGGATCTATATCATCATTTACATAACATTTGTCTGTAGCCACATGATCTGGACTTTCATTTCTTAAGATCACAACATAAGAGCTTTGTGAATTAACACATAAAAAACTAAGTAGGAAGAGGCAAAGGACAAAGTGATGATGTGATGAGTAAGGCATAGTGATCTTCTTTTTGTTAACTTTAATTTGTTGTTTGTTATGCTTGTGGTTTTCGTCTTGTTAATGAAGGCCACAATTTATAGTGATTTATTTACGCGTGAAATATTATTCTACATCAATTATTTCATTTAATTTTAATCTATTGTGGTAGTTAGATTGCGTGTCTTATTTTTCGGGTTAATAATTACTAATCTCACTTATTATAGTCAATTGAGTTTACGTGATGTATATCATTAGTGTAAACAATTTTCACTATCACATATTTTTATCTGTTGTGATATGTAACATATTTTAATTATGTTTAAGATTTTCAATCTCTTATTTTAAGAAGACATTTTTATTAGTATTCTTTGGATAACCTAATAGTTTACTCTGGCAATGTATAAACGTAAACTCCGATTAAATTACATATAATTTGATGTATGGTAAAAACTTATCGACAGTCCGACACCTAATATTTACAATATCAAGCCAAAGACGTCATCATACTCATAGTGTGTGTTCGCACATAGATTTATAAAACTTTAACTATGATTAACTAACATGCATTTTTACCTTATTAAATAACTTAACTATAGTAAATTTACGTAATTTAAGATAAATATTGAGATAAATATCTATCATTAATGTATAGAAGTTAAACTCTTAAAAAGGAAAATAATTCTACTTGCTACCGGTATTGGCTTAACTAAATGTGAGGAGAAGGGGTAGAAGTTTACTTTTTCTTGTTCAAATCAAACAAATCATTAAAAGGAAGTAAATTAACTAATTTTCCTAATAAACAATGTTTCACATTAGTAGATATGCATTTAATTTTTGCTTTTAAAATAAACACCATTTAATTCATTGCGTATGCGTAGAATGCTTCCACTTTTTGGTTTTGTTAGCATTTGCAAAGTAATTGAAAAATAGTCATTATACAAAAAAAAAAATTCTCTACTATTTTTTCAGCAAACTATCAGAGGTACGTAGATTTTGGTTTGAGTTAAGTTTAAGATTGATTTCTTTATTTTTAGCATTCTAAAAAATGACTATTCTATTTAAATTTTAAGCGAGAAATGGAGTAGGCGAAGTGCAAAAGTAGCCACTTTTAGGGTTTCTATTTAAAAGATAGTCAACATATTTAAAAATATAGTCACATATTACATCTATTATATTTTTGAAAAGTTTGAGTGAGTTTTTACTTATAAAAATTATTTAGTGAGTTTGTATAATTTACTTGGACTAAATTTAATAACTTTTCACATTAGTGTATTATTATGTCATGTGGTACTCAACGTAAGTATATTTTATTTTCATATTCCACTTGGTAAAAGTCTACTTACCATGATTGGAAATTGGAATTGTTTGGACACATATAATTGTATGAATTAAACCACAAGTAAGATATTTCTTTCGTCCCAATATATATGATACTTTAATTTTCACTTATGAAAAATAATTTAATCAACTTTTAAAGTTAAATTAAATTTTGATTAATTCAATGTTTTAAAATTAAAATTTTGATATTAAAACATTATAAAAAAAGTACTTAAGTTATAATTCTTCTCATGTCAATATTATAAAAAAAATACATTGTTCACAGAATTTGAATTTTGAAAGGCAAATATTTTTAGTACGAATTTCGCGAATTTTAGGTGAAATGGGGGTATAAAAAAGAAAGAAAAACAGAAAGAAAAATTCATTCTCATGTCAATATTATAAAAAAAATACATTGTTCACAGAATTTGAATTTTGAAAGGCAAATATTTTTAGTACGAATTTCGCAAATTTTAGGTGAAATGGGGGTATAAAAAAGAAAGAAAAACAGAAAGAAAAATTCATTGAATTAGAGGAACTCCTCTTTTTATACAAGATAATCAAGGAATACTCGTAATCAAGAATATAGGTTTTTTTTTAAAAAAAGAGCTGTCCTCAACTTTAGTTCAAAAATTATATCTTGATCATTATCTACCAACATTTCATATTAAGATTGCACTAGCTAGTTGAAACTTCTTTGAGACTTCCATATATATATATATATCAAACCCACTTCACTACATGTGGCTCCGTCCCTCACATGCAGACGAGCCTGATCGATCACACAAAAATAAAAGTTTATATCATAGTGTTGTGCAAACAAAACTTTTACATTAGAGCAGTTGAAGACCGGGAACCTACATATAAGGGGTAAGATTTCTTAATACTGAGAAAATCGTGTAGCCTTGATTCAAAACGGACAATATCACACCATGTAATAGTATATTTTGGTAAATTGAGTCCAACAACTGATATCAGAGCCCATATTGTTCCACAGGACGAGGATGAGGCTGACACAAAGTAAATCAAATTCAAATGATATTGGATCATTCTGAATATCAATTTCCCCATAAACCCAATGAGAATTTGGAAGATCTTTACTCATGGACAATAAAGTTCAAGGCATATTAACTTTGGAAGAATAAACAAAATAATAAGTTGATACTCGATTCATAAGGTTTCTCTCATAAAATATCATAAAACTTCAAATCATGATATATCATGCTACAATTTCATCATTATTCACTAAGGAGTTCAACTCCTCCAAATGATGTGTTCACTTTTAAGTTCATCACTTGCAATATATTTCGTTGGTTCACTTGCAATATTATTATATCTAGTTGATTCACTTGCAATATGTCTATTCGATAAAGAATTATTCCATCTGAACATCACACATTTACCTTGGGAAAACATGCATAGTCCATCTTCCTGTATTTTCCATAGACATTCTTCATTAGGAATGTGACAAATACTTGTGTCATTCAAATCAAACAAATAGAAATACCCTTGTTTTCCCCCTAATAGCAAGAGACAATCAAGTGTGTTTTTTGTCCAGGAATAATACTTGTGGTGATGTTATCAGCCCCTCCTGGTTTTAGCTCGATCTCACCTCCAGGATGATATTTTCCATCTACGATATAAATTTTTTCAACCACACTTGGAGTTTCATTTTTTAAGATCACAACAAAAACATTAGGGGAGCTTTGTGAATTAACAGATAAAAAACTAAGTAGGAAGAGGCAAAGGACAAAGTGATGATGTGATGAGGAAGACATAGACATGATCTTATTTTTTGTTAACTTTAATTTGTTGTTGTTATGCTTGTGATTTTCGTCTTGTTAATGCATGCCACAATTTATAGTGATTTTACATCAACTACTTCATTTAATGTTAACCTATTGTGGTAGCTAGATTAATTACGTGTTTTATTTTTCGGGTTAATTACTAATCTCACTTATTATATTCAATTGAGTCCTCGAGATTGAACTAAGGCGCATACCTTCTTTTACTTAAGGCTTGGTTCGTCTTCTGCCGGTCTTACGTAATGTATATCATAGTGTAAACAGATTGAACTAAGGCGCATACCTTCTTTTACTTAAGGCTTGGTTCGTCTTCTGCCGGTCTTACGTAATGTATATCATAGTGTAAACAATTTTCACTATCACGTATTTTTATTTGTTGTTGTAGGTAACATATCTTAATATTTAAAATTTTCAAATCTCATATTTAAAAAAAACTTCTCTAGTAAAATTCATTGGATAATCTAATAGTTTTACTTTGACAATATATAAACTTAAAAGTCTAGCTAAATTTACTTATAATTTGATGCATGGTAAAAATTTATCAATCGTTCGGCACCCAGTATTTACATCAAGTCAATGACGCCAATATATGTATAATGCGTATTTGAACATAGATTTTTAGAGCTTAACTATGGTTAGCTAACATGCACTTTTCCCTTATTAAATAACTTAACTGTAATAAATTTACATAACTTAAGATAAATATTTATCATTTATTTATAGAAGTCAAACTCTTAAAAAGGAAAAAAACAATTCTGCTAGTTATCTGTATTGGCTTAAATGTTGTCCTTTATTTAGAACTATGTAGTACGAATTATGCTACGAGAAGGGGTAGAAGTTTATTTTTCTTGTTCGAATCAAACAAAACATTAAAAGGAAGTAAATTAAATAGTTTTCCTAATAAACAATGTTTCACATTGGAAGATAAGCATTTAATTTTTGTTTAACAAAATAAACATCATTTAATTCATTGCGTTTGCGTTTGGGTTAGAAAGCATCCACTTCTTAGTTTTGTTATACTCTCTCCGTTTACTTTTATCTATTCAGAATATTAGAAATATATTTTCACTTTTACTTGTTACATTTAACATATAAAAAAATAATAATTTTTTTCCCGTGCTACCCTCGTCATTAATTACTTATTTCGTAAATCATTTTTTAAGAATTAAAACTATACATAAATTAATATAAATATTATGATAAAATACTTATATTAATTTTTTTTTTTAAGGGGTATGCAAAATTGAAAGTTAACAAGAAAAAAAAAGAATGGAGGGAGTATATGGTGGACCCAAGCTTCCTGAGTTCTTAATTTTGTTAGCATTTGCAAAATAATTAAAAAATAGTCATTTTACTAATTTAATTTCTTTTTCTCTGTTATTTCTTCAGCAAAAATATCAGAGCTAGATTTTGAGATTGAGTTAAATTTAAAATCAATTTCTTTAATTTTAGCGTTCTAAAAAATGATTATCCAACTTAAATTTAATATGGGAGTAGGCGAAGTGCACAAATAACCACTCTTAGGGCTTCTATTTAAAAAGTAATCAACATAAAATATAGCCAACACATGTGACTTTAACTTGTTCTTTCAAAGTATCGTATAAAGTCACCATTAGGTAACATAGGAGACGATGACCATGAACATAATATTACATCTATGATCTTTTTGAAAAAGTTTTGAGTGATTTTTTAGCTACAAAAATTATTTAGTGAATTTCTATGATATATTTGGACTAAATTAACTTTTCATTTATTAGTGTATTATTATGTCATGTGGTATCCAACGTAAGTATTTTTTTCTTCATATTCCATTTGGTGAAAATCTACTTGCCATTATTGGAAATTGGAATTGTTTGGACATGTATCAAAGTATGTATTAAATCACGAGTAAGATATTTCTTTCATCCTAATATATATGATGCTTTAATTTTCGCTTATGAAAAATTAATTTAATCAACTTATAAAGCTAATTTAAATGATATTGGATCATTATGAATATCAATTTCCCCATAAACCCAATAAGAATTTGAAATACTTTAATAAACAAAATAACAAGTTTTTCTCATATATTTCATAAAACTTCAAATGATGATATATCATGCTACAATTTCATCATTATTCACTAAGGAATTCTCCTCCAAATGATGTGTTCACCTTTTACTCCATCACTTGCAATATATTTCGTTGGCTCACTTGCAATATTATTATATCTAATTGATTCACTTGCAATATGTCTATTCGATAAAGTTTTATCCCATCCGAACATCACACATTTACCTTCAGACAACATACATAGTCCATCTTCCTGTATTGTCCATAGACATTCTTCACTAGGAGTGTGACAAATACTTGTCATTCAAATCAAACAACTTGAAAACCCCGCATTTTTCCTCTAATAGCAAGTGACATTCAAGTGTGTTGTTTTCTCCAGAAACAATGCTTGTGGTCATGTTATCAGTCCCTCCTGGTTTTACATAGTACTCACCTTCAGCAGGATATCCATATACGATACAAAATTTTACAACCTCACTTGGAGTTTCATTTTTTAAGATCACAACAAAGTGATAATGTGATGAGGAAGGCATAGTGATTCTTTTTTTTTAAACTTTAATTTGTTATGGTTATGCTTGTGAATTTCGTCTTGTTAATAAAGGCCACAATTTATAGTGATTTATTTGCGTGTGAGATATTGTTTTACATTAACTACTTCATTTAATTTTAACCTAATATTGTGATAGATAATGTGTCTTAATTTTCAGTTTAATTACTTATCTCACTTATTATAGTCAGTTATTGAGTTTACGTAATGTATATTATTAGTGTAAATAATCTCACTTTCCTAGAAATATCATTTTGATAACCTAATAGCTAGTCTAATTTTTTTTTTTACTCTACCCGTGTATTGACTTAAACTCTAATTGAATTTACCTATAATATCCTTTAGGTGATATGATAGTGTAACTTCCTTAAATATTTAGCGTTAATATAATGTATAAAAATTGAACTCTTAAAAAAAAAAGGAAAAAATTGTACTAGCTATCTGGTATTGACTTAATTAAATGTTGCTCTTTTTTTGGAGCTACGAATAATGTTAGGAGAAGGGTAGAGGTTTATGTTTTCTTTTTCGGTTTAAACAAAGCATTAGAAGGAAGAAAATTAATTAATTTTCCTAATTAACAATGTTCACATTGGTAGATATGCATTTTGTTTAACACTAAACACCATTTAATTCGTTGCTTTTGCGTTTGGGTTAGAGAGAAATTCATTATACAATTCTTCAATTAAATTGCAAATTTTGATTGTTCGTAGGGATAGGGTGGGTATATCGAGCCATTAAAAATTTATTCACACCCAATATTCGTATCATGCAAATAAATACATGATTTTGTTTGTACTGAATAATAATGAATGTGGGGATATATACTATGAATGATGAGGATTTGTAGAAAAGAGTTTGACTACTTTCTTTGTCTTTTTCCTTTTTCCTTTTTAATTTATACCTATACCTTAAATAGGTGTTACACCAACAATATATATTGTGAAAAGGGTTTTAAGAAATATTTTGACTTGATCTCATGTCGTTTGGTATCCGAGCCATAATTATCTTGTACTTAAATATCATGAAATTCATTCCAATGAATTATGTTATACCAACCAATTAATAGGAAACATACATAAATTTCACTAATTTAGGAGCTAATAACTTAGAGACACTCTAGTTTGCAATATTACATAATTTACCAGATACATGTATCTCAGAATACATGAGATCAAATTTGTTCTAGATACATTGTATCCAAGTGGATTCATATGTATCTAGGATACAAAACAAATCTCGCTCGCCTCTCTCCCATCTTGCTCGCCACTCTTCTATGTATCTAGTATCCCAAATATATGCGAACCACACCAAATACATACAGATACATGTATCTATAGTGTGATTCACATGTATATGGGATACATAATAAAATCTCGCTCGCCCTCCCTCTCCTTCTCGCTCACATCTCTCCCTATTTTAGTGTTTTTGGTAGCAAAATACATGTAGCTAAGTGTTTCTTTCTCTTTATATGGTAGAAACTCTTAATTAGTGGAAAGATACATACTATTTTGAAAGTATAGATAATAATAGTACATATGGTAGTGAAATAGGTCTATTAGGTAGTTTCTCCATAAATTAATAGTACTCTAAGAGAAGATAAATAATTAGTTTCCCCATAACCCCAATGAGATTTTGAACCATCTTTACTCATTGAGAATATTAACTTTGGAAGAATAATAAATAGATTAACAAGTTTTTATACTCAATCCATTACTTTTTCTCATATATTTTATAAAACTTCAAAACTTTTTCTCATATATTTCATAAAACTTCTAATCTTTTTCTCATATATTTCATAAAACTTCTAATCATCATCATCATCATCATATATATATATATATATATATCATGTTACAATTTCATCATTCACTAATTAAAGAGTTCTCCAAATAACGTGTTCATCACTTGCAATATATTTCGTTGGATCACTTGCAATATTATATCTAATCGATTCACTTGCAATATGTCTAGTCGATAAAGTAGTATCCCATTTGAACATCTTACATATACCTGCAGACAACATGCATAGTCCATCTTCTTGTGTTTTCCATCGACATTCTTCACTAGGAATGTGACAAATACTTATGTCATTCAAATCAAACAACTTGAAAAACCCGTGTTTTTCCCCTAATTTCAACTCACAAGAAAAAGTGTTATTTTTTCCAGAAACAATGTCTCTAGCAAAGTTATCAGACCATCCTGGATTTAGCGAGATCTCGCTTTCAGGACCTAATTCTCCATTTATGTAACATCTTCCTGTAACCACGTTTGGAGTTTCATTTTGTAAGATCACAATATAACCATTAGGGAAGCTTTGTGTATTAACAGATAAAAAACTAATTAGGAAGAGGCAAAGGACAAAGTGATATTGATATGATGAGGAAGGCATAGTAATTTTATTTTTTTTGTTGTTAACTTTAATATTTTGTTGTTATGCTTGTGGTTTTCGTCTTTTTAATGCATGCCACAATTTATAGTAGTTTATTTACGTGTGGTGTAAGATATTGTTTGACTTCAACTTCTTCATTTAATTTTAACCTAATATTGTGGTAGATTACGTGTCTTATTTTATGGTTAATTACTAATCTTACTTGAGTTTATATACGTAATATATATCATTAGTGTAAATAATGTAATTTTCGTTATCAGTCATTTTTATCAATTGTAATAGATAACATGATATCCTATCCTATATATAATATTTAAGATTTCAATTTTTAATTAAGGAGATTTTCCTATAAATACACTCTTGATAATCTAATAGTGTATATAATATTTTTAATGAAAAAAAGAAAAGAAAATTAATATTGCATGATTTATTTACGTGTGAGTTATTGTTTTGCATCAACTACTTCATTTGATTTTAACATATTGTGGTAGATAACGTATTTTATTTTTCAGGTTATTTACTAATCTCATTTATATCAAGTATTTTCACCTAATTTTGTTGTAAGTAATATATCTTAATATTTAAAATTTTAAATCTCATATTTTAAGGAGACTTTTCTATAAATATTCTTTGGATAATCTAATAGTTTACTCTAACAGTCAATTTTGTTAGGGGTTCACAAGTTAATATACATATATATTTATTTAATTTTTTAATACAAATACAAAATCTACAAAAAAGCTAGTGGGTTCGTCCGAACCCCCACCTAGCTCCGCCTCTGAGTATAATAAATTTAAACTCCAATTGAATTTATCTGTGATATCTTTTAGGTGATATGATAGTGTAAATCTTTTTACTCAATCAATGTATCGTAAAAACTTATTGCCACCCAATATTTGCAACAAGCATGCCAATATATGCATAATGTATGTATTTGCACATCGATTTTTAGAACTTAACCATGATTAACTAACATGCACTTTTAACTTATTAAATAACTAGACTATAGTAAATTTACATGATTAAGGATAAATATCGGTATAAGTATTTATCGGTAATGTATAAAAATTAAAATCTTAAAAAAAATAATAATTCTACTAGCTATATGGTATTGACTTAATTAAACGTTGCCCTTTATTTGGAGCTACGAATAATGTTAGGAGAAAGGGTAGACGTTTACTTTTTTCTTTTTCGGTTTAAACAAAGTATTAGAAGGAAGGAAGTTAATTAATTTTCCTAATTAACAATGTTTCACATTGGTAGATATGCATTTTGTTTAACACAAAATAAACATCATTTAATTCGTTGCATTTGCGTTTGTGTTAGAGCGCTTCCACTTAATTCTTAGTTTCATTATACAATTCTTCAATTAATTTGCAAATGTTGATTGTCCCTAGGGGTAGGGTGGGCGTATTCGAGCATTTAGATTGGATATGAAAATTTTTATTTTAAATTAATCAGATATTTTGAATTTTCAATTTTCACTTTGAGCCGTTAAGCCCGATCATAGTAATTAGCATACTCACTTTACCTAATAATTTACACCTTAGAATGTAATTTTTTCTACCATTAACAAGGAGTAAGCCCACCGTCTTACCCATGTCGTGTAATTTCATATTGGACTTAATACTATAATGAATAGGGCCGCATGATACTAATTTATTGAACCTTTTGAAATTAGACACATATGATATGGATAGAATTGAATAGAAATAAAATCGATATCCAATATGAAATCCGAAAATTTCAAAAATAAAATTTGAAGTTCAATCCATAATTCAAAAATCCAAATAAAATATCCGCAAACTTCAAATTCCGGTTTACAGCGCTCTAAATATTGACTACCCGACTTAAATTTTGTGTAAGAAATGGGGCAGACAATGTGCACAAATAACCACTTTTAGAGCCATTATTTAAGAAATAGTCAATATATGCAACATATTTAAAATTTAACCACTTGTATGACTTAATATATCAAACTGATCTTGCTGGGAATAAGAAATAATAAATAGAATGACAAGGTTTTATACTCAATCCATGATTGTTTTTTTCTCATTAATTTCATAAAACTTCGAATCATTGCTTTCAAATAATGTGTTCATAACTTTAATTCAATATGTCTAAATGATAGTATTATTCCATTTAAACATCACACAATTACCTTCAGACAATATACATAGCCCATCTTCACGTATTTTCCAGTTACAATAATATATGTCAGGAGCCGTGTAACACATACTTGTGTCATTCAAGTCAAATAACTTGAAAAGCCCGTATTTATTTTCTAATTTCATGTCACAAGAAAATGTGTTATTTATTCCAGGAATAATGACTTGAAAAAAATCATCAATCGCTCTTGATTTTATTAAGGACTCGCCGCGATCTTCCCCATATACGTAATATCTTGCTGCAACAGGACTTGGAGTTTGATTTTCAATGTACACAATAAAATAATTAGGGCTTTGTGAATTAGATGATAAAATACTAAGAAGGAAGATGCAAAGGAAAAAATTATGATGATGATGTGATGAGGAAATCATAGTGATTTTTTTTAAAAAACTTTAATTTGTAGTTGTTGTTATGTTTGTGGCTTTTGCTTGTTAATGGAGGCCACAATTTATAGTGATTTATAGATGTGGTTTTATATCAACTTCTTCAATTTTCATTTAATGATAAAGGATCATTGTAAATTTATATTTTATTTGAAAGTTTGTAATAATATGTGAATGTAAATATTTATAAAAAGGAATATGGAGGTATGTGATTTATTAATAATCTGATGCTATATAATATTTCGATACCTTGTTATGAAATTAAATATGATTGGTTCATTTGGTAAAATTGAATAAGAATTAATGAGTTTTGATAGTTTTCACAAATTATGAAATTTTCATATGACCAAAAGAAATAATTTAAAGAAATTCAAACAGTATATTTCAAGCAAAATTTTGATTTCAAATCAGTGATTTAAAATCAGGTCTAAACAGGCAGGCCCTTAATTTATTGAACTGTTTGCATGGTCTTCTAGACGCTAACACTGTAAATAAGAAAATTCACTAGTGATGTATTTTAATTTTTGGTAGATTATTTTTCTTGTCTTTTGGGTTGAATATTTACTAATTTCATTTATTATAGTTAATTGAATTTAAATAATATACATTGTTCGTATAAATAATTTTATATTATTCGATATTTATATATATTATACTAATATAACATATCTTATTTTTAAAATTTAAAATTTCACATTTGTAAAAGAGTTTTTTATAACCATCTTTTGAATAATTTGATGGTATAAAAATTTATAAACTATTGTGTAGGAGTTAAACTCTAAAATAAAAGATAAATTCTACTAGCTATCGGTGTTGACTTAATTAACTTTTGCCCTTTCTTGTTCGATTTAAAAGGAAATAAATTAATTAATTTTCCTAATCAATGCTTCACATTGGTAGATATGCATTTAATTTTTTTTTATAAAACACAAAATAAGCACATAACAAGTAAAACATAAACGAAATATACGTGAACACGTATTTGCATACACTTTGTAGTTGAACTTCTCACCCCCGGCACTTTTCGGCGCAAATCTAGATTTAGTCGGGCTTCAATATGGATACCAGACACCGAGTGGAAAATAAAAATAAAAAAGCATTACACTATTTTAAGCTGCTCCATTTAATTCCGTTTGTGCGTTTGGCCATGAAACGAAAAATTTTATTCGTAATTTTCAAAGTTAGAGTTGGATACTATTAGACATATATTAAATATTTTTTAAATAATGGATACGAGTTAAATAGTGGTAATCAAATAGGGTAAATCGTGAGCTTTTTACTATCATTGATTAATTTCAATGTTCTAGAAAATATATACGTACTTCATATTAAGAGTATAATAAATACTCCATCTGTACAACAATAGTTGTCCACTATTGACTTGGTACACTCCTTAAGAAATAATAAATAATAGGGGTAATATTACTATATTATCCTTTGACTTTATTAAATTTAATGCTTTGAGAAATGTGTTAGATGATAAATAGTATTTAATAGCAAGGGTAAAACAGATACAAAAGGTAAATTATCTCTTGATTTTCTAAATTGGACAAGTATTGTTGGACAACTACTTTTAGTATAGTGGACAATAGGGGTGTGCATTTGATTTTTCGGTATATATATATATCTGAAATATATTTTCTAATATAAATCACAAGTAAAACGTAAAACACAATACTTAGAAGTATATCAATTATAGATGTCCAAACATAAAATATAAACTAAATCATAATGAAAGGCAATATATATATATATATATATATATAGCTATAGTTATATATAAAATTTGAGTTTTTTGGTTTTTATTTCTCTAAATTCGAAACCAAACCAAAAAATCAAACAAAATAAAATATTAATCCAATTAAACCAAACCAAAAAACCAAAAAGCCAATCCAAAATAGAATTTCGATTTGATTTGGTTTGGTTTTTCAGTTTAATCCAAATAATGCACACCTCTAGTGGACAACTATTGTTGGACGGAGGGAGTATAAGATGATGAATTATCTTTTGAATTTTTAAACAGAATAAGTAAAAATGAACCGAGAGAGTAGCATAAAAGTATGCTTACGTAATTAAGATGAGCCCAAATAAATACAGTAATTAAAAGTATGTATGATTAATTAGTATTGAATCTTGATGACCATTGACTACCTTAGTCGGCTAATTGAATTATAATAATAATATTTAAGAAATAGTCAATGTATGGAACATATTTAAAATTTAGCCACTCGTATGACTTGACTTAATTTGTCCAAGTTATCGTATAAAGACACTACTAAGAAACAGAGAGGAGAAGGTGACCGTGAACATAATATTATATATATTAATGACACTTTAAAAAAAATTTGAGTGACTTTTTAGTTAAAAAAGTTATTTAGTGCGTTTCTATATAATAAATATTAGATAAAATTTAATAACTTTTCATTTTAGCGTATTATATCATGTCATGCGGCATGATATAACACTTTTATATAATTTTTGTAGAAGTATATGACAAATTGTCTGCTTCTAGTCGAAGAGGGTTTGCTATGAATGACGAAGACTTGTAGGAAAGATTTTTACGATTTTTTATGCCTCAAATAGTGTTAATTACATCAACAATATCGTGAAAAAAGTTTTAAAAAATATATCGAACAATCTTGGGAAGAATAAATCGAATAACAAGGTTTTATACTCAATCCTTGACTATTTTTTTCTGATTAATTTCATAAAACGTCAAATCATGGTATTATTCCATTTGAACATCACACATTTACTCTGAAACAACAGGCATACTCCATCTTCACTTATTTGCCAGTCACAATATACTACAACACTCGGTATGTAACACATACTTATGTCATTCGAGTCAAATAACTTAAAAGTTCCGTATTTATTTTCTAATTTCATGTCACAAGAAAGTGTGTTATTTTCTCCAGAGATAATGGCTTCATAGATATGATTATCAATCACTCCTGGTTTTATCGCGAACTCGCCGAGATCTTCTCCATGTAGGTAACATCTTGCTACAACAATACTTGGAGCTTGATTTTCTATTAACATTGTAAAATGATCAGGGGAGATTTGTGAATTGGAGGATAAAATTAAACTGAGTAGGAAAATGCAAAGGACAAATTGATGATGATAATATGATGAGGAAATCATAGTGATTTTTTAAAAAAACTTTAATTTTTTCTTGTTGTTATGCTTGTTAATGCAGGCCACAATTTATAGTGATTTATTTACGTGTGAGATATGATTTTATTTTTACATTAACTTCTTCATTAATGACAACAGCGATAACATGTCTTATAGTAGGCATTTTGGTCATAGACTTTTGGGGTTAACTTTTTTTTTTTTTGATTAACGGATCTTTGTAAATTTATGTGTATTTAAAAGTTTGTAATAACACATGAATGCAAATATTTATAAAAAGAATATGGAGGTATGTGATTTATTAATGCAGTGTTGTAGTTATGAAATGTGATTTGCTCATTTGGTAAGATTGAATAAGAGTTGCGAAAATTTTGACAATTTTCCCAAATTATGATTTTTTTCATGTTTATGAGGAAAAAAAATTACAATATAACAAATTCAAACAACTTGTTCAAGCAAAACTTTGATTTCAAGTCACTAATTTCAAATCATGTCTAAATTGAACACTCACCGTAAATAAGAAAATTCACTATTGATTTATTTTAATGTTTGATAGATTACCTATCTTATTTTTTTGGGCTAAGAAATTACTGATCTCACTTATTGGAGTTTATTCACGAGTTTAAGTAATATACATTATTTGTGTAAATAATTTTTATACTACTAAGTATTTTTACATATTGTAGCTAATAATATATCTTATTTCTGAAATTTTAAATTACACATTTTAAGAAGATTTTTCTATAAATATATTCTGAAGGTGTAAAATATTTTACACTGTCAATTTATTGGAGTTAAACTCTAAAATAAGAGAAAAATTCTACTAGCTATGGGTGTTGACTTAATTAACTTTTGCCCTTTATTTGTAGCTACGAATTATGTTAGGAGAAAGATGAAGTTTTACTTTTTCTTGTTCGATTTAAACAAAGCATAAAAGGAAATAAATTAATTATTTTTCCTAATTAACAATGTTTCATATTGGTAGATATGCATTTAATTTTTGTTTTAACACAAAATAAGCACATATCAAGTAAAACATAAACGAAAATACATGTGAACACGTATTTGCAAAGACTTGGTAGTTGAACTTCTCATAAGTATCACACTATTTTAGGCTACTCCATTTAATTTGTTGTGTTTGGGAGTTTGATCATGAAAATAAAGCAAAAAAAAAATAAATTAAAATTTTAAAATTGGAGTTGTAATTGTGTTTTATCATATTTTTTATAATAAATATTTATAATTTGAATGTATTCTTTTAAAAAAAACAAACAAACATGAAATACATTTAAATACTGATTTTTCAAATAAAGTAAAAAAAAAAAGGAAAAATTACATAAATAGACAACTTAAAAAAATTACAAAAGTCTCCTCTTGGATATTTCTCTATCCCTCTCGGCAGAGGCATATCTAGGGGGGGGGGGGTCACCGGGTTCACGTGAACCCATGCTCCCCTCTCGAGATCATATATAATAGTGTTATATTTTTTTAAAAATATTGAAATATAGATGTGTGAACCCATACTCGGAGTATCATATTATGTGACGATGATTGGGTGCACCTCTCTATGTGAGGTTAGAAATCTGAATCTTATATATGTATAGATATATCTGATCAAATTTACATTTTAGATCCATCTTTTTACAATAGTGCACCCCTCATCTCGAAATTCTGGATACGCCTCTGCCTCTCGGATACATCCATTGCCTCTTGAATACATCCATCCTCTCTCAGATACATCGCTATTCCCTCTTGGATACATCCTTCCCATTAAGTAATGTATCATACAACCAAAGAATGTATTCAAAAGCAACGAAAAATCCAAAATTTTTTGTGGTGTTTCCATTTGTTTTTATATATATATCAAGGAATATAGTACCTACTATTTAAAGAAAATAGAAGTACATATTTGACCAACATGACAGGATTTTTGGAACCTAACAAGATATTTTACATTGCTAAATTAAAAAAATAATCATTTGTATGTGTAATGTGTTACGTTGCTTCATAGCTTTGAATTACCTATATGCTTACGTAATTAAGATGAACGCAAACAAATACAGTAATTAAAAGTATATATGATTAATTAGACTTGAATCTTGATGACCATTGACTACCTTAAGTCGGCTAATTGAATTATAATTAACAATATTAGTTATTCTAGTGTTGTCTTAATGTTTTTATTTTTATTTTTTATGATCATGATGTCCGAGCTAGTTTTTACGGACCTCAACTAATTTTACGGGATATCTATTACCTTCCACTAGTAATAAATAATGTTTTTATTTTTACTCTTTTATGATCGTGGTGTCTGGACTAGTTTTTCGGACCTCAACTTAACCCCACGGAATATTTGTCACCTCTCACTGACAACAAGTATTTTTTTTTGTGATCGTGGTGTCTAGGCTAGTTTTTGTAGACCTCAACTAGTTCAACGGGATATCTATCATCTCCCACCAGTAACAAGTACCAGACAACTCTGTTCACCAAGGCTAGAATAGATAGGATGAATCGCCTACTATTTTCGTCTCCGCTGAAATTTGAAAATGACTCTTAATCACTTTATTGACCACTAAGCCTGTTATCTTATTGTTTTAATTTGATTATTATAACATTATTATTTTGCAAGACAAGTGTCTTACCTAATGAAGACCACATTTGAATCTTGCCGTAATATTGAACAAGGTTCATTTGGAAAAAAATTAAGTGTACGTGCTGAATAATAAGAGGGTGTCATGTCACTTTCCTATGTAAAACAGAAATTACTATATAGTATTTATTTGTGCAATTTTGAATGCAATATAAAAAGAGGATTCGTGGAAAGTGACAAAGTACATAACAATAATAACAATAATTTAAAGACAAGGTAAAGACAAAACTTCCACTTGGATGAAATCTTTCTTAAATCTTAAAAGTAATACTACTAATTGATTAAAGAATACCACAATTTTATTGTAGAAAAAATGTCAAAAATGGTCCATTATGTTTAGGATTAGGTTCAAAATAAACCCTAAAATATGCTCTGAATAATATTGATCCTTTAAGTAGGTTAAAAGTTAATGTATGTCTCCGTCAAATATTTAACATGTTAGATTTGACAAAAATTATGGGAAAAGAAAAGGATTTAATAAAAAAGTAATAGAAAAGTTCCATCATATCCTAGAAATGAAAAAATAGATAAAAAATAATAGAAATTGTACATAGAAATTTACAAATAATATGCCTTTAAATGTGAGTTCCTGTTAAATCTTTTTTTCCTACAATTATTGTCAAATCTAACAAAATGGAGCTTGTTAAATATGTGACGGTCTGACGGAGACCAAAAGTGTTAATTTTTTGACAAATTTAATAGACCAATACTATTCAGAACATACACTTTAGAGACTATTTTGAACGTACTCTCAAACATAAAGGACCATTTTTGTCATTAACATGAAAATTTGTTCTTAATTAATAATTACGATATGGTTGTCTTGTCCTTCTGTTTGTTTGAATAAAATTATGCATTTTTTCCATAATCCATTCATGATTAACACTAATATAAAGCACTAGCCAACAAAATAAAAAATAATCAACATGCCCGAATCTACACTCTAAGGGTCGTTTACTATTCAAGTTAAAAAGAAATTATATACTTCGTCCATCTCAAAATATGTGGTATTTTTACTTTTCGAGAGTTGGTTCGATTAATTTTTAAAATTTTGAATTAGATTAATTAGATGTTCAAAAACTATAAAAAAAAATATACTATAAATCATCAATCCCTTTTATATCAATATGATTAAAAATAATATTTTAAAATATTGATTAAAATTCATGTAATTTGAATTTAAAGAACAGAAGATATATCTTGGAACGAAGGTAATATGAATTATGTTTAATTACTAAGGAAACAAGAATTATGTTTAATTTAGTTGATATTTTCAAATTAATAGAGTTTATTATTTCAAAACGAACAATATTCACTTCTGAATGACCAGATGCAATACAAGGAACTCATGATTAAAAAGTTATGACAGTACATGTATAAAAAAAAAGTATATGTATAACTTATGATATAGTTAAGAAAAGAAAAAAAAAACTTTATAGTAGCAAATTTCCATAAAAGAAAATAAAATTACAAAAGATTTATCCCACATATAGAGGGATCAGAATCTAGAACTTCACATCTTTGACCATTTCATTTTGTACTTTACGATCCTTAGGCACTTGCATGTCAACCGGTCGTAAAAGACGGAATATATAAATATGTCATTTAATTTGATTTTAATTGATATTACACATTTTAATTTTGATTGTATTCAAATAAATATTTAAATTTGTATAAAGTTGAACAAATATAAACTCATGTTCTATTTGACATAATACACAATGGTTTAGGTGTATCTCACGCTAATTGCCACGTAGAATGATATGCAGGATGCGTGTCTCTACTTATTCAACATTATATAAGTTTTAGAGTCTGCTTGGATTGACTTTTTTTAGATATTTTAAGTTAAATAACTTTTAAACAATTTTATAGTGCTTGGATAGAATGCCAATTTAAATATGCTCTAAGTGTCTATTCGTGGACATTCAAAATTAGAAAACATATATACCAATTCAAACCAAGTTAAATGATACGTTTATATATTATGCCGCCACTACATACCTATAGAATCACTCCATGTTAGTGTATGTTTTTTTTTTTTGGAAATCCAAGAAATTTATCATAGTTATTTTTTAATTGTGCAGTAGATAAATTCACTTTCCTACAATAACTCACAAACCACACCAAAACTATAAACATCCAAATTCAAGATTATATTAAACATAATTAACTACAATAAATTTTTTTTCAAAACAATTTGATCACATTAATCCAAAACAATTGTGTCCAAGTTCATCCCCCCAAAATTTTTAAGTCCCTACATATATATAACAACAAATCCTTCCAAAAAATTCCAAGTCATTAAGCACTTAATCTTCCATTTATAAACACAAATCAGTCCAAAACTTTAGTATTTAATTCAATAAGACCCCACCAACTTTCTTTTTCTCCATTTCAACTCCATTAAAAACCCAACTCTTTTTGAAACCCCCCAAGAGAGACGAGAAAGCCTCTCTGCATCTCTCTCCAATGGCGACAATGGCTTCTCTGTTTCTCAAAACTCCAGGTCCATCTCAATCTTTACCCAAAACCCACAAAACCCATTTCGTTTTACCGCAAAATCTCCCACTTTCATGGCCTTCCAAGTATCGGGCCGGGCCGGTGGCGGCATCGGCCCGAATCAGATGCGGGCTGATCGAGCCTGATGGTGGGAAACTTGTGGAGCTCATAGTTGAGGAGCCACAAAGAGATTTGAAGAGGAGACAAGCTTTGTCTCTTCCACAGATCAAGTTATCGAAGATTGATATTCAATGGGTTCATGTACTCAGTGAAGGCTGGGCTAGCCCATTGAAAGGATTCATGAGAGAATCCGAGTTCCTCCAAACTCTTCATTTCAATTCGCTCCGATTAGGTGACGGCTCAGTCGTCAACATGTCGGTGCCGATTGTGCTCGCCATTGATGATTCGAATAAGAATAACATCGGTGATTCGAGCAGTGTTGCCCTTGTTGATGATAAGGACAATCCTATTGCCATTCTTAACGAGTAAGGACATTTTTGGCAATTTTTGTTTACTGTTCTTGTTATACATATATATATATTTTGGATTGATATTTTCGTGCTCAAGTCAATTTTTCTACCTTCAAATCAATGGTTTTTGGTTTAATGTACTAGATGATGACTAATTGATATGTTAATATATAACATTTTATGTGGCACCATTTGATTTGACACGTTTAAGAAAAAAAAAAACCTTTTGAAACTTGTGCTATAAAACAATTGTTAGTAATTTGTGTAGTTGTAAATCATTTCAGGTAAAAAAATGAATTTTAAAGTTATATTGTTTATAATTATAGTAAAGTGACATTCTTTTTGGGACAAACAAAAAAATGAAAGGGCGCCACATAAAATGATTCGGAGGGAGTACATAATTCGAGTCAAAAGCAAAAACTTTGTTTATAATGTGATGCAATCCAAATGAAAAGTTCTCTCAAGCACTGGGAGTAAGTTGTATACCTTAAATAACCTTGGAACTTAATATGTAGTAACAAAATGTGGAGTCTTTTTGATTATGTGCTTTGATAAGTGAATTTTTAAAAATCAAACTTGGCTCTTATCGATTATCGTAATTCATTAGGTGGAATCTTGTTGCATGAGTATTTTAATGTTTGTAGATGGCAGTTAAGATAAGTAGATAACATATGCGGATTATTATTATCATTTCAGTATTTGAAACAAAGGTACCTGAGGATAACTTGGAGCTCTTTGCTATGTGAATAGGCTATTACTTCTGGGGTTACTTGCGTTATGTGAGGACCTTGTTGAGTTGTTGGTACTGTAGAAGCATTTGCGATTGCTGCCGTTGTTAGAATATTTTGCTTTATACATACATACATACATATAATAGATGTAAGATGATATCTGATGATTTTACAGGTCCTTTATTTTGGGTCAAAATGGGTGGTAGAGGCATCGTGCAATATGTATTGCTCCCAAATCTCTTGTCTTGTGTTATCTGGAAGGAATTGTTTCATATTTTCTCAATGTTTGTGCCCATGCTTTGCTAGTGATATAACACCTGACCTCCTACCAGGCTTGGTTCATTTCATTTTCCAGTCTTTTTCACTATTAAAGTGATAAGGACTGGTGTTACCATATATGGTTCTTAGATAGGATATTAGGCATCCTTATGGTCCCCCCTATTCATTTGGTAAAGTGATCCTTATTTGAACAAAGACAAACACCACTACACGTCAATGATACACTCTTGTACTCATCAATAACCCCTAGCACTTCTGCATGACTACTTGCATAGAAGACAAAAATATACCCGTTCCATGCAGGACTACTTGCATAGGAGAAAGAGTAAGCTTGTACTGTTTCGGGTCAACCATTGTTGTAAATAAACATTCTATAGGCATTAAAAGACAAACCAGGTTCATCTGTCAGATTACCTCCACGAAAATAACATCAAATTATGCAGTTCCCTGGATTATCTCAATTTAAGCGTCAAGATATTAAAACGAACAATTACCTTTCTAATCATTCAAGTAAAGTTGGGAAATTGCTCGAAGAAAACTGAAGGTGATTAGTTTGTGATAGTTTTGGTATAATGATCCCCGTTTTGAATTTTGTACACCCATTAAGTTTTGGTTTGTCTCCAACTGTTATTTTACAAATTAGCATGTCGATCATTCTTTGGCAGTAAAGCCAGAAGGTACTTTTTTTACCCTTCATCTTTTTTAAATTCCCTTATGTGCAAGAATTTACCTGAGTTGTGGATCCAGGTTCTTCTTTATTGATGCACCGTCTTCAATATGTAATTGTTCCAGAGCTTTCCCTGCTCTGTGGCTTCCTTAGTGAAAACTTTTTACATTTTGAATTTAATCATAGTCGTTGATGTCATGGAGATCCTCCAGTGTTTAGCAAATTGGTTTTACCTCAACTTCTCTAGAGTCTAGACTAACTATTATTGTGCTTGTTATCTGCTTGTAAATTCAAGATGAGCACTTATAATCCCCTCTTTCTTCATTTCAAAATTTCAGTGTTGAGATCTACAAGCATAATAAAGAAGAACGGACAGCCAGAACTTGGGGAACCACTGCCTCAGGTCTACCTTATGCAGAGCAAGCAATAACTCATGCTGGAAACTGGCTAATTGGTGGTGATTTGGAAGTTATAGAACCGATCAAGCATCATGATGGTCTTGACAGGTTCCGGCTTTCCCCTGCTGAACTTCGAGATGAATTTACGAGGCGCAATGCAGATGCAGTGTTTGCTTTTCAACTCAGAAATCCAGTGCATAATGGCCATGCGTTATTGATGACTGACACACGTCGTCGACTTCTTGAGATGGGATACAAGAATCCTGTCCTTTTGCTTCATCCTCTTGGAGGTTACACAAAGGCAGATGATGTTCCACTTGAGTGGCGAATGAAGCAACATGAGATGGTTTGTGCTCTTGGACATTAAGATGTTTTAATTTTTTTCTTTAAATTTGCTATAAAAGAAAGCACTTAACAACCACCCATACCCATTTTGTTCATAGTCCTAGCTGAACAAACATGAGTTTTTTTTTAAGTACTTCTCAATTCAAGCTTATCCCAGCTAATTTGGGATTGAGTTGTAGTAGTAGTTGCTGTATCGTCATTCTGATTCATGTATTATAGTGCTGCTTCTTTAAAGTTTTGTACAATGAACTCTTCTTAGGTACTTGAGGATGGGGTGCTTGATCCAGAGACCACCGTTGTCTCTATATTCCCATCTCCTATGCACTATGCTGGCCCAACAGAGGTCCAATGGCATGCAAAGGCCCGCATCAATGCAGGTGCTAACTTCTACATTGTGGGCCGTGATCCAGCTGGCATGGGCCATCCACTGGAGAAGAGGGATCTATATGATGCAGATCATGGAAAGAAGGTACTCAGTATGGCTCCAGGGCTGGAGCGGCTGAATATCTTGCCTTTCAAGGTACAAAAACAATGGGTGTGAAGTGCATTGTATATCATTTTTAGTTTTTTCGTACCACAATGTGAACATTGAATTTTCTGGCAGGTGGCTGCATATGATAAAACTCAGAACAGCATGGCATTCTTTGATCCCTCTAGGCCTCAAGATTTTCTTTTCATATCAGGCACCAAGGTATATCTTTTTTTCATTGTCTTTCTCTGTTCTTCCTACCCCCGTCACTCGACCATACTCCTCGATTTCCATGCTATAGATAGAAGTATAGAAGACAGTATTTGACATCGACTCCCAAGTAGTTAACGTTTGAGTTGGATACAGTATTATTCTGTACAAAAGAAGCTACATAAATCAATACGATGTATGATTCTTTATCGTATTCTGTATTTACTTTAAGGCTCCACTGTTTTTTGTTTTTTTCCAGATGCGAGCGCTTGCAAAGAACAAAGAGAGCCCTCCAGATGGTTTTATGTGCCCCGGTGGTTGGAAGGTTTTGGTGGACTACTATGATAGTTTGACTCCATCCGAGAATGGCAGAGTTCCTGAACCTGTCCCAGTTTGAAGTTATCATCATTATAAAGGTTTATGACACCTTAAAAAAGATTAATGTAGCTCCAGGTTTGGTACACATTCCTCTTGAAGAACAAAATAATAAATAGTGAGACACTGGTATTGTTGTGTGAGAAAAAGTGTCTCCATCTTGTAAATTATTAAGTGCCTAACATGGCACCTTAACTTTGTCGACACATCTGTGTGGAGTTGTATCATAGGTTTGCTGTCATGAATATGAATTTCAGGTTTTCTGGTGTTATATCTTTGCATTGGTTCAAGAAAATGAATTATGTACCAGGTACCAATTCTCGTGCGTATCTCCAAGGATATGAAGAGTTAGGGGTCACATTACGTATCAAATTAAAGGTTTTCGAGTCTAGTTTCCAACTCATCAAACCGTTTGTCACGAGGAGATATGATCACTAAGAAGAAAATGCAAATTCAGCTTGACCCTTGCGGCCTTGCCTAACACATTTTCACCTAAGTTATAACATTAATGAACAAACAAACAAATGTTATGTAAGTACAAACAGATGCAAGTGTTACAGAATGAACAAACAAATATGGTAGAAATTGGCAAGGCAAACTTGCTATAACCTAACACTTGATCTAAATCTTGAGTAACTAAAGTTCTAGCTGTTCCAACGACTAAACAAAGGCGTCTTTGGAACAGGTATGACTCTTATGAGCAAACTAACTGGCCATGATAAAGCAGCTATCCCAATACACACTTGCCACTTCATCCAATTCAATCTCTGAGTACATGCAAACTTTTTCAGAATTTCGATCATTGCAAACTGGATAACAACTATCATTCCAACAATCCCCCAAAATAACCGCTTTGTTTTTAGCTCTCTGAGGAGACCCCCTTCGAACTTTCTCAGATTGAATATGTTGACTAGTTGGCATAGCACAAAGATGTTGAAGATCATCGTGTCCTTTTCCTTGTCGCTTAATTGGTATCCTGATTCACCTGTGAATTGGATGGTTAGCAACACTGAGATCAGGTACATTGCTTGGCCCAATATATTTTTCCACATGATATTGGTTATGAATGGTTCGTTTTGGTTGGTTGGTGGCTGCTGCATGAGCTTTGTTCCAGTCCCGTCCATAGTGAGAGCTACAGCTGCTAATGTCCCCACCATCAGCTTTACCCAAAGTACCTGAAGCATTGCATAGGGAACATTGCCTGCTGAAATTACTGTGACAATGTTGATGGTCGTGGGCTCGCTAGCTGAAATTGCTGTCACAAAGTCTATTACCAAAGAAGCGATGGTTGCTGTTAGTTGGTATTGGGTGAATATCTGAACATTGTTGTATGTGGTTCGACTCCAACTTAGAACTCTAGCTATGGAAGCAAAGTTATCATCCATGATGACAATATCGGAGCTGTTCCTTGCTGCATCGGTTCCTTGATTACCCAGTGAAAGCCCCACATTAGCTTCTCTAAGTGCTTCTGCATCTTCCACTCTGTCTCCAGTAACTGCAACAACATGACCTTTCTTTTGCAAGCATATTACCATTAGATGCTTGTCCAATGTTGAGGCTCTTGCGATCACACGAATGTTATCAACTTTCTCCAATCTTTCATCTTCAGCATATCCTTGGAATGTTGTTCCTTCAATGACTTCTCCACTGGATGTGTCGTCAGGATCAATTATACCACAATCAATAGCTGATGCACGAGCCGTGTGGATATCATCTTTTGTAATGATTTTGATGTTCACCCCAGCATCTTGGCAGTCCATCACAGCTTTCCTTGCTTGTTCTCTACATGGAGCTTTCAGACCAACAAATGCTAATAAGATCGAATCATCTTCTTTGAGCTTGGGATGGAAATGCCCTTCATGATCAATCTGATGTTCTGCTGTTACACTTCTATATGCAAAACCAACACAGTGCAAACCATCCATTTTCATCTTTGTAATTCTTCCCTGCAACACTGCTCTAGCATCATCGTTTATATCTTTGACATCTCCTGTCTCCACGTAGTAACGTGAACACATGGCCAGTATTGCCTCTGAAGTTCCTTTGTGGTGTATATGGACTCTGCTGTCAGCATTCCTCCTTATCAAAACACGCCCTTGGTATTCCGAGTTGAAGCTTTCAGAATGGACAAGTGTACATCTTTTTTTCAGTTGTTGTACATCCATATTCATGCTTTTGATGCCCCAGGCCAAAATTGCATTTTGAATTTGATCCTCAATGTGTTCAAACGAAGACCCCGGTGGGATCTTGGTTGTATTCAGAGCCATTCCTTCATGAAGCAGATCAAGAATTTCTGGTGCAAATGAGGAGAAAGTACCACTTCCAAAATACTCTTCCCATAGCCAAAACTGGCTGACCTGCAGAGAGTTTTCAGTCAGTACGCCTTCCTTATTCGTACAAATCACAGTAGCGGAGGCCATTGCTTCACAAGCTGAAAGACTTCTTACAAGTGCTTGATCAACAATCATCTTCTTGGTCGAGTAAGCTATGGCTAGTGCACAAGCTAGCGTTAAACCTTCTGGAATAGCACCCGATGCAATTGCAACTGGAGTAGCTAGAATCCCAAGAAAGGCTTTCCATACATCTTGTATACTTGTCTTACCTCCAATGAACAACTTCCTCCCATTATTTTGCATATTCCCTGTGAAGTAACGGGCCAACAACACTAAGAAAACCAAGAAACTAACAGCCAAACCAACCTTCGCTATACACGAGGTCAGTTTGTGCAGTTTCTTCTGTAAAATTGATTTATGATCATGATTGACACAAACTGGACTTATGATTTCTGCCAATGCTGTATCCATGCCAACTGCTGTAACAAGCATTAAACCATCACCCCTCAAGACCTTGCTACCCGATAACAAGAACACGTTGGTGCTATTGCTAACTTCCACAGGGTCATTTTTCCTTGTTATAGTTGATTCATCAATATGTAAAAATTGGTCACCTATGTATATCCCATCAGCAGGGACTTGATCTCCGGGTTTCAACCGAATGACATCTCCAACAACTGCTTCAGATAAAGCGATACGCGTATCCTTCCCATCCCTAATCACAAGAATTGGGACAGTTTCTATTGGCCTACAAAGTTCATAAAGTTGCTGTTTATGCCAATAGTTACAAAAAGCAGAGAGACTAATGGCAAGAAACAGGGCTGTTAGTATAATTCCCCCATCCAAACATCCTTTCAGCCCACGTTTTTTTACGCCAAAACCAAGCGATATAACAGCATACAATAGTACAATGATGATGATAGGATCTTTGAGGCTCTTCAACAGGATTTTCAAAAGATTTACTGATGGCTTCTTAAATGTGTTGGTTCCAAAATGCTTGCGCCTAGAAGCAATATCCTTAACATCACCTAATATACCCTTCTCAGCATCAGCTTTCAGGACAAACAACACACTTTTTACACTACCAAACTCTTTAATTTCTCTATCTCGAACGAGTTTTGCTAACATTTGCTTGTTGATTCTCGAAAAACATTCTGGTTCGATATCAACTGCAGTGTAAGACAGAGATCGCGAAAAGTTGCTCAAGATCTCAGTCTTGTTTTCAGGAACAATCTTCCTGGCTGTAGACTGTAATGCCCTGGCAGTATAGAGAATTTTACACGCCCAACGCCATCTCTTCCTGGCGAGGGATGTTAAAATAGGCGTTAATTGCACTTGCAAGATGTTGCCACACATGATTTTGGTATCAATATCTAACTGAAGATGATGGTGAGATTGAAATCTGGTTTTACTGTTGATGTATCAACAAGCTGATGGCTACAAGTTTTAGTTTATAGACAAAAGTAAAGCGTCGGTAGACCGTGTGTACTGTACACACTCAGACTGCTACGAGTATGAATATGATAATTTTCTTGGAAGCTGCAGTAACAGACTACTCTTTATCAGTGAATGTTATATAAGATCTTTGTTTTGTGTGTTTGTATTTTTGTTCTTGACTTGAGAATGGTCTTTGTTGTTTAAAGCTTATAAGGGGTCGTTTGGTACAAATATTGGTAACGCAGACGTTAGTAATGCAAGGATTATTTTTTATCAAGTGTTTGGTTTATTACTTTCCACCTAATTTTATGTTTGATTTAAAACTCTAATATTATGAGATTTTCTATTCCACGTAATCTAGAATATCATATAATTTAGTAAGCTGAAGATGTGTTATTTTCTGTTTAATGATCCCCTCTCTTCAATTTTTCTTCAGTCTACCTCTACATCTCCTTAGACCTAACATTGTCAACTGCTCGCACCTCCTCACTAAAGCATTTGTGTTTTTCCTCTTCATACGTTTGAATCATCTCAAGACCTTCTTTTAGGAATATGCAATTAATCCCAAATTTAATACCGAAATAACTCAATTAATTTCTCCAACCAAACGGCCCATTAGAGTAGTGGATTCCAGCTTGGCTAATATATAGTCGTAATAGCACTTAGCACTTATTAAAAAGTGAATAAATGATTGAATTATCATGCATGAAATGAAGAAGCTACTTGATAACACATCCAAAAAGCAAAAGGGGAAAGGATAAAAAGTGTGCAAATTTCCATAAACGAAGTTTCCAGTAATTTAATATAATACGTGTTGAATGTCGTAACTCTACATTACTTGAATGTTATACTTGTGCAAGAAGTTTTGAAGATATAGTTAGTTACCATATATAGGTGTTAACAACTGCACTTGCAAGATGTTGTCACGCATCATTTTTTGCTACATTGCTCGGACTCTTTAAAAATATCAAGGGGTGCATGTCAGATTCGCCAAAGTAATGTATTTTTGGATAATCCAATACGAATACCGCATCGAAAGTGAAGAATCCACGCAACTTAGATTTTTGGTATAATAATATCCAAAACGGTAATTGAAGATGGTGTTTAATTTCTAATTTGATAATTTGAAATGTCTATTGGATTCTGTTGGTGCATAAAAGAGCTGATGGCTACAAGTTTATACTTCCTCTCTTTACTTTTACTTAGTCACTTATTCTTAAAATAGATTTTCATTTTTACTTGTCACTTTTGAAATATCAAAAAAAGAAAAATATTTTTCCATGTTTTACCCTTAGTATTAAATGCTATTCTTCATATCATTTTTCAAGACTCAATATTAAATATTAATTAGTAAGGGTAGTGTGATAAAATTCCTACATCAAAAATTATTTTCTAAATGAGTATGCCATTGTTGGAATATATATTATTAACCATATGTTTAGATATAGTATTTATTATAGAATAATTATTTATTTATTCAGTTTTAATAAAAAATTTAATAGATCATATATTCGTTTATGGTGTCTGTTTACTTATATAGTAGATGATTAAGTGTATAGAGTTTTAGCTTATACACAGAGGATTAAATCATTGGTTCTTATAAATATAAATTTTTTTTTGTTCACAATCTAAGATGGAAATTGGACATGCCATCGTTACGATTGTAGCACAAGATTATATATAGTTTATCTTGATTATGGGAATGACATAGTTCCAACTTCTTGTGCTAGTTCATTTTGTATGTATTAAACGGGACCGAGTAGAGATAGTTGCTTTAGACCGACTGACAAAAGCATATTCTCTAAACTATTAAATGTACTTATATTCGTAATCCTGATATAATTATTATCATCTATATATGTTAATATCGTTTTAATTTATTAAAAGGTGAGATTCTTAGATGGATCAATATGCCTGGTAGATTAGATGATAATAATATATATTGGTGAAATAATATGTTAGTTGACGAAATCCATGTCTCTATATAGAGATTGATGATATGCCTTTTTGAGAAGCTTATAAGTTTTCATCGTACAAACCTTGCAAGTGGATTTATGAATCCGACACATGAAATAAGTTATGCAGTGCTCTAAAGGAAATTAATCTTTGCATTAAATTCTTCAGTGATTTAATTTATTGATTAGTATCTGTAATCTTAACATGGAGAATTGCACAAGCATTTAATGGGAAATTTCGAAATATAAATAGAGGAGTGCAATTACGAATTTCTAGTGGAATGATTTGTAATTAATTATGGTAAGAATAATTCAAATTAATTATTTGGAATTATTTCCATAATAGGAAGCCTCAGTAATTAATTATGTGGTCTCTACCGTGCTCATATTTAATTAGAACTCAGAATTATATTCTAAGGGGAAAAGGGAGAAGTATGTGTCTTTCTCTATTCTAAGGAAAGGGAGAAGTATGTGTCTTTTTCTATTATAAGGAAATGGAGAAGTATATGTCTTTTTCTATTCTAAGGAAAGACAGTGTGTTTCCTCTCCTCCTTGGACTAGGAAAAAATCTCTATAAATAGGGATTCTTCTAACCCTTGAAAGAGAATAAGTTTTCTATACAATATTTACCCATCCAAGTATTGAGAGAGTTCGGAAGTGAACTTGGGATCACTGTAGAAGACCGTAGAGCTGCCATCCAGTTTGTGGACTAGCTTGAAGGTGTTTGCTCACGCTTCAAGAGGTAGTTCTTGAATAAAAATTCAGAAAATTTATATGCTCTAGCATGATTTTATGTGTTATAGCATAATACAGTGGCAGACCCAGAAATATTACAAAGTGGGTTCAATATATATATATATATATATAAAGCTGCATTAAATGAAGCGAATAAATTAAAATAACAACAAAACAAATTTTGAGTAATCAAGATACTCATTACAATTGTATTCTGCGAATTTTCATTTCTTGAAACCTATTCATAATACTATCACCAGAAACAGTATTAAATATTTTTTTTCTACATAAGGCACAATACATCCACTCATTAAGTCATCATCCATTCTATTTCGCAATTCACTTTTGATCAACTTCATTGTCGAAAAAGCTCTTTCAACTGAAGCAGTGGCCACTAGCAGAAGCAATGCAAATTTTACAAGGCGAAATACAAGGGGATAATTTAAATGCTTCTTTGCCTTCACTAGCTCTTCAGAAAGATCACCAAGTCCTTTTAGGTTAAAGAGCCTTTCATCAACATCATGGACATCAACAATATAAGTCTCTAACTGATTCTTAAGAGTAACCATCATGTTTTCACCAAAATCATCAGGATATAATTCAGCCATTCTTAATATTTTCTTGATGTCTAAATTAGAAAACGAGTCAACTGAATTCAAGCAAGCAACTCCAATAAGCAAATCTATTCTCACCTCATTAAATCGATCATTGAGTTCTTGAAGTTGCCAATCAATAATCTTGAAAAAAATTTCAACACGATAATGATGTAAGACAGTATACTCAACAACTTTGTGTCGAGATCTTCCAAAATTAACATAGAACTCATCAAAATTAGGCATCAAAATATCATACTTAACACAAAATGCAGACACATTCTCGATAAGTGAATCCTATCCTTCATCCCTTAGATTTTGCAATCATCTCTTCACCACTTTAACAAGTAAAATAGCATTTGCAATATCTTGTTCTTTCTTTTGTAAGGACTCATTAAGCTCATTTGTGATCGCCAAAATATCTCTCATCAAATGCAATATAAAAGCAATCTCAAATGTGTGACAAACTTTAAGATATCCTGTTGCCCTAGCTCTTTCTTCAACAGATTCAGAATCAACAACAATAGTATCAAGAACATCAATAATAGAGCCAAACATACTAATGAAGTTCTTAAAAGATTTATAGTGTGAACCCAAATGAGTATCAGCAGCTCTAGAAAGACCAAGGTCTTGATTCAAACCCTTACCAGTTTCAACCTCCCCCATATCTAGTACCTCTTGAAAAATTTTAGCTTGAGATTCTCGAAGTTCATCCATACGTTTAAAAGAACCTCCCACCACATTTGAGATATTAGAAACCAACAATATAAGTTCTTCAACTTGAAGACGTTTTTTAGATACCCCGATAAGAGTCAACTGAAGTTGATGAGCAAAACAATGGATTGCATGAGCTGATCTACTTTCTTGTTGAATCAAAATTTTAAGGCCACTTAATCGCCCTTGCATATTGCTTGCTCCATCATAGCATTGCCCACGTATATGAGATACACTTAAAGAATGTTGAGCAAGATAGTTAACAATTGCTTCTTTTAAACATAAAGCACTAGTATTACGAACATGAACAATCCCGATAAACCTTTCAACCACAAATCCCCATTTATCAACATATCGCAAAACAATTGCCATTTGCTCCTTACGTGACACATCACAAGATTCATCGACTAACAATGAGAAATAGTCACCATTTAGATCCTCCATAATAGCTTTAATTGTTTCAAGCTTACACGCAGTGATGATATCTTTCTGAATTTTATGAGAAGTCAACTGATCATTTTTTGAGCTTTTTTCAACACAAGATCTCTAATTTTATCACACCGACTCTCATACCATGAAAGAATTTCAAGAAAGTTACCTTTATTTAATGATGATTCATCTTCTCGATGTCCACAAAATGCCAATTCTTTATTCAAAAGGAGTCTCACCACCTCAACTGAAGCTTTTAAACGAATTTTGTGCTCTAGCTTGGTTTGATTAGATTGCTTAATAAATGCAGCTTGAATTGATTGATCTTGTCGCATTAGATCTTCACACTTCTTCTTTGCCTGGTCATGAGCACTATTCGGTCCACCAACGTGTATATTTAATCTTTTCTTTTTGTGCCAACTCCTGAACCCTATACTTGAAAATGCTTCGCTTCCACCTTGATGAATGCTTTCATCTTGAAATAAATAACAACACAAACAATAAGCTGCATCTTCAATCACACTATACTCTAACCAATCATGATATTTTTTGAACCATTTACGGTTAAAACGACGTTTTAATCTGTAGATATCTCTTTGAGGAAACTTGGGGATTCGCGGTTGATGAGGTCCTCTTTGAATATATGCTCGTCTAATCTCATCACGTTCGTCTGGATGATAGTTCAAAATGAGTATTCTTTTCTTTGGATCTGCCGGTAAAGAATCCAAATTTACTCCTTGCTTTTGTTTTTTAGCAGAATGTTGATTCTCTTCTAATTGGTTCAAATTTTCTTCCACATGAAAAGTATTTTGAGAAGATGAACTTGGTTTTGGTAACTTGGATGATATTGGAGAGAAAAATCTCTTCATTGGATTTGAAACTGAACTGCCAAACAAAGATTCTAATTAGAACAATAATATGAAAGATAGAAATTGATTTCATAAGGATGCAATATAAAAAAAAAAAAAAAAGAAAAACTAGCAGAATGCAACCTATTAGTATAATAAAAAATATAGCATAAGAATATATAAGAGAAATAGTTAGTATCTCAGTGAAGCATAACAAGTTTATAACAAACACATTGTAGGCATAAAAATTATATTAATATTTGAACATGAGTTCGACTTAGAAACTCCGATTGATTCTCCAAACTTTGAAATCTAAAATTATATATGAATATGAAGAATAAACCGTAGAGATACAAGAGACGAGAGATAAGAGACAAGAGAAAAAAGAAAAGAGAAAACCTTAATCCGTTGATCGACAATTTGAGTTCTTAAAACTGATTTTTTTTCACTATTTTTTATCTTTGTGTTGATGCATAGTTAGAAAAAATAGGGTTTCTGCCTTTCTGGGTTTGGGTTTTGACCTTTGGGTTTTGGGAATTGTCTAACTTAAAATTGATATTACCTTTTAAATTGGGATTTGAAACCATTTATTTATTTTAATATTTATTATATTATATTATTAATGAATGGGGGGCAAACTACGTTGTGGGGGTGAAGTCACCTTTTAAATTTAAAAATACGTCTCTTTTAACTTTTAAGACTTAAAAAGAAAAAATAATTCAATGTTGCGGGTGGGAATTAAACCCCGGATGTATCATCCAAATTGAACCCACTTTGCCACTGGATTACTCATTACTATTGGTTTAAGTGGGGTCAAATTATTTATATATAGGTATATTGTTTCAAAAAACAGATTGAATATATATGCATATACAGTGTATTTTTTCGACGAAGTGGGTTCATATGAACCCACTTGCAACCAAGTAGGTCCGCCCTGGAGCATAAACGTATGTGTTGTCTATTATTCATATAAACAATATGATTCTGATATGCTTTCGCTGTGCATATAGTTTTCCAACAGCCACATCAAACCGTGACAAGTAAAAATAACAGAGAGAGTAAATAAAAGGAAATCGTGTGTACCATACAGACAGGCTGCTAGGAATGATGAGATGCTATTATTGTTGGAAGTTGTAGCATTAATAGTGAGTGTTATAAAAGATTGTTTGTCTTTTTGTTCTTGACTTGAGATTGGTCTTTGTTTAATAAGCTTATATAAAGAGTATATATTGGATTCCAGCTTGGCTTATATGTATGATGACTATGACTTATCAGAGAATGAAAAACGATTGACATAATCATTTAATGAAGTATTGGACACCTAACACAAAAAATTCAAAATGAACCAAAGGTGGGGTGTCGTGAATAAGGTTGTTCTTCCTTAATTAAGATGTCTTGAGTTCAAGATCTTAAAAAAATTCTTGATAGGAAGTGCTTTGCTTTGAATGAAGTTCTACGTGACGCAAATCCAAAATTAATCAAAATTCAGTATAAATATCAGACATTGAGTAAAAAACAAAATGAAAAGAAAGAAGCAAAAGGAGCAAGCTAAGGCTAAAAAGTGAGTACAATGATTGTTGAGTTGGTTTGTATTTTTGGGGGGTTTTAAGTGACGGAATACTTATATAAAAAATAATTGCATGATTGTTTATCCTGATTTAGATACATTATGAATAAAGGGGTGTGTATCGGTCGGTTCGGTTTTAAGTATTATTGGTTCGGTTTATCGGTTTTCGGTTTTTAAATATGCTAAATCGATAACTAAACCAATAAGATACTTGTTATCGGTTTTCGGTTTATCGGTTTTTGGTCGTTAACGGTTCGGTTTTCGGTTTAACCAATAAGAAAATGCTTTCAAAATAAATATATGACTTCTTCAACAATTTGATGTAATACAAGCATACATCGAAACAAGCAAATCAGACTGTTGCAACTATAAAAGCCAAAACACTATGAATTTATGATGTTAATCGAATTGTAGACATTTACAATCGTGCAAAAGCTATTATTAATCAATTATAAACTAAAACTAATTAAAACCAAGAAGTCCCGTTGTGATCCAACTTTGATCTGGATGTCACATCTCCATAAAGAGTAAATCGGCAGTTTATCATCCACTCTCCACAATATTTTTTGTTTGATATTTATGTATGACTAAAAATTAAAATAGTAAATTACTATATTCTTAATGGGTTATCGGTTAACCCAATAATCCAATATTGAAAAACCAATATCAAACCGATAACCCAATAATTTTTTTTTATAAAACCATTAAATAACCAATAACCCAATAACAATAAACCAATAACACTTTTTTCGGTTCGATTTTTGCACACCCCTAATTACGATAAATAAAGGATTTTGTGTGAATTATTTAGCCTATTGCTACTATATTATATTAGCGGCAATAATAAATATGTGTACTTATAATCAATACTCTATATAAATATAGCTAAAGGCTTTAGCAACTCTGGATATAATAACATTAACACAAAAAAACTATAATTCTTAGATTTCTAACATATTCAAATATTTAAGCATCATATAATTTTATTTGTTGATACTCATTAAGGATATATCTTATATAATCAACCCATTTTAAGAGGGCCAGATAAGAATTGGATAGGGTTTAGGATGAGTTAGATCCTAAATAAATTTAAATATTGATTTAATTTTTTCCTAAAAAATTATAACTGTCATGTCATTAAATAATTAGGTACAAGAAATTGTTTTTTCAACTAAAATGACCATGGAAGCTAATTAGACAAAATTAAATAACCATAAAAACTAACTAAACAAACAAAATTGGAGGATAAAACAAAATATAATGATTTTGATTTTTGATGGTCTTACTACAAGTTGAGTGACTCATTCTAACTTAACAATCACAACAGCAATTACTAACATGAAGCCTAAACAGGTTGAGATTGACTATTAGTTTGTTTGATAAATATTTCAAAATCTACTTATTCTGAAGAGTATTTATTTTTTAAAAAAAATTAGCAATTTGTGTTTAACTAATTTCCTTCATTAAGATTACGGATGTATGGAACTAATTAAAAGTGCAAATCACATAAGCCAAGCTCGGAAGTAGACAATCATGAACAAATTACACTATGATTTTTAGTATTAATAATGGAATGTAACATAAATCAATTAATCAAATTGCACACGCAAGTGTACGTGGTCGCAAAAGTAATAAGTGGCTCTTTAAGAACCGGAATATCGAACCCACAGAGACTTGTCAATTAACTATTTACTAAATTATACTAGTCTAATTATTTATTTAAGAGTGTCAAAAGAAATAAAAGAATGCAAAAATTAAATACTAAGATTAACTTACAGTGATTGGGATAATTCCAGGGCTGCAACAAGAATAGGGTTTCATGTATCGCATCTCATGTAATGAATTAACTAAGGTTATCAAATTACTGATTACAGGGTTGATTTTATGATCATGATCTCTCGACCTCTAATCGCCTACTCCAACTAGCTGTCTAACTACATCGTTGAGCGGGGATAGGCAGTCCTAATTGGCGAGCATTTATATTTCATCCTGTTTCGTAACCAAGCGAGGTGTTCGTCCGGGCGTCACTCTTGAACGCGAATCTAAACAAAGTTAGAACAAGCTCTTTGCATTCTTTGGTCTATCTACCTCTTTATCTCTCGAGTCCAAGAATAGACAATAGATTTATTTCTATGGTGATCAAGCATGAAAAACTAAAACAAGAATACAAAAGTAATTTAAACGATAACCAACATTAATTCAAAACAATTGATGTTCAACAATTACCCATGGCCGCAGCCCCAGAACAAGGGTCTTTAGCTACTAATACCTAAGAAAAAGAAGAAGAAAAGAACCCTAAAAAGTATTCACAACTTTTCCTTATAAAGTGTCTTCCTTCAAAAGTCTTTTCCAATAATTATTTCTATGGACTATTTATAGATGTAGAAAAACCCTGAATAAAATAACTGAGTCCAAAACAAATTAGGAACCCAAAACCAAAACGGAATTGGATTCCTACCGCCACGTGAACACTTCAATTCAAATTCTTCTTTCAACTGCACTTCTATATATAATATATTATTATATTCAATTTAATCTATTAAGCTGCCTGCTTGATTTTCCTTCTAGAATCTTCTATTTTTAATTCGTTTTAGCTCCAAACTTCTTCATCTTCCCACCAATTTAATCCTACAAATAAAATACACTATTTAGCACAATCCATAAAATCCATGCTCAAAAAGGACAAATATAAATACTAAATTTGAGGCAATTAATGATAAGAAAATATATTTTTGGCCTCACATCAATGGTCTTACTATAAGTTGAGTGACTCATTCTAACTTAACAATCACAACAGCAATTACTAACATGAAGCCTAAACAGGTTGAGATTGACTATTAGTTTGTTTGATAAATATTTCAAAATCTACTTATTCTGAAGAGTATTTTTTTTTTAAAAAAAATTAGCAATTTGTGTTTAACTAACTTCCTTCATTAAGATTACGGATGTATGGAACTAATTAAAAGTGCAAATCACATAAGCCAAGCTCGGAAGTAGACAATCATGAACAAATTACACTATGATTTTTAGTATTAATAATGGAATGTAACATAAATCAATTAATCAAAACAGATACTATTGGAACAAACTAGCTTATGAAAAAAACATAGATAACACCTAAATCTACTCATTTAAACAAGTCTTTCAAGTAATCCACACTTAGATAACTAAAGATTGGTCTCTCTGGGACATTTATGCACTTGACAAGCCAACCAATTGGCCAAGATGCAGCTGCAAATCCAATGCAGATTCCCCATTGCCCCCAATTCAGCCTCTCTGTATCTGCAAACTTCTTTAGAAAATCCACCATCACCACTTGGAGAACCAATGTTATTCCAATGATTGCCACAAACAACTTGTTCTTGTGTATTCCCTCAAAGACATTCTTCTTCTCCAGGTTTCGCGCATTGAATTCATTGAACACTTGGCAAAGTACAAACGTGTTGAAAAACAACGTATCGTTTACCTTCTTGTTGACACCAAAGATTGATTCTCCTTTGAATTGTAAGGTCGATAAAACAGCAATCTGGTATAAAGCCTGAGCCATTAGATTCCTCCACATAATATTTGTGATAAGTGGTGCTGTCCTACCGACTGGTTTCTTCTTCATGACTTCCTCAGTTGGCTTGTCTGTTGCGAGTGCTAATGCCCCTAATGTGTCCATGATCAAATTTACCCATAGCAACTGTACTGCTGTGAGTGGTACCTCACCAGATGAAACAGCAGCTACAAAACTGATCACCAGCGCAGCCACATTTGCTGTGAGCTGAAATTGGATGAATTTCTGGATGTTGATATAGAAACATCTTCCCCATTTCAGCACTGTGGCAACTGAAGCAAAATTATCATCTAAGATGACAATATCAGAACTCTCTTTAGCCACTTCAGTGCCCTGAATCCCCATAGAAAGTCCTATATCTGCTTCCCTTAAAGCTGGTGCATCGTTCGTGCCATCACCTGTGACCGCGACCACATGACCTTTCTTTCTCAAGCACTGCACCATTAGAAGTTTGTCAAAAGGGGATGATCTTGCCATCACGCGTATCTTCTCCACTCTCACCATCCGTTCTTCATCTGTTAGGTTGCGAAATTCTTCACCTTCTATGACTGCTCCTTCATCTACTTCCTGATTAGGATGAAGAATCCCACATTCTGTTGCTATGGCTTTTGCAGTGAACACATTGTCACCAGTGATCATCTTGATGTTCACACCAGCATTTTGGCAAGCTTCCACAGCTTTCTTCATGCCAGGTCGACATGGATCTTTTAGGCCTACAAAGCCCAAAAAAATGAAAGAGTTGTCTGGAACATTTCCATGAATATGCTCATGATCCTCCTGCTCAGATTTTATCACCTGCTTGTGAGCAAATGCGATACATCGAAGGCTACTGGCAGCCATTCCATCAATCATCCTATCACATTCTTCCTTGTCTGATTGCTCGAGAGGTTTTACATTCCCTTCTAGATCATAGTAGTGGGAGCACATTCTTGAAATCATTTCAGCAGCACCTTTCCAATGTGCATGAATTGTGCCATCAGTAATGTTCTTGATCAGGACACCACTCTTCTTTTTCTCCGAATTAAAAGCTTCCACATGTAGAATGTTGAAATTTCTTTTGATTTGATCCATATCCATGTTCAGTTCCCTAACAGCCCACGAAAGAATAGCTTTTTCAGTAGGGCTGCCCGAGAACTCGAAGCTGGAAGATGGATCGGAGGACTTGAAAACACTACCTGTAGTGTTCAATCCAACCCCTTGATGGAATAGTTCAAGAACTTTTGCTGAAATTGATGTATGACTTTCCGCCTTCTTGTGCTCTTTGCCTAAGAAAAACTTTGTGACAGTCATCTTATTTAATGTAAGAGTACCTGTTTTGTCTGTACAGATGGTGGTTGCAGAGCCCATAGTCTCACAAGCGGAGAGCTTCCTCACTACTGCCTTATCATCCATCATTCTCTTCATCAAGTAAGCCAGAGTAAGTGTAATAGCTAAAGGCAAGCCTTCAGGAATCGCGACAACAACAATGATAACAGCATTAGCAACACTTCCCACCACAGCATTGATCACATTACCAGATGGTGTCTTGCTCCCATTGAATTCTTTGTTCCCATTCTTATCTTTTGTGGTCCCGGTAAAGTATTGTACCAATTGGACAACAAGAATCAAGAAGGCAACTAACCATCCAACTTTATCAATCGATGAAGTGAGCTTGTTGAGTCGTTCTTGGAGAGGGGTGTGCTCGTTAGGGTCACTGCTTATTTCGCTCATCATTTCACCCCAGGTCGTGTTCATGCCAACCGATGTCACAAGCATCAAGCCATAGCCATCGACAACCTTCGTGCCAGAAATCAAGAATGGATTTTGGCTGATATTAATCTCAACATAATCACTTTCACCTGACATGCTAGATTCATCCACTTGTAAAGAATGACCTTCTACCAAAATCCCATCAGCAGGGACTTGATCTCCAATCTTCAAGCCAATGACATCTCCAACAACAATTTCAAATATCGATATCTGTTGGCGCCTCCCCTTTCTAACAGCTTCTACTTGAATAATTTTGCTCACTTTAGAAAGCTTATCAAATTGTCTGTTTTGTCTAAAACGACTAATAGACGAAACAGTGATGAAAAGTAACACAGCGACATAAGTACCCCCTCCCTCACACCATCCTTCTTTCGGTCCATCCTTCTGAATTCCCAATACAAGAGACAGAGTACCCCAGAGCAAAAGTTTAATGATGGTGAAATCTTTGAATGATTCCCAAACAAAGATGAAGAAACTCTTAGCAGGTGCCTTACGATACATGTTGCTTCCAAAAGCCTCATGTCTACGTGCAACGTCTTCTGGATCTCCGCTTATACCATTAGTTGCATCACTTTTGAGAGAAGCAGCAACACCTTGTACACCTCCTAGGTTAGCAAGTTCGTCAAAGTTTTTATCTTTGACAAGCTTAGCTAGACTTGACTGATCAATGCCTGAGAAAAAAGGGTGGTCTTGAACTACATCAATTGCGATTGTATCAGTCGATACATGAAGTATTTTTCTTGGATTGTAGGCAGGTGATCCATGACTATGAGATGGCAAAAGGGTTGGTGATACCTTATTTTTAAAAGCTCTGGAACAATAGATAGTAGCAAAAGCTAAGTGCCATCTTTTTTTGTTGGAGGATTCAATTTCTGCAGGAAAATCAGTTGCAATATTGTTCATGCAAAGGTAACGCAAGTTTTCTTGGAACATGTTGGATGGAAAATTTGTATAATAACAATACAAGGATAAAAATATCAAACAATTGATTGAATGTGTTTTGAATTTGTTTTGGAGTGAAGTAGTAATAATCCCCTGGAAGCTCAACCCGCCCTGCACCACCCCATTGTCATCTCTACGCGTAATCAAGTCAATAAAGTTCTGTTGATTGCACTTCACAGAAGTTTCCACTTGCATATCTACAAAATGTACATCATCCAAGATATGTAATTTGAGTTTAACGGGGGAACTTTACACAACTATATAATTAGAGTGAAACTAATATATAAGTTAGCACTTAGTAGTGTAAAATATCTTTTATACAGTCAAATTTTTTTTAGCAGAAATTATAACAGATTAGCATGTAATGATTTCTTAATTATTGCGAAATTTCATTATTCTTTAGTTAGAAAAATTATCCACCTCACATTATTTGACAAAATAAATAATTTGATCCACTAAGCTTTTGCTGTGAGGAGAATTCGGGGAAGGACTATACCACATGGGTTTCTTTTTGTTACAAATTGGTCATGGTGACAGACGACCGTGTGGGGTAGTATTAATCATGAAATGCAGGCGTAGCAGCTATTTATTTGTTTCACAATGTAATTGATGCGAAATATTTTAAGGTGATAGAGAGGTAACCAACAAAAACTCTCTTATCTTCATTTGCACATTTTTACCTACCACTCACCAACCCCACCCAGTTCCTCCTCATCCGTGCAACCCTCTTCTTAGTTCTTTAAAAATTGAAATGTGGAAGATAATAATAATCTATTTTTTTGGTAATTGAAAAGAATTAAAACTAAAAGACAAAAAATCATATATTAAATCATGCACTTATATACAAAGAAAATAAATGAGGCTGACACGGTAAAATAGAAGTTAATTTATTTTATTTGACTTTTTTTTTAACAAAGTTTCTGAGAATATATAGTTTTAGTTGAATATTAACGAAAACACTAGAATTAGAGATGGTTCATTCAACTAAATTTAAGTAATTTTTAGGTATACGTGCTTAAAAATACTTTTTCAGTGCTTAAGCTGAATTTAAAAATAAAAAGACAAAAATGTTGAAGCTAAAATAATGTATTTTATTAAAAAAAATATTGTATATAATATACATGTAGATACCTAAATACGAATAATATATTTACTTGTACATCCTTGAATCACAAAAGTTGATGTGGTGTACTGGTCCAATGCTTGTCTTTCCGCTTCTTCGCTAGCAAGGCATCCTGGGTTAACATACTTTTGTTGTCATTTTTTTAGGGTGGTTCTGGGGTAGCATGTTTTTGTTGTCATTTTTTTTATAAAAAAAAATGCATATAAATAAAAACTCAATCTAGATTTGAACTAGCAACTTTAAAGTTTATAAGGTCAAAACCATCAAACCACACATCAAACTATGTTACAAATTCGTGATACATCGATTTTATACCTGTTTTCAATATTTTCTGACGAAGTATTGGTACTTCTACTAACACACATCCATGTCTAGTAGTGTCCTGTTGTCTTCAAATCTTGGGTTCGTCTCTGGGCGTGAAGGGACAAAATAGTAATAGTCATCGTTGTGTTAGTTATAAAAGAAATAACATTATGAATTCTCAAAATGTTTCTAGTTGTTTTTAAAAGCTCTGGAACAATAAATTGTAGCAAAAGCTAAGTGCCATCTTTGCTTGTTGGAGAATTCAATTTCTGCTGGAAAATCAGTTGTAATGTTGTTCATGCAGAGGTAATGCAAGTTTTCTTGAAACATGCTTGATGGAAAATGTGTATATTAACAATGATGAACAATAAAAGGACAAAAAAAATCAAATAATTTCTGATTGTGTTTTGGAGTGAAGTCTAATAATCCCCTGGAAGTTAATATATATATATATATATATATATATATATAGTAATGATATAATATATATAGTATATAATTGTGTATATATGATATATAATTATGTATCAAAGATGTATATACTTTCATATACATTGTTTATATTATATTTACATATTTATATATGATGTACATTGATGTATCAGATATGTATATACATCTATAGACGTTTCACATAATATTTACATATGCATATATTTTTTTCGATCTTGACCAATTCAAGTCTCCTCTAAACAGTCCTAAATTTAAGTTATGAGCTCCTCTTGATGCTTCGAGTCTTTTGATATATAATTCTCTCGAAATGATTCACGTTTGTGGCACATCAAATTTTAAAATCGTATTTTGAAAAAGTTTACACATCGAAACATCTTTCAATTCTGAACCACTCAAATTTTAGTTCTGAGCTCCTGTCGATGTTGGAAGTCTCTTGATATATTATTCACTCGAAACAATTCACGTTTGCAGGAGGTTGAATTTTAAAACTGAGCTTTAATGGCTAAAAGCAACGGAGAAGAAGTAATACCTTAATGGTTGAAAGAAGGAGGAAGATAAGAATAAAAGTAGCGAAGAAAATGTAAGCAAAGAAATGAAATGCACTTCGCTTTGAAAATCAATAGTGCTGATTGATTATTTTTTGTAATAATTGATAATTGAGTTATTTTGGGTAAGAAATTGTGACTTCATGAATATTTTGTAATTTTCCCAATTAAATTATACAATTGAATTTTGGGATAATTACGACCTTAAACACTTTGGTCAACTACAAAATGTATATATTGTATATACTTAGTAGGCGTTTGGCCATGCGATACCATATCATGATATGAAATCGTGAGATGGAATCAACATTTGAACATGTGATTTCATGCTGATTCTATCTCATGATTTCATATCATGAGATGGAATCCCATATTCTACAAAAATCATGATTTGGTAAAATTTCATATCATGATTTGAGATTTTTTACATACAAAAATTGACCCACAAGTTTATATTTTGTTAAAATAACTCCACATTTATATCTACTAACCATTTATTTCATATGTAAATAAAATTTATAATCACATCATTACTTTTAAAAATTTATTATTCTCACCAACATAAAATTTATTATTACTTTAAATTTGGTGAATATAAATGATAAAGTAGGAATTGATTTGGTGAATATAAATGATAAAGTAGGAATTGATTTGGTGAATATAAATGATAAAGTAGGAATTGATTTGGTGAATATAAATAAGAAGGATCGAGAAATGCAAGTTCAACGTGAGGAGATTGTTCGTACTATGTGGGAGGATTATATTAAAGACTAGTACACTACAATTTATGTTCAATTTTTTTTATTGAATTAAAGTTTGATCAATAAAAGTTAGATGAAACAGTTACTTAAGTGGAGAACAACTAGCTTTGTAATAATTTATTATGCAATTTTATAGATTTTTGTTTATTTGGTAAGATTGAATAAACAATTGGGGCTATTGTAATAGTTTTACAACTTATGAGATTCTTATGTTTATGAGAAAATGTACAACACAAAAATTCCGTATCTCATGTCCAAACAAAACTTCAACTTCAACTTCATCTTATGATATCATATCATGATTTCATATTGCATGGCCAAGGGGCCCTTATTCGACTTTACTAAAAACTTTACACAACTATAATAATTAGTGTTCAAGTAATATACCTTACACAAGCAGGTAATTTTTACCACTTATTGTAGCAGATTAGTTGGTAATGATTTCTTAATTACTCCCTCTATTCCATATTAACTGAATTTTTGCGCTTTTTTTCATTGTCAGAAATAATTGAATTGTTCAAAGTTCAAGATGGATATTTGAATTTTTTTTTTCATATTTGCCCTTTCCTTTAATGAAGTTTGAAATTTTTTGAAAGATAAATTGTATTACTTACAAAGTTACATTTATAATTTCACAAAGGACAATAGTGGAAAGTATGACAAACGAGTGAGTCGAGTCAAATATGAAAGTATGACAAACTTGTTACATCATAGCTTGTTCACCCCTGAGGCGATGAATAAAGTCTAGTTCATCCTCCTAAAAGAAACACAGCTTATGAAATATAGAGGTGAGCTCGAGTGGGTCCATTATTGCTGAACATTCAAAAAGAACCTTCTCTTAATCTGTATTGAGATCCTCATATTAGTTAAGATGTTCCAAGAAATCACAAATATAATCTGTGTCTAAAACTTCACTGCTTAGTATGTTATTAGCTTCAAAAGGAATATTGTGTCTATAATCATGAACAAAGTACTAAAATTTTAAATGATTTCTAAAAACTTTTTCAAGTCATCTTGTAATTGTAAGTAGAAGAATTCAGTACAACTCTTTATTTAAAAACATAATATAGAGAAATACAAGTAGTGACTAATAAATAAATGCAACATCAATCAACCATTTCACAACAAACTAGCTTATGGACCAAAAAAAAAATGAAGATCTAAATTTACTCATTTTAACTGAAGATTGGTCTCTCTGGGACAGTTATGCACTTGACAAGCCAACCAATTGGCCAAGATGCAGCTGCAAATCCAATGCAGATTCCCCATTGCCCCCAATTCAGCCTCTCTGTATTTGCAAACTTCTTTAGAAACTCCACCATCACCACTTGGAGAACCAATGTTATTCCGATGATTGCCACGAACAACTTGTTCTTGTGTATTCCCTCAAAGACATTCTTCTTCTCCAGGTTTCGCGCGTTGAATTCATTGAACACTTGACAAAGAACAAACGTGTTGAAGATCAACGTATCGTTTACCCTCATGCTGACACCAAAGATTGATTCTCCTCTGAATTGTAAGGTCAATAAAACAGCTATCTGATATAAGGCTTGAGCCATTAGATTCCTCCACATAACGTTGGTGATAAGTGGTGCTGTCCTGCCGACTGGTTTCTTCTTCATAAGTTCCTCGGTTGGTTTCTCTGTCGCAAGTGCTAGTGCCCCTAATGTGTCCATGATCAAATTTACCCATAACAACTGTACTGCCGTGAGTGGTACCTCACCAGATGAAACAGCTGCTACAAAATTGATCACGAGCGCGGCCACGTTTACTGTGAGCTGAAATTGGATGAATTTCTGGATGTTGTTGTAGACACACCTTCCCCATTTCAAAACTGTGGCAACTGAAGCAAAATTATCATCCAAGATGACAATATCAGAACTCTCTTTAGCCACTTCAGTGCCCTGAATCCCCATAGAAAGTCCTATATCTGCTTCCCTTAAAGCTGGTGCATCGTTAGTGCCATCACCTGTGACCGCGACCACATGACCTTTCTTTCTCAAGCACTGCACCATAAGAAGTTTGTCAAAAGGGGAAGATCTTGCCATCACGCGTATCTTCTCAACTCTCTCCATCCGTACTTCATCTGTTAGGTTGCGAAATTCTTCACCTTCTATGACTGCTCCTTCATCTACTTCCTGATTAGGATGGAGAATCCCACATTCTGTTGCTATGGCTTTTGCAGTGAACACATTGTCACCAGTGATCATCTTGATGTTCACACCAGCATTTTGGCAAGCTTCCACAGCTTTCTTCACGCCAGGTCGACATGGATCTTTTAGGCCAACGAAGCCCAAAAGAATGAAAGAGTTGTCCGGAACATTTCCATGAATATGCTCATGATCCTCCTGCTCAGCTTTTATCATTTGCTTGTGAGCAAATGCGATACATCGAAGGCTGCTGGCAGCCATTCCTTCAATTATCCTATCACATTCTTCCTTGTCTGATTGCTCGAGAGGTTTTACGTTCCCTTCTAGATCATAGTAGTGGGAGCACATTCTTGAAATCATTTCAGCAGCACCTTTCCAATGTGCATGAATTGTGCCATCAGTAATGTTCTTGATCAGGACACCACTCTTCTTTTTCTCCGAATTAAAAGCTTCCACATGTAGAATGTTGAAATTTCTTTTGATTTGATCCATATCCATGTTCAATTCCGTAACAGCCCACGAAAGAATAGCTTTTTCAGTAGGGCTGCCCGAGAACTCGAAGCTGGAAGATGGATCGGAGGACTTGAAAACACTACCTGTAGTGTTCAATCCAACCCCTTGATGGAATAGTTCAAGAACTTTTGCTGAAATTGATGTATGATTCTCCGCCTTCACGTGCTGTTTGCCTAAGAAAAACTTTGTGACAGTCATCTTATTTAATGTAAGAGTACCTGTTTTGTCTGTACAGATGGTGGTTGCGGAGCCCATAGTCTCACAAGCGGAGAGCTTCCTCACCATTGCCTGATCTGCCATCATTCTCTTCATCGAGTAAGCCAGAGTAAGTGTAACAGCTAAAGGCAAGCCTTCAGGAATCGCGACAACAACAATGGTAACAGCAGCAGCAACAATTCCCACCACAGCATTGATCACGTCATCGGATGATGTCTTGCTCCCGTTGAATTCTTTCTTCCCATTCTCATCTTTTGTGGTCCCGGTGAAGTATCTAACCAACAGGACAACAAGAACTAAGAAAGCAACTAGCAACCCAACTTTACCAATCGATGTAGTAAGCTTGTTGAGTCGTTCTTGGAGAGGGGTTTGCTCATTAGAATCACTGCTGATTTGGCTCATCATTTCACCCCAGGTCGTGTTCATGCCTACTGATGTCACAAGCATCATGCCATAGCCATCGACAACCTTCGTTCCAGAAATCAAGAATGGATTTTGTCTAAGGTTAATCTCGACATGATCACTTTCACCTGTCATGCTAGATTCATCCACTTGTAAAGAATGACCTTCTACCAAAATCCCATCAGCAGGTACTTGATCACCAATCTTCAAGCAAATGACATCTCCAACCACAATTTCAAATATCGATATCTGTTGGCGCCTCCCCTTTCTAACAGCTTCAACTGGAATATTTTTGCTCACTTTGGAAAGCTTATCAAACTGTCTGTTTTGTCTAAAATTACTAATAGACGAAACAGCAATGACAAGAAACACCGCCACATAAATACTCCCTCCATCATACCATCCTTCTTTCAGTCCATGCTCCTTAATTCCAAATCCAAGAGACAGAGCAGCACAGAGTAAAAGTATAATGATGGTGGGATCTTTGAATGATTCCCAAACAAAAATGAAGAAACTCTTAGTAGGTGGCTTACGATATGTGTTGCTTCCAAAAGCCTCATGTCTACGTACAACGTCTTCTGGATCTCCGCTTATACCATTAGCTGTATCACTTTTGAGAGAAGCAGCAACACCTTGTACACCTCCAAGGTTAGCAAGTTGGTCAACCTTTTTATCTTTGACAAGCTTAGCTAGACTTGAGTAATCAATGCCTGAGAAAAAAGGGTGGTGTTCAACTACATCAATCGCGATTGTATCAGTCGATACACAGAGTATTTTTCTTGGATTATAATCAGGTGATCCATGACTATAAGATGGCACAAGGGCAGGTGATACTTTATTATTAAAAGCTCTGGAACAATAGATGGTTGCAAAAGCTAAGTGCCATCTTTTCTTGTGGGAGAGTTCAATTTCTTTTGACAAATCAGTTGTGATTTTGTACATGCATAGGTAATGCAAGTTTTCTTGAAACATATTGGATGGAAAATGTGTATAATAACAATGATGAACAATAAAAGGACAAAAATATCAAAAAATTGATTGAGTTGTGTTTTGAATTTGTTTTTGGAGTGAAGTAGTAATAATCCCCTGGAAGTTATTCATATATTATATATAAAGTTCTGAATGATGCACCGCGTAACCAAGTCTATGACGTTTTGTTGAGTGCATTTCTTGGATATTTCCACTTACCGCCTTTGGATCTCCTCTGAAAATGCATAACCAAGTTTACTATCCTTTTATCTATAGTTTCTTAAAAAGTGTGTAAAGATTATGCTTAATTTTTCCAATTAAGTTCTATAATTGAATTTTGAGATAACTATGATCCTTAACACTTTAGTCAACTACAAAACATAGATGTTGTATATACTTGTGCTATATATACATATAATATACATGATCCAAGGTATGTAATTCAAGTTTAATTGAACTTTACGCAATTATATAATTAGAATTCGAATAATATATATTGTTGGTATAAAATATCTTTTGCACAATCAGATAAAAGGTAACCTTTACCACCTATTGTAGCAGATAAGTTGATAATGATCTCTTAACTATCAATTTATTTCATAACTCTTTAGTTAGACAAATTTTTCACCTCGCATTGTTTGACAAAATAAGCGGCCTAATACATTAAGCTTTCACTATATGCGAATATATGCGAAATTCGGAGAAGGACTAGACTCCTAAGACATAAATTGACTGACGTATAAGCTAAGTTATGATAAATTAATTAGTATATTTTAACTTCACTGTTAAGAATACTTATCATTATGTAGCTAGGTTTCTTTTTGTTTACAATTTGGTCATGTCGACAATACGATCCGTGTGTGAATTATTTAATTATGAAATGAAGCAGCCGTTTATTTGTTTCACAATATAATTAATGCCATTATACGTAGTTTTGATATATGACAATTTCACCGACAATGTTTAGAAGCACTTTATAAATAAATAAAAATATAACTAAGATGCAATTGATAATTATATCATGTCTTGCTATAATAAATAAGGTGCTTCAATTTGCTGTCTTCAATTTGCTATGTGTTTTCTACATTATCGGTATACCCCCGACAATTCACTTATATGGACTAGAAAAAGTAAATAAAAATCTTATTTATTTTCCAAAAAATAATAATCGTGAAAAACATTTTCCCATGTCATGACAACCTAAAAGGTGCTTTAATTTGCTGTCTTCTTAAGTTTGCGTGAAGGAGTAATTGATATTGTTCCCTTTTTCCCATAACTTGGGGTTTGGTATTCACTTTCTGGTCAATCGGAAATAACCTTTTTACTTTATAGGTACAAAATTACGTACACATAGCTCGTTTTAGAATATCTCATTTATGATGTGTATGTTATTATTAGAGTCGAGAGTTTATTGGAAATAACTTATCTACTTTCACAAGGTAGGAACAAGTTTGTGTACACATCACTCTTTTTAGAATATCTCCTTTGCGAGATAATATACATTGAATATGTTATTATTTGAGTCGAAGATTTGTTAGAAACAACTTTCTATTTTTACAAGGCAGGAACAAGATTACGAACCCCTTTTAGAATATCTCATTTGTGAAATTACACACTGAATATGTCATTATTATGATAATCTAAGTTTTTGTTAGAGTGTACATTACGATCACCTCTTTTTTCAAATCTGAAATTAAGGAAAGTAAAACGTACGTTTAATAATCTTTTCAATTGACCAAATTATCAGGGATATATACTAAATATTTTTTTTAAAAAAAACTGCTGAGTTGATGATAAAGAAATGACAAATTAGCATATATATATATATATTTCATTCTTATGCAGCTTCTTCTAATGTCGACAATTTGTATCCGTGTATTTTATTAATAAATGTTACAGCCAATTTAATCCATTTATTTTCTATCACAAACCTAGGACAGTTAGGGTTAGGCAGAAAATTAAATGACAAACAATATAATATTCAAAATTTTGAATTGTATAAGTTACATAAATAACGTAAAGATGAAATTACTATATATCCCTACTTTTTTTCTAATTACAATAATCCCTTAAAATTAACCCAATCTGGATACATTAATGAAAGTGCGGATATATTAAAATATTAATACAGATACATCATTAAAATAAGAGATTTCCCAATCTGGATACATTAGTAAAAACGCGGATACATTAATACACCAATCCGGATACATTAGTAAAAGTGCGGATACATTAATACAGATACAGTATTAAAATAAGGGATTTCCCAATCCGGATACATTAATGAAAGCGCAGATACATTAATACATTAATACGGATACATTATTAAAATAAGGGATTTTTGAGATTTTTAAAAGATATAGGGAAATATGGAAAATAGTTTATTAAAGATGTGTAATTTAGTAATTTTTCCATCTTAGTAAGTACGAAATTTCGTTTCCATTTTTATAATAAAGTTGATGTATGAGTTAACTTGCATGTACTTTAGCTATTTTTTATTAACGATTAGGTCATATCCGAGTCACACAAAATTTCACTATGGAGCTTTAATTTATAGTGGCATTGTCGTTGTTCTATATATGTTTTATTTTTGTTTCACCGTTCAAGTTAGCTAGATTGCGTAAATATTTATCCATAATAGGTGATTAAATTAATAAAATTAATCTTACAATTAGTAGTTAAAAAGTGAAAATACATATTACACTTGAATCTTGGTCATAGTTAAGTACAAAATGTACATATGAAAGACACATGCCTAGCTTGCATTAATTTGGTGTGAATGCTTTGTGCAGGTAAACTTTCATTACGCCTCGAACTCTAAATTAAAATGCAATAATAAAGAACTTATATATGTTTTCTACATTATTAGTATAAATAATTTTTATATTATTGCGTCATTTATATTTATTGTACTTAATACATAATTTATTTTATTTTTAAGATTATAAATCTTATTTTTTAAGAAAACTAATTACGTGAAAATATTTTTTGAACAAATAAGATTAAGTCTATAGTTTTGAATATGTCACTCTCATGTATATATCAACTTATAAAGAGAACATTAAATGATGGACAATGTCCTCTCACAATTTGGATAAATTTCTAACCTCCCTTACGTAAGATATTGATTATTGAGTTTCAAATGATGAAATTATTATGATGTCAGATTGCCAACCTCATCACTGATACTCCTTCCGTCTCAATTTATGTGATATTGTTTGACTTGACAGGAAATTTTAAAAAGAAAGGTTAACTTTTGAAACTTGTGGTTTGAAACAAATTATAGATGTTTGTGTGAATATAATTATAGACATTTTAAAGTTAAATTGTTACTCTCTCTGTCTTATTGTATGTGACATCCTTTCCTGTTTAGTTCGTCCCAAAAAGAACGTCACCTTATTATAGTTACAAACAATTTAACTATAAAAATCACTTTTACCCTTAATGAAATGATTCTCAACCACACAAATATCTAAAGATTGTTTTAAACCACTAGTTTCAAAAGTCTTTCTTTTTTTTCTTAAACACTGTGCTTAATCAAAAGGTGTCACATAAAATGAGACGAAAATTTAAAGTACTAAATATAAAAATATGTCATTCTTTTCGGGACTGGCTGGAAAAAAAATGTGTGACAATGGTAGTACTATTCCCTTTAGTTTATATTTCTTTTTTTTTCAATAGCCCTATATATGAAGTTTGTTGCAAAGGATCTCTCAAGTTTCTTGATAAATCTTTCCAAGAAGTTTAATAAAAGGGAATTCTACATGTTATGATATTCTTAACTTTTCCTTTGTCAATGTTAGGTATTTAGGAGTTCATTTTGAAAATTGGGAAGAACATGAAGACCTAATATAGAGGAAAATGTGAAAGAAAATTTTGATGAGGATTAATACCTTAACCTTACCATACAATTTTCTAAGATAGCACACTTTCACTATCAATATGAATTTTTTGTTCAAGTAAACAATCGACTTTTATTATTAAAATGAGAAATGATAGACACAACAACACATTCTTTGGAAAGTCCTCAATTAGTAGTCCGTTTAAAAAAGAATAGTGTCGTCTTTCATTTTTTGCAATTCTTCAATTTTAACTTTGCACTTGACATGTTTAAGATCATACGATTAAAGAGTTTTTTGATACATTCTACATATCTTTAGTTCAAGACCATAAAATTAAAAAATTATGTTTATCTTTTTAAACTTCGTATCAAATCAAAATTCGATAAATAAGTTAAAGAACTTTGGAAGTCTTGTGGAGAAGAAAAAAGAGGCACACTCCTCGTGATCAACCCCAGTCAATTTTTATTTTGAATTGGTCGTACGGCATATGGTAACATCATTAATATTGAATAAGACCCAACAACAAAGTTTTGAGTCTTTTTTGCAAATGCAACATAGTTTCTCAGTAGACAATTACGTGACCTATTGGATGTTACTATAACAAATAAAGAATTTTTTGATAATTATTTAGTAATAATAATATAATTATTGTTACATTTTATTTAGCGATAATAATATAATATGAATATTTGTAATTATGATTCTATATAAATACGCTAAAGACTTTAGCGACTCTGAATCCAATGACATTAACTTAATTATTGCTAAATATTTTTATAGCAAAAGGAAAATTTATTATCACTAAATGTCTCTTTAGTTGTTGTTAATGCGTTTGCTGGAAATTTAAAAAATCAGTAGTTTCCCTCTAAAGTTATATACAACAAAAAAAAAATAGAGTAGTTAGTTTTCCTCTTGTAATCTAAGTGTAATTTATGACAAGCAACTGCATTGGTTGACCTGGACAATGTTAAAAATGCAATTTTGATATTTGCTCTAGATCAATAGAACTTCTAGATGTGTTCTTTAGTAAGGGAACAAAACTTCTAGGTTCGTTGGTCGTTGATTAGGAAGTAAATTATTTAATACATCTGTATTATCTAATTTTGGATATGCATAAATAGACACTAAAATTTATATAATGTTGAACAAGTAGATACATATAATATCCTACGTGACATTTTGTGTTCCTTGTGGTGCTTTTTACTTGGGCCATTGATTGTTGGACCTGCATGAGTTATTGGGCATTGATCTACGGGCAAAGTGCATAAATATTATTTTGGGGGGAGTTATTTAATGTGTCTATTTTGTAATTTTTTTCTACAAGTTTATTTGTTTTGAAAACAATTCAGACGTTCGTGATTGAGGTTGAATAGCGTTTGATGTGCATGCAAAAATTATTGTAAATCTCAGTTATGTGTATTTGAATTTGTTTTGTCATTTTTTAAAATTTTGAATTTCAAAAGATAAGCTCCAAATAAGTTCAAATTTAAAACATAAGTTTCATATATCACATAGAACAAATTTCAATCATCAATTTGACAAAACAACAACAAATCTAACAAACCTAATATCCTTTAAATTTTTTCATGTATGTATGATATATCATGTGTTTCAGTTACAATGACTGAAACACATGTTAAAATTGGCTAAAAAAATTTAGTCAGGCGCATTTGAAAATTTTCTTTTGCAAAAAAAATAATAATTTTGTTATTCCAATTTCAACACTCAAATCTATTGATAAAATAGCCATATGTATATGTAATGTATTGATATTGTATAAATAGTACTTCTTTGGTCCTATTTTATATGAGTTACTTTGACTTGAAATGGAGTTTAACAAAGAAAGGAAGACTTTTGAAACTTGTGGTCTAAAATAATGATAGATATTTCATATTTGTGTGGCTATAAATCACTTCATTAGAGATAAATAAACATTTTAAAGTTAAATTGTTATTTAATATAGAAATATGTCATTCTTTTTGGGACGGACTAAAAAGGAAAGAAAGTCATATAAACTGGGACCAGAGGAAGTACTCCCTCCGTCCAAATATAGTTGTCCACTATATTATTTTGGGATGTTCAACAATACTTGTCCACTTTATGAAATCAATGGATAATTTTACACTTAGTTCCTAATTTACCTTTATCATTAATTATAGTCATTTTCCTATTACATTTTTCAAGACATTATATTTATTATATTCAAAGAGTGATAGTTTACTATCCTTTTATCTATAGTTTCTTAAAAAGTGTGCAAAGATTATGCTTAATTTTTCCAATTAAGTTCTATAATTGAATTTTGAGATAACTATGATCCTTAACACTTTAGTCAACTACAAAACATATATGTTGTATATACTTGTGCTAAATATACATATAATATACATGATCCAAGGTATGTAATTCGAGTTTAATTGAACTTTACGCAATTTTATAATTAGAGTTCGAATAATATATATTGTTGGTATAAAATATCTTTTGCACAATCAGATAAAAGGTAACCTTTACCACCTATTGTAGCAGAAAAGCTGATAATGATCTCTTAACTATCAAATTATTTCATAACTCTTTAGTTAGACAAATTTTTCACCTCGCATTGTTTGACAAAATAAGCGGTCTAATACATTAAGCTTTCACTATATGCGAAATTCGGAGAAGGACTAAACTCCTAAGACATAAATTGACTGACGTATAAGCTAAGTTATGATAAATTAATTAGTATATTTTAACTTCACTGTTAAGAATACTTATCATTATGTAGCTAGGTTTCTTTTTGTTTACAATTTGGTCATGTCGACAATACGATCCGTGTGTGAATTATTTAATTATGAAATGAAGCAGCCGTTTATTTTTTCACAATATAATTAATGCCATTATACGTAGTTTTGATATATGACAATTTCACCGACAATGTTTAGAAGCACTTTATAAATAAATAAAAATATAACTAAGATGCAATTGATAATTATATCATGTCTTGCTATAATAAATACAGTAGTAATGAAAAGGGGTTCCAAAAAGAAAATACTTAGACTTTGCATATATCCACCCTCTTCAAATTTTAGTTGTGGAATCATACGGGATATAGTATTGTTGTGATAGTTCAAGGAAAAAAAACACAAAAATGAGACATACACCTTATTTGTTTGTATATTTAATAAAGATCTGAATCTTAATTATTCAATTTTAAATTATTAAGTATGTCTGTTTTTTAGATCTTAATTTTAATATATTTCTTTTTCTGTGTTTTGCAATCACAATTAGAGTTTTATAGAGAAAATAAATAGGCTAAAAAATATTGGAGCTTGAGTCCAACAAGGTAGAAACTAGGGTTGCATATTTGTCCGTTTCGAATTTAAAGTTTATCGATTTGATTTATGGGTTATCGATTTGTAGACATGCTAAATCATTTTAGAATCATTAAAATATTGCTTATCGATTTTCGGTGATTGATGGTTAGCTATTTGGTTATCGGTTTAACAGTTAAGATTTGACACAAAATAATAATAATTGAAGATTATTTAGAAATAAGGTGGCAAACAGAATAAATCTTGCACAAGAGTTGACAAATTGCATCTTGTTCAAAAGTAAATACTAAAACATTGTAGTATAATTGAAAGTTTGAAACAACAAAATACAAAAGTATGCAACTAAACTCTAAGTCAGGTAATTTATATAACAAATGATATAAATATAATTATAGGTAAACCAATAAAGAAAAAAAAATCAAAATGTTAAAAACGGATAACCTATAGTAAAAATAATCGAAACCACTATAGAAACAGCTAAATCAATTACTCATTACCGATAAATCAATAAATTTGGGTTATCATAGTGGCGCGCGAAAATGTAATTGGAAAGGAAGGCTCTAAATCTATTATCAGTGTCACATGATTTCATTGATCTTTCAACTTCCCAATCCCCAAATTGATGTGACTGAGTAGCTCAAATTAGGAAGAGAGATACAAAATCAACGGTGCCGGAAAGTACTTCTGACTGAAAATTCTCAGGCATTGCATCGGCGATCAGTCTATATTGCATAATCTGAGAGAGGTAACAAACTAACATCTCTTCTCTTCCCTTGGAATCGATATTTCGCATTTTCTACTTCTGAACCCCTGTGATCAACCTGAAAACAAGTTTTATTGCATTCTGAATTCTATGATGATTGACAAGGAGTGAATTAGGAAAATAGACTTTGTCTACGTAGAGAATAGCAGAAGAAAAGTATAATTAGGGAAGCGTTGTGCTAGCTCAATATCGTTAAGGAAGATTTTGGATAAGAGAATTCCTAATGTTCTCTCTATTTTTACTTGTCTGTATGCTTCGAGAAATTACTGTTGATGTAAAAATCTAGATAACTTATCTTCTAGCTATGAATCTAGAACTTCTAGATCTAGCTTTAAGATTAATATCTAAGATACTATTGTACATCATTCTAGAAGCTTTCGTAAAAGAACTAAGTTTTTTTTTGTAGTTCCAAAAGATAAACTTTAGTTTTTTCAGTCTATTTGTTGAATTTCTTTAGTCTTTACTACTTAGAGGTGGAGAAATTTGGATATGCAAAGAGAGAAACTCAGGACTTGACACTTCTAGATGTGTTGAACTCTTAAGGTGATTCCATTGCACTTTTAAAAATGTGAGTTCAGAATTTGATATTTTTGTTGATAGTTTAGTAATTTTTAACTGTAAATCTATGCTCAGTAACTGTAGTAGAAGAATTCTGTACAACTCTTTATTTAAAAGCATAACATAGAGAAATACAAGTAGTGAGTTATAATTGAATGCAACATCAATCAACCATTTCACAACAAACTAATATTATTGCAACAAACTAGCTTATGGACCAAAAAGAAAAAATGAAGATCTAAATTTACTCATTTTAACCTGAGATAACTGAAGATTGGTCTCTCTGGGACAGTTATGCACTTGACAAGCCAACCAATTGGCCAAGATGCAGCTGCAAATCCAATGCAGATTCCCCATTGCCCCCAATTCAGCCTCTCTGTATTTGCAAACTTCTTTAGAAACTCCACCATCACCACTTGGAGAACCACTGTTATTCCGATGATTGCCACGAACAACTTGTTCTTGTGTATTCCCTCAAAGACATTCTTCCTCTCCAGGTTTCGCGCATTGAATTCATTGAACACTTGACAAAGAACAAACGTGTTGAAGATCAACGTATCGTTTGCCCTCTTCCTGACACCAAAGATTGATTCTCCTCTGAATTGTAAGGTCAATAAAACAGCTATCTGATATAAGGCTTGAGCCATTAGATTCCTCCACATAACGTTGGTGATAAGTGGTGCTGTCCTGCCGACTGGTTTCTTCTTCATAAGTTCCTCGGTTGGTTTCTCTGTCGCAAGTGCTAGTGCCCCTAATGTGTCCATGATCAAATTTACCCATAGCAACTGTACTGCCGTGAGTGGTACCTCACCAGATGAAACAGCTGCTACAAAATTGATCACGAGCGCGGCCACGTTTACTGTGAGCTGAAATTGGATGAATTTCTGGATGTTGTTGTAGACACACCTTCCCCATTTCAAAACTGTGGCAACTGAAGCAAAATTATCATCCAAGATGACAATATCAGAACTCTCTTTAGCCACTTCAGTGCCCTGAATCCCCATAGAAAGTCCTATATCTGCTTCCCTTAAAGCTGGTGCATCGTTCGTGCCATCACCTGTGACCGCGACCACATGACCTTTCTTTCTCAAGCACTGCACCATAAGAAGTTTGTCAAAAGGGGAAGATCTTGCCATCACGCGTATCTTCTCAACTCTCTCCATCCGTACTTCATCTGTTAGGTTGCGAAATTCTTCACCTTCTATGACTGCTCCTTCATCTACTTCCTGATTAGGATGGAGAATCCCACATTCTGTTGCTATGGCTTTTGCAGTGAACACATTGTCACCAGTGATCATCTTGATGTTCACACCAGCATTTTGGCAAGCTTCCACAGCTTTCTTCACGCCAGGTCGACATGGATCTTTTAGGCCAACGAAGCCCAAAAGAATGAAAGAGTTGTCCGGAACATTTCCATGAATATGCTCATGATCCTCCTGCTCAGCTTTTATCATTTGCTTGTGAGCAAATGCGATACATCGAAGGCTGCTGGCAGCCATTCCTTCAATTATCCTATCACATTCTTCCTTGTCTGATTGCTCGAGAGGTTTTACGTTCCCTTCTAGATCATAGTAGTGGGAGCACATTCTTGAAATCATTTCAGCAGCACCTTTCCAATGTGCATGAATTGTGCCATCAGTAATGTTCTTGATCAGGACACCACTCTTCTTTTTCTCCGAATTAAAAGCTTCCACATGTAGAATGTTGAAATTTCTTTTGATTTGATCCATATCCATGTTCAATTCCGTAACAGCCCACAAAAGAATAGCTTTTTCAGTAGGGCTGCCTGAGAACTCGAAGCTGGAACATGAATCAGTGGACTTGAAAACACTACCTGTAGTGTTCAATCCAACCCCTTGATGGAATAGTTCAAGAACTTTTGCTGAAATTGATGTATGACTCTCCGCCTTCACGTGCTGTTTGCCTAAGAAAAACTTTGTGATAGTCATCTTATTTAATGTAAGAGTACCTGTTTTGTCTGTACAGATGGTGGTTGCAGAGCCCATAGTCTCACAAGCGGAGAGCTTCCTCACCATTGCCTGATCTGCCATCATTCTCTTCATCGAGTAAGCCAGAGTAAGTGTAACAGCTAAAGGCAAGCCTTCAGGAATCGCGACAACAACAATGGTAACAGCAGCAGCAACAATTCCCACCACAGCATTGATCACGTCATCGGATGATGTCTTGCTCCCGTTGAATTCTTTGTTCCCATTCTCATCTTTTGTGGTCCCGGTGAAGTATCTAACCAACAGGACAACAAGAACTAAGAAAGCAACTAGCAACCCAACTTTACCAATCGATGTAGTAAGCTTGTTGAGTCGTTCTTGGAGAGGGGTTTGCTCATTAGAATCACTGCTGATTTGGCTCATCATTTCACCCCAGGTCGTGTTCATGCCTACCGATGTCACAAGCATCATGCCATAGCCATCGACAACCTTCGTTCCAGAAATCAAGAATGGATTTTGTCTAAGGTTAATCTCGACATGATCACTTTCACCTGTCATGCTAGATTCATCCACTTGTAAAGAATGACCTTCTACCAAAATCCCATCAGCAGGTACTTGATCACCAATCTTCAAGCAAATGACATCTCCAACCACAATTTCAAATATCGATATCTGTTGGCGCCTCCCCTTTCTAACAGCTTCAACTGGAATATTTTTGCTCACTTTGGAAAGCTTATCAAACTGTCTGTTTTGTCTAAAATTACTAATAGACGAAACAGCAATGACAAGAAACACCGCCACATAAATACTCCCTCCATCATACCATCCTTCTTTCATTCCATGCTCCTTAATTCCAAATCCAAGAGACAGAGCAGCACAGAGTAAAAGTATAATGATGGTGGGATCTTTGAATGATTCCCAAACAAAAATGAAGAAACTCTTAGTAGGTGGCTTACGATATGTGTTGCTTCCAAAAGCCTCATGTCTACGTGCAACGTCTTCTGGATCTCCGTTTACACCATTAGTTGTATCACTTTTGAGAGAAGCAGCAACCCCTTGTACACCTCCAAGGTTAGCAAGTTGGTCAACCTTTTTATCTTTGACAAGCTTAGCTAGACTTGACTGATCAATGCCTGAGAATAAAGGGTGGTGTTGAACTACATCAATCGCAATTGTATCAGTCGATACACGAAGTTCTTTTCTTGGATTGTAGGCAGCTCCATGTAGTGCTTTAGTGCTGGTCTTAATTTCAAAAGCTCTGGAACAAAAGATTGTAGCAAAAGCTAAGTGCCATCTTTTTTTGCTGGAGAAATCAACTTCAGATGGCAAATCAAGTGTAATGTTCATGCAGAGGTAATGCAAGTTTGCTTGAAACATCATAGACAGTCTATAATAAGGTGGAAATTACGAGCTTAATGAAATCAATGTTTGTAGTATGTATGACGATTGACGAAACTTAACTAGTTCAGGATTGAGACGTAGTTAATTGATATACGCAAAGAAAAGATTCAATTGTGTTTGGAATTGGATGAACAAATTCGTTGGAGCTAAAATATGGCCAGCGTAAGAATTTATAACGGCATTTTATTGACTTTATGTATGTTTCCATCGGAAGTCATGAATCTTTTTAATTTCCAGCTACCTTCCACACTATGAGGATGAATTTATTTTTGGGCAAAGTCACAAATAGTTAACTTTTTAGTCTGGGTAAATAATTATTGTTATGAAGTTTCAAATTTCACCTGTAAAGTTCCCGGATATTGTTATAAAGTTTCACTGGTCGAGTTTTTAAAAATGATCATTTTTTTTAGAGATGGGGTTAAAAAAATGGCTAGTAACCGCTATTTCATTGTTTTAGTTGGGACCATGATCATCTTAAGAGTGTACAATAATAAAAACATATCGTATAAGAGTTGTAGGAGTGAAATGAGAAGTATTTATCATTTTTCACTTTTATTGAAAATAAAGAATACTTTTTTCATAGAGCAAAACTTGAAATAAAAAGAAGGACCACAATTTTAAAGCATAGGGCCTAGTTAGCAACTAAAGTAGAAGAATGCAAGCTTTATATTCAAATAATCGATCTTTTTTCTCATATATTGAACTATCAAACATACCTATAATATTGATATATTTCTGTAGTCAAATTGGTTAACCTAATCTTTCCGACAAATTTGAAATCCAAACCTCGTCAGTCTAGTTTAGTAGCAGAGTTATAATTTTCACTAAGGAACTCATCATTTACTACAAAAATAAAAGGAAAAAAAGTCTGATATACCCCTTAACTTTGTCATTTAAAGCTGATATATCCTTCGTTATAAAAGTGACTCATATATTATACCCATAATGTTACACAAATGGCTCACATAAAATTTTGATCTTGTACATAGAATATGAGATTCCAACGAAGAGAATGGATAAGCCTTTTCATGAATCACGTGTGTATATTATTGTTGATTAGTTTGATTTTTCTAAAGTAAGAAATCCCCTTAGCCGAATTCATATATTCTTTCAATATGAAGTATAAATTTGTATTAAAAAAATCTGTAAAGTTGTTATAAATATATAGTAGATATAAATACATAACTTTAAAATTATATATTGGAAGTTCTTAAAGATTGAATCGACAAAATTTATATCCTGAATTTGTCTCTATACAAATCCCAAAGAAATGTGAAAATGAGTTGTATTATAGAATCTATAAAAGAGGTGAAAAAGCAAAACAAATCTAAAAGGAAGAACAATATTTTCAGATTTGAATTAATAATATATACTACTGAGAGTTTCCAGGAATTTCCGTGCAGTAAAACAACATTATCTGAATATGTTCTTTGCGCGTTAACAACTTTTCTTTTACAATTTCAACATAGATATGTACAAATACTATATATTATCTACTGATCTAAGTATATACCTCGAATTTTCTACTGTTTATACATATTATTTATGTTTGGTACGGAGGAAAATATTTTTTCAATTTTTTTAATGTGTAGTTGGCCATTTTTTGAGAAAATATTTTTTCGAGAAAGCATGAGGAAAATGATTTTTGAATGGAAGCGAAAATAAGTTTTATAAGTGGCACTCCACATTATTAATTATCTCCTCCCCACTCTCCAACACACTGGCGTCGCCTAGCGGCCACCATCACCATCCCCCAGCCACACCACCCCATAAACCTACCCTCCGATTCCTATTCTATAATACTCTCTCCGTCCAACAATAGTTGGCCACTATACTATTTTGGGATGTCCAACAATACTTGTCTACTTTATGAAATCAATGGATAATTTTACAGTTCCTAATTTACCCTTATCATTAATTATAGTCATCTCCCTATTACATTTTTCAATACATTGTATTTATTATATTCAAAGGGTAATATAGTAAAATCACCATCCTATTTATTGTTTCTTAAAAGTTGTGCCAAGTCAATAGTGGACAAGTGTTGTTGGACAGAGGAAGTATTTGTCTAGATTATATAAAATGTTTTAAGAGATAATATTATTTGATGCTTGTTTACTGAACACTAAAATATAAATAAAAATTTCATTTATTTTTTGAGGAAAACATTAACCAAAAAAAAAATATATATTCCGTGAAAAACATTTTCACATGTAAACAACCTTAAAGATGCTTGAATTTGCTGTCTTCCTAAGTCTGCTTGGAGGTGCGTAATTGATGTTCCCTTTCTCCATAACTTTGGGGATTAGTATTCCTTTGCATTGATTCATCCACTTTCTAGTCCCTTCTCTGTGGTTTCCTTGGTATTCTGTAGGATTTTTCATATAGTGATCTTCACATTTTCAAAATAACAATATTCAGCGAGCGAAGAATTTATCGGAAATAACTTTTTCATTTTACAAGATAGGAATAAAATTACGTATATATCATTCTTTTTAGAATATCTCATTTACAAGATCCATGTCTTGCATGCATTAATTAGTTTGGTATGAATATTTGGTACAGATAAATTTTTATTTCGCTTCAAACTCTAAATTAAAATACTATAATAAAGAGCTTATATGTGTTTTCTACATTATCAGTATACCCCCGACAATTCACTTATATGGACTAGAAAAAGTAAATAAAAATCTTATTTATTTTCCAAAAAATAATAATCGTGAAAAACATTTTCCCATGTCATGACAACCTAAAAGGTGCTTTAATTTGCTGTCTTCTTAAGTTTGGGTGAAGGTGTAATTGATATTGTTCCCTTTTTCCCATAACTTGGGGTTTGGTATTCACTTTCTGGTCAATCGGAAATAACCTTTTTACTTTCACAAGATAGGAACAAAACTACGTACATATAGTGTACACATCACTCTTTTTAGAATATCTCATTTGCGAGATAATATACATTGAATATGTTATTATTTGAGTCGAAGATATGTTAGAAACAACTTTCTATTTTTACAAAGTAGGAACAAGATTACGAACCCCTTTTAGAATATCTCATTTGTGAAATTACACACGAAATATGTCATTATTATGATAATCTAAGTTTTTGTTAGAGTGTACATTACGATCACCTCTTTTTTCAAATCTGAAATTAAGGAAAGTAAAACGTACGTTTAATAATCTTTTCAATTGACCAAATTATCAGGGATATATACTAAATATTTAAAAAAAAAAAACTGCTGAGTTGAAGATAAAGAAATGACAAATTAGCATATATATATATTTCATTCTTATGCAGCTTCTTCTAATGTCGAAAATTTGTATCCGTGTATTTTATTAATAAATGTTACAGCCAATTTAGTCCATTTATTTTCTATCACAAACCTAGGACAGTTAGGGTTAGGCAGAAAATTAAATGACAAACAATATAATATTGAAAATTTTGAATTTGTTCCAAGTTTTCAGCGACAGTATTTTATTATTTTCCCTTTCCTCTCAGTGTAAGTAACATAAATCACATAGTATAAAGATGAAATTACTATATATCCCTACTTTTTTTCTAATTACAATAATCCCTTAAAATTAACCCAATCCGGATACATTAATGAAAGCGCGGATATATTAAAACATTAATACAGATACATCATTAAAATAAGAAATTTCCCAATCTGGATACATTAGTGAAAGCGCGGATACATTAATACAGCAATCCGGATACATTAGTGAAAGTGCGGATACATTAATACAGATACATATTAAAATAAGAGATTTCCCAATCCGGATACATTAATGAAAGCGCAGATACATTAATACATTAATATGGATACATTATTAAAAAAAAAGATTTTAGAGATTTTTAAAAGATATAGGGAAATATGGAAAATAGTTTATTAAAGATGTGTAATTTAGTAATTTTTCCTTCTTAGTAAGTACGAAATTTCGTTTCCATTTTTATAATAAAGTTGATGTATGAGTTAACTTGCATGTACTTTAGCTATTTTTTATTAACGATTAGGTCATATCCGAGTTACACAAAATTTCACTATGGAGCTTTAATATATAGTGGCATTGTCGTTGTTCTATATATGTTTTAATTTTGTTTCACCGTTCAAGTTAGCTAGATTGCGTAAATATTTATCCATAATAGGTGATTAAATTAATAAAATTAATCTTATAATTAGTAGTTAAAAGATAAAGTGAAAATACATATTACACTTGAATCTTGGTCATAGTTAAGTGTACATATGAAAGACACATGCCTAGCTTGCATTAATTTGGTGTAAATGCTTGGTGCAGGTAAACTTTCATTACGCCTCGAACTCTAAATTAAAATACAATAATAAAGAACTTATATATGTTTTCTACATTATTAGTATAAATAATTTTTATATTATTGCGTCATTTATATTTATTGTACTTAATACATAATTTATTTTATTTTTAAGATTATAAATCTTATTTTTTAAGAAAACTAATTACGTGAAAATATTTTTTGAACAAATAAGATTAAGTCTATAGTTTTGAATATGTCACTCTCATGTATATATCAACTTATAAAGAGAACATTAAATGATGGACAATGTCCTCTCACAATTTGGATAAATTTCTAACCTCCCTTACGTAAGATATTGATTATTGAGTTTCAAATGATGAAATTATTATGATGTCAGATTGCCAACCTCATCACTGATACTCCTTCCGTCTCAATTTATGTGATATTGTTTGACTTGACAGGAAATTTTAAAAAGAAAGGTTAACTTTTGAAACTTGTGGTTTGAAACAAATTATAGATGTTTGTGTGAATATAATTATAGACATTTTAAAGTTAAATTGTTACTCTCTATGTCTTATTGTATGTGACATCCTTTCATGTTTAGTTCGTCCCAAAAAGAACGTCACCTTATTATAGTTACAAACAATTTAACTATAAAAATCACTTTTACCCTTAATGAAATGATTCTCAACCACACAAATATCTAAAGATTGTTTTAAACCACTAGTTTCAAAAGTCTTTCTTTTTTTTCTTAAACACTGTGCCTAATCAAAAGGTGTCACATAAAATGAGACGAAAATTTAAAGTACTAAATATAAAAATATGTCATTCTTTTCGGGACTGGCAGGAAAAAAAAAGTGTGACAATGGTAGTACTATTCCCTTTAGTTTATATTTCTTTTTCTTTTTTCAATAGCCCTATATATGAAGTTTGTTGCAAAGGATCTCTCAAGTTTCTTGATAAATCTTTCCAAGAAGTTTAATAAAAGGGAATTCTACATGTTATGATATTCTTAACTTTTCCTTTGTCAATGTTAGGTATTTAGGAGTGCATTTTGAAAATTGGGAAGAAAATGAAGACCTAATATAGAGGAAAATGTGAAAGAAAATTTTGATGAGGATTAATACCTTAACCTTACCATACAATTTTCTAAGATAGCACACTTTCACTATCAATATGAATTTTTTGTTCAAGTAAACAATCGACTTTTATTATTAAAATGAGAAATGATAGACACAACAACACATTCTTTGGAAAGTCCTCAATTAGTAGTCCGTTTAAAAAAGAATAGTGTCGTTTTTCATTTTTTGCAATTCTTCAATTTTAACTTTGCACTTGACATGTTTAAGATCATACGATTAAAGAGTTCTTTGATACATTCAACATATCTTTAGTTCAAGACCATAAAATTAAAAAATTATGTTTATCTTTTTAAACTCCGTATCAAATCAAAATTCGATAAATAAGTTAAAAGAACTTTGGAAGTCTTGTGGAGAAGAAAAAAGAGGCACACTCCTCGCGATCAACCCCAGTAAATTTTTATTTTGAATTGGTCGTACGCCATATGGTAACATCATTAATATTGAATAAGACCCATCATCAAAGTTTTGAGTCTTTTTTGCAAATGCAACATAGTTTCTCAGTAGACAATTACATGACCTATTGGATGTTACTATAACAAATAAAGAATTTTGCGATAATTATTTAGTAATAATAATATAATTACTATTACATTTTATTTAGTAACAATAATATAATATGAATATTTGTAATTAGGATTCTATATAAATACTCTAAAGACTTTAGCGACTCTGAATCCAATGACATTAACTTAATTATTGCTAAATATTTTTATAGCAAAAGGAAAATTTATTATCACTAAATGTCTCTTTAGTTGTTGTTTGTGCGTTTGCTGGAATTAAGTGTAATTTATGACAAGCAACTGCATTGGTTGACCTGGACAATGTTAAAAATGCAATTTTTATATTTGCTCTAGATCAATAGAACTTCTAGATGTGTTCTTTTGTAGGGGAGCAAAACTTCTAGGTTCGTTGGTCGTTGATTAGGAAGTAAATTATTTAATACATATGTATTCTCTAATTTTGGATATGCATAAATAGACATTAAAACTTGTATAATATTGAACAAGTAGATACATACAATATCCTACGTGACATTTTGTGTTCCATGTGGTGCTTTTTACTTGGGCCATTGATTGTTGGACCTGCATGAGTTATTGGGCATTGATCTACGGGCAAAGTGCATAAATATTATTTTGGGGGGCGTTATTTAATGTGTCTATTTTGTAATTTTTTTCTACAAGTTTATTTGTTTTGAAAACAATTCAGACGTTCGTGATTGAGGTTGAATAGCGTTTGATGTGCATGTAAAAATTATTGTAAATCTCAGTTATGTGTATTTGAATTTGTTTTGTCATTTTTTTTAAATTTTGAATTTCAAAAGATAAGCTCCAAATAAGTTCAAATTTAAAACATAAGTTTCATATATCACATAGAACAAATTTCAATCATCAATTTGACAAAACAACAACAAATCTAACAAACCTAATATCCTTTAAATTTTTTCATGTATGTATGATATATCATGTGTTTCAGTTACAATGACTGAAACACATGTCAAAATTGGCTAAAAAAATTTAGTCATGCGCATTTGAAAATTTTCTTTTGCAAAAAAAAAAAAAAATTTTGTTATTCGAATTTCAACACTCAAATCTATTAAAAATAAACTCAAATTTGAAATATTAGTTTCATGTATCATAAAAAACAAAGCTCAATCATCAATTTGTTAAAACAATAACAAATTTAACAAACTCATTTAACACCCTTTAATTTTTTTCATTTATGCTTGCAGCTCTCACTGAAACACATGTTAAAATTGGCTAAAATTTCAATCGTATATGTCTTAAATTCTTTTATTAAAATTAATAATTTTAGGCTTCCACCAACCCTCTTTTTAAAAGGTAATACAATTGATCAAAGGCATTAAATGGTCCAAAAGAGCCCAAAATTCCAAAGGAAATGATGATGAGTTTGGCACTAAACATTCTAAACATGGCCATCTTTAGATTGGGAGTAAAGCTTTAACATCAAGAAATCTTTGAAAATTAGACCTTAATGGAGCTATTATTCCTTATCCAATAAAGAAGTTGTTGATGAGATTAATTAGCAAAGCAACAAGCTTTATTTGGCTCCACCCTTTAAACAAGTCCACCACAATGAGTTTGTTTAGGCCAAAAAAATGACCCAATCAATCATTTCATTCATGAATTTCATACTCTAATCAACTTCTAAGTTTTTGACTCATTTATATAAAGGTGGTCCTGTCATGAGCTGTAAGAATGGAGAGGGATATATTATTCAAAGTAAATAAATTGAGAAGGAAGGTGATCTTATTATAGATATATATTTAGTTTTTCTTTTGTTTTTGCATATTTAGATATATTTCTAGTCAAAAATAATATTTTCAGTTGAACTCAAAGAATCCACTTGAGATTTGTCACCTTAATGTAGGAATGTCAGCTTGCTTGGGAAATCAAATTCATCCCGTTCAAATTTGACCAGCCTATTTATTAGTTCAATCATTTCAGCCCATTAAAAATTGAGCAATGTGTAGTCCAAATTGAATCATAAGAAATCTTGTCAAATTATTTTTAAAAAGATATTTTTTTATTTGATATGTTATATATAATCATAATAAAGAAAAAATAATTTTATTAGGTTCTAAAAATTTATAAAAAAATAAATAAATAAAGCAATTAAAACTTAGTAAGAATTGGGCAGTTGGGTCCATGACCCACATTTTAGCCCATTTCAGTTCAAATAGCTTTGGGCGAGTCAATAACTCGCCTATTTATTATATCAACCCATTTTAATTCAACCCGCCCATTTGAAACGGGTAAGTATCATCACATCTGTTACTTTGCTTATGCTAATGATCATGCCAAAATTACAAGTTAATAACATCAGGAATATAATATTCATATAATATTGGCTGACAAATAAGCTAGTGTCCCATAAAACCTAAGCATCAAGCCGCATAATGCAATTTTGTGAGTACTTGGTTTGGCATAGCTATAAATATTAAATTGCCAAAATCTAAAAAAATGCAAATTAATGAAAACCTTTACTTAGAAAAGAGAAAACAGGCTAAAACAATTAGTTTAAAGATTAGTAAATTTAGCATCTTGTGTCCCCCATAAGAGAACATTCTTTAGTCAAAAATTGCTTTCATGTTTTATTTTTTAGTTATTGTGGTTAGAGGCGGAGCTAGGATTAAGAGTTTGAGGGTTCTAAATATTAGGACAGTTGTCAATTAATTTTATTAGGAGTTCACAAGTTAATATACACATATATTTATTTAATTTTCTAATACAAATACAGAATCTACGAAAAAGCTAGCCGAACCCCCACGTAGCTCCGCGTCTTGATTGTGTCTCATCTTTCTTAAAGCCTTATTGTTGAAGCAAATATTAATGGAGGAGTCCACAGACCACACTAATCAACTATTAACACACTGGCATGTTTAAAAAGGTCTAAGCTGTCCTCTAATATTAGCTATTAGCATGTGAATATCACTGTTGTCATCATCATCATGGTATTGATGTTTTTGGACCCCTAATTTTTTTTAAAAATTTTAATCATAGTATAATCTTTGATACTTGTCTTAGAGTATAATTAAAACACTGTTTTATTGCAAGAGTTGGATAGTTAGTTAGAGTATGGTAAATGAGATGGGGAACACAAATTCATCAGTAGATCATCAAGGTAAAATAGAACAGCTCTATAGTTCAAGATTGTTTCTTTTTCGTTTCGAATTTCAAGATTCTGTTTGTTTGATGTGTTTGATGATTGATTAAAGTTCAAGATATTGTTTCTTTTTCGTTTTGAATTTCAGGATTCTGTTTGTTTGATGATTAAATGAAGTTCAAGATTGTTTCTTTTTCGGTTAGAATTTCAAGATTCTGTTTGTTTGATGTGTTTAATTATTTATGTTGAGCAGAGAATGCTGCAGTTGACGTTCAACAGAAAGGCAAAGCTTCTGGCAGTGTAGATGTTGTTAAAGAAGAAAACAACATAGTTCCTGAAGGTGAAAGTAAAGATTATCATGAGAAAGCTGCAGGTTTGCCTACTTATGACACTTCAATAGTTAAAGAACCTCAGCTTAAGAACTCTGAAGATGACAAAACATGTTTTTTTTCGATACTGTTTTCTTGGTTGTGGAATTAGTTCTTCTTCTTTAGCATTATCTGTTTTATGGTAGTCGGTTTTTGAATGGAATTTCTTATGCAGATGAAGATAAGGGAGAGACACAAATTAAGCAGCCTTTTCAATGTTCTGAAGTTCAAACAGGTGATAATGATATATCGAGTGAAGTCACTAATATTGAAACACATACTTCTCAATATGGGCAAAAAGTTGATCAACTTATGGATTCGATTTTGGAGGAAAATGATGAAGTTCATGACCAAACATGTAACAAGCAAGGTCAGAATCCTCTTGTCATGTTACGGTCTTAGATCCTGAATATACCCTAGTCTATATTTAAGCTGTTTGTGCATCCTAACACATAGAAGTTTAAGTTTATGATTATAACTTGTGTTTTGATAATGGAATAGTCATGTAGACATCAATAGATAAGTAATCAAGAAATGAAACCCCTTTGAATTTCTTTCTAATTGGTAAAAGCTTACATCAGGTGAGGCAGAAAGTTTATCAAATGATGAAGTCTTGAAGTCCGATCCAGTTGAATCATCGAGTGCTGCCACTGAGACAGTAGAAGAACACTTCAATTCATCGCCAAGTGAGGAACAAGAAACTCCAGAGAAGGGAAGATCAGGACAGAATGAGGATACAACTCAGTTGATCAGCTCTGAAGTTGCACTTGCAGATAAGACTCGTGGTGCTGATGCCAATGATCAAAACATCATCACTCAACAAGACGAATGCTTGATGGGAGAACTGGATGCCTCAGGAGTCATGTCAACTGAGGAGAAACATGAGAATACGAGTGCTGAAAATCAGGTTGATTTGGATGAAACTCCTAAAGTGGAGTCCAGTCCAAGTGATGCTACAGGCTCACTGTTGACAGATAGTCCACGGATTACTCCAACGAGTTCATTTGTATCAATTGTTGAGCCACAAGAAAAATGCATGGTTCACACTCCAGAGACTGAATTGACATCAAGTGAATCAGAAAACACAGTAAAGAAATGTGATTCGGAGGAAACTGAGTCATTTATGCAGGCAGTGCATGAAATGCGGAATGACAATTCAGCTCCTTCAGTTGAATCACACCCCATAGAGGCTACAGAGGAAAAACTACCAGGAAACAACACTAACACTGATAGTGTAATGGACTATTCAATTGAGGAGGATAAGGTGAGGGACGACATAAATGTTCAACCTGATATTCTTTATCATGATCACGCGCCACCAGAAGAACAACATGTGAATTTTGAAGAAACATTTGAAATGGTGCCTGAAATTGGAGTGCTCCCTACCAAATTCATTGGAGTTGAGAAGTCTAGTAGAAAGGAAATAAGGGAGGAGGAGTGCATATTGCACTTGGGGTCATCAAAATGGGAAAATGATGTCGATATAGCATATACAGATGGAAGAGTGCAGGGGTTTGACTCTGTTGAAGATCAGAAAGAACGCAACGCAGACTTGACAGAACATGATAACTGTGAATTTGTTGTTACTGAGGACTCTGGTGTTTTTGAACTCAATATATCAGAAAAAGAGACAGAAAATGCACAGGATGTTCAGCCAAGTCTTGAAGCATTAGCATTTTCCAACGGAAAATCTGCTTTTGATCAAAAGATGCCAAATTTTCACTATGAAACTCCTTCCAAAGCACCAGAGAGTATTGGAAGGTTAAGTCTCGAAACGATCCCAGAGAAATCAAGTAATGTAATTGAGCTTCGAAAGTCTCCAAGCTTCGATTTTGGTGTTCACAGAAGATCTTCAGAATCAGATCAAACTCCACTTCTCTGTCCTGAAAAGACTCCACCAAGAAGCTTATCAGTTGGCTCGAATGCAAAGTTCTCAAACTCAATCATGAGAACTGAATACAACCGAAACTCACTAGACTACGAGGCAGTGACAGTCGAAGAAAAAACTATTCGAGTAGAAAGAAGTGATTCAGACATTTCCAGTACTCCTCTTTTAGGCTTGTCAAACAAAGGAGAAAACGGCGATACGAAGGTTACATCTGAAACACAACAGAACCACGTTGCTGTTACGAAAGGAGAGGACTTTCAGGCATCACAAGAAAAGGAAACTTCTCTAACTTCACCAAAAGGGAGCGGAAAACGCAAGCCTAGACCATCTTTCTTCACCACTTGCATATGTTGCACAGCAGCCACACATTATTGAACAGACTCAACAAGATATTTGTGTTGTGTTTTCGATTCTATTTTTTTTCGATTGATTGATTTTTTCACCATATTAAAGATATTTTCATGTGGCATTTTTCATCACAATGGAGTGTTATGATCATGTATAGTCTGTAAGATACTGAAAAAAGTGTGTGAGAGTGAGCTAGCCGGTGAATTTCTGAGTGATGATTATAAGTTATACTTCCTGTTTTGTTTTCTCCTCTTTTGGTTTGTTACAATATTTTGCATGACAGAAGACATTATTATAACAGAGGTAGCTTAGCTTCCTTTGATTGTAATAGTAGTCCTATTTTTTTTTAAATGTATCAACTGAAGAAACCTTGCCCCTTATGGAAGAACCAGGTTTTTGTACGTTTGCCTCAGTAAACAGACTGCACAATGAAACAAAGATTTTATCAAAAAAACCTTCCTCTCTCTAGGAAGGGAAAACTTCACCTCTGTTTTATTATTCAATTCAAGATTACAACTCAATAATCAATTAACTAACTCTAACACCTCTATCTCTACAACGATTAACTATAATTGTCGACTCTACCCTTCAAGAATCCAAACCCAATTCTTGAACAACTATCTCAACCCTCCAAGAAGCCAAACCTACTTCTTGAACAATTCTCTCAACCCTCCAAGAACCCAAACCCACTTCTTGAACAATTCTCTCAACCCTCCAAGAACCCAAACCCACTTCTTGAACAATTCTCTAACCTAGGAATTATTACAACTCAATAATAAACCTAGAACAAATCAACAAACACTAATAACCCTAGCTTTTAATTGATCAGACTTCAATATTCAATAGTTCAGACTCTAACACAACTCATGAACCTGGTTCCAGGGTTGCTGTGACAAAGTCCTGCAGTTTTGCTCCAATGGCTATTGCTCTCAAGATGATGACCCTCGTGCATATGCAATAGGTGCCGCTCTGCTTTTGCTGGAAAATTATCTCAATTGTGATTGCAGGCGCCGATCTTCTCTTTCTCCAGCCTTGTCTTTATATAGAGTTGGCAGATTCTTAGCCGACTTCAACAAGGAAAGAATTTATATAAAACTAATCCTTTTCCTTATAGAACTTGTTTGCCTCCTTCCTTAACTGCCTAGGAAACATCTTCTTTTATTATTTTCCTTCTTTAACTTCTTTCCTTTTCCCATAAGGAGTCTCCTGCACTTCTTTTCCTTATTTAGGAGCTTTTCTTTTTCTATAAAGAGTCTTCTGCACTTCTTTTCCGTGTTGGTTCTACTGCTGGGTTGTGAACCAGGTTCACATTGTCTGGTTCTTCGATTATTTCTTTATTTCTACTTTCACTCCTTTATTTTTGCACTTTATTACAGGTCTTCTTTGCAGCAAACTCCCATATTTGTACAAGTTGTTCGCATTCACGTCTGAGGACCTGGTTCACCTGATAGAGTACACATAAGATAACAAGTAGTGAACCAGGTTCACTTTATTAATCATCAAAACTACTTATATATTCTCCTACTTCCCAATAATTTCCCCCTTTTTGATGATGATAAACAATGCATCATAGTTTACTTCGTCAATCATCAAAACTACAAAAATAATGTTCTCTAGTTCCCTAGCAATGCATCATAGTGGACTTTGTGAAATATCAAAACATTTTGTCAATCATGAAAACTACAAATATCATGTCCGCTTATTCCCCAGCAATTTCCCCTTTTTTGATGATAACAAACTATGCATAGTATGTCCCTAACCCACATCATATAACTTCCCCCTTTTGACATCATTGAAAATCAACAACTAAAGAACTCGACGAGCATACAATAAGTGCAATATCATTTTAACTCATGGCCACTTGGGTAACACTTTCTAGTACACTTCTGCTAACAATAAGGTAAGTTGATATGAGGATATTAGCCATCTTACACTCACACACAATCAAGATCGTCAACGAGGAACAAAATAAGCAAATATGTACCAATTTAAGCCCTTAGAGCCCTAAATCAAAAGCATATGATATCATGAGTATGAGACAGACACAAGCACATCAAAGAGTCTTGAAAAATGGAGGATAAGGATTGGGACAAAGATTACTAATGTGAGGAGGAAAAGGATGTTTACTGTCATTCATAAATTTTTCAGTACGCCCATTGTGCACCAGCTCCTTCGTTATGATCAGTTTTCTTAGAAAGTACTATTTCATCAAGAGCAACATGAGGTCCATCATCAGTTAAGCATAGACAATTTCAAGAAGACCAGGTGAGTATTTTTCAAGCATTAGGACCAACATTATTTCTTTTACTAAAGCTCCCTTTCTTTGAACTTGGTTCAGCTTCAACATAATTTTTTATTTTTTTTGAAACTCTGGTCCAACTCCATAAAATCTTCACTCCTTCATAGCCTTTTGTTAGATAGACTTTCCTTGATGACTTTTTGAAGGAGTACCAACTATATGTAAGAGATCCATCACATTTTGGTGCAATAGAGATGGGTTTATCAATAATGAAGGTCAGCACCGATAATAGTTTGTTCCTAAGAGAATTGTTCCCCCTGAGAGATAGTTGGTTATACACTTGGAATGTATGGAATATCAATTTGGAATTTGTGAACCTGGTTCAAATGTGAGAGGTAAAACAAGGTTCCCCCTAAATTAAAGTCAGGGTGGCTTCAAAACTAAGGTCCTCATCTGAAACGACCCCAAAAAATGCCCGAAAATGTGCTTCGGAAACACCTATAATTGTAATTTCCATATATCTCAAAATCCGTGCATGATTTCGGAAATTCGACTTCATATTCTTATTTGTGGGGTCAAATTGAGTGGGAAATGGGTCTAACCCGAATTTTAGAGCAACCGTATCAAAATTCGAAAATCGCAAAAATTGCGATTTGGAGGGTCAACTTTAAAGGGGCATATCTCTTAGCACACAAGGAACTGGAAGGGCTGCAACCTATCAAATTAAAGATCTTTGAGTTAGCTTTCCAACGCACTTGTTTCACCTTATTCCGCGTTAGGATGAGGGAGTTATGACCATTTTCGTAAAACCTGTCAGTGCAGAATTTCCAATTCCAGTGAGCGAATTTTCTAGGCGGGTTGGAGTCATTTTTTATAAAAAGGGGATATGTCCCATATTTAGTCATTTTCTAAACTCCAAAAACACTCTCTAAGCCCTCTCCAAAAATTCCACCAAGATCTTCAACCAAATTCAAACATCTCAAGCTCTAATTCCGGATTCAAGACTCAATCTCAAGCTTCGATTCTCCATTCCAATCTTCATCAAGGATTCTCCAAAGTTGAGGTATGTGGGTTTGATTGTGGAAACCTTCCTTTCCACAAGTCCAACCATTTATCCTCTATTTCTACTTCAAGTTTATGGGTCCTCATGATCAATTATGAACTCTTGAATTATGGAATTACTACTACACACCCTATTATGGTCCTTTTTGCATATTATCATGAAATGGAATTTTTATGTGATGTTTATGGTTTACATGCTTCCATGATCAAATTATGAAGGTTGATATATATATGTATGTTGTTGGTGGGCTGATTTATATGGATTTTGGAATTGGTTGGACTTAGTATTCTTGAAATACATGATTTCATTTACATGAACAATTGCCCACCATGTGTTTGATAAAATGCCCATTTATAGAATTCTTAGGAAAGGGAAGGTCCAAGGTACGTCCTATGAGTCGGATGGTTATGTAATTACTGAAATGATGATGAAATGGACACATGTATATGATTTTCTCTAAATAAGTGTTGTGAGTCGACCAAGCCTAGTACGGGGGGTAGTAGGCCCGTATAACCGTATCGAGGGGTTGGTACCTTGGTTGCCTAGTACGGGGGGTAGTAGGCCCGTATAACCATATCGAGGGGTTTGTACCTTGGTTGCCTAGTACGGGGGGTAGTAGGCCCGTATAACCGTATCGAGGGGTTGGTACCTTGGTCCTAGTACGGGGGGGGTAGGCCGTGTAACCATATCGAGGGGTTTGTACCTTGGTCCTAGTACGGGGGGTAGTAGGCCCGTATAACCATATCGAGGGGTTTGTACCTTGGTCCCTAGCACGGGGGGTGGTAGGCCCGTGTAACCATATTGAGGGGTTTGTACCTCTTTCGCCTCTCCAAGGGGGTGGTAGGCCTTGGAAATACTATATTGATGGTCACTCGCCACACATGTACTACGTCCCATTAAATATGATTTTTATGTAAGCATCATTATACATACTATTTTATTAATATGCTATCTATTGGGTATGATTACGCATTTTTCCTATGATGTCCATCTAATGTAGCCTTGAATTGCATCCCATATACTTAGTACATTCAAATGTACTAACGCATACTCTATGCCTACATGATGTCACCATGTAGGGACCGGAGCACCGCTTGACCATCCTCCTCCGCGTGGCTAGTACGAGTTTCTATAGTGGTATTGGTGAGTCCTCCATTTCGGGGACGTTGCTCATGATCTTTTGTTATGTATAAAACTTTTCCTTTTTAGTTATGTTTTGACTATGAGGGTGAGCCCGGTAGTTTGTCTTGGCCCCCGCTAAGTACTCATGTTTAGAGGTGGTGTTGGACAAGTTGTGTATTATGCTTGAGCTTGACTCATCTATGGTATTTATGTATCTTTTTTTTTCTTGCTCCCTTAGTCCCGTTTTCCCCTTGATTATGCTTATCGCTTATGGTCATTTAATTACTTCCGCGACCAAGAATGTGTAATGATACTCTATGAGGCTTGTTTGGGGTTCCTTCGGGTTCCCCATTCGCCGGTCACACCTAGGCCCTAGGCTTGGGTCGTGACATCATCATTTGAGTAGTTTGGGATTGAAGGATGCTTATTGTCACTGAGAGGATTTTTGGTGATTTATTTTTCAAAGAATTGGACTTTGATGATCGACCAAGTTCACTAGTGCTTATGTTGACACAAACTCAGGAAATTCATGCATTAAAAAATGATGGTACATACCTGAGTATTACAGAGAAACCAGGTTCTCCTTTTGTGTGTTCTTCAATGATTTCCTTAATTTTGTTAGTAAAAGAGTAGGGATAATATCAGCAAACCTTCTAAACATTGTTCGAGATGTGCCTGGAGTGTGTACCTGTTACAGTACGAGACTGAGTTAGCAGGTATTCATTGTATAATCTCTCAAGCATAAAATTATTAGTTTACTAGCCAATTATTAGAGGAAATCATGATAATATATCATCTTGTTTTGAAAAGACCAAGCTCTAGATGATTTTTCTCAAGTTCTTCATATTCAAGGCCTTTTATGAGTATGCCTGCATCATCATATTCTACTGGATCAAAGGAATCTCCAGCTCAGTAATAGAGAACCAGGTCTTGTATTTTCATAAGCGCGACTCTCTTCTGTTTGATAAAAAATGAACACCCAACCCCATTCAAAACAAGATATCTGATCGACTTGAAGTCAGATACTATCAAGGAACCTCAATTTCCAATAACTTCCAATGAAAAACGAAGATCAGGTTCACATAGCGAAGTTCCCCCTAAAGATGTACCGGACTCTAAGTGTCCTGATTGCTTTGTTGTTCCCCCTATCTCCAAGATTGGTTTATCTCAATACCTGCTGCTGAAGATGCATCAATGATTGTCAGATGTGGACCAGGTTCATCAATGGTGTTCTCTAAATTTGCATCATCAAAGATGTTTGATATCAGGTCACTTTCTTCGGTGTCAACATTTTTATTCTGCTTGAATGATGACTTCACATATCTCTTTTTGTATAAGCACCATGCAAAATAGCTTCACGGATTTTGATTGGGGGAATCCCATGAATCAGAGCTTTCATGACCAGTTTATTTAATTGAGAGAAACTAGCATGATGCATTCTCTTATGCTAAAGTAGAGAAATATCATTAATGACGCTGAGACAAGTAAGATTCTCTTCATGAAGATACATGATGTCTTTTTGTAAACATTCTTATGTCTTTTCAGGACCAAGTTCCCGAGTTAGTGTTTGGCACAAGACATTCAGCCTACGTGAACAATACATTATTTTCTTTGTCACATATTTCAGAGATGATCAACGGGTTGTGCTTCAATTCTTGAACATAAAATGCATCCTCTATGGCATGGATTTGTGACTTTTCAACTTTGTCAATTTTGACTATTTCACCTTTCCTACCATTTTCAAGGACTTCACTGCTGCCTTGAAAATCAGAGAGTGAGAGGAAATTTTCTACCATTTTTAGCAACTGTCTGGAGTATGCACTATCAATGTACCAGGTTGACCTTTTTCCTCTCACCTTCACCTGAAACACTAGTCAAATTCAGCTTTTTCCTTTTTAGTGAACTTAACATTTTTCTGAAAGGCTTTAAATAGTGTTTTACATTGATTCCTTAAATGACCTGAGTTTTCGCAATGAGTGCATAAACTTTTAGACATATGAATAGTATGTGGTACATGATTACTCTCTTTTCTGAGACCTATCCCACTTCGACTGGTGGTCTGCCTTTCTTGAATCCGAGTTAAAATTTCAGAGGACCTAGTCCATCTAAGATTTCCTTCCAAATCAAGTTTGGTCTTAACAAGATTTTTTTGTAGCAGTCTATTCCTTTCAGTTAAGTTCTGACAGTATATGGTTAAACGTTTTATGTCTTCTTCCAAAGCTAATTGAAGTTCACTAGCAGGGTTTTTGCCATTGTGACTTAACTCTGAGTTCTTAACCTGTTCTTTTAGATCATTGATGAAGTTATCATGAGAAGTAATTTGATCTTCTAGTGTCATACAGTCAAGTCTTAGGGATGCATACTCATCCATTAATTGATTCTTTTCAGATTTCACTAGATAGTACGCATCAATAAGAACTGAAGACAAGGATTGCAATTGTTTTTTGGAATAAATATTTATTTTAGACTTAGTTTCAAGAAAACTTACCTCTGTTTGTTTTTTCTCCTCTTCATCTTCATTAGAACCTGTTCCAGCCATTAGTGCCCGAATTATTTCTTGTGATTGACAAATGTTTATTTCCTCGTCTGGTTCTGTTATGGCGAATAGTGCAAGAAAGTCATATTTGTCTGCTTGCTCAATTGCAAGTAATGACCGATTTTCAAATCCACCATCCTCAGACTCTTCTTCTGATACGTTTCCCATCGCGGCAAATGCTTTCTTCATTGAGAGATCTGCTTCTTGATTAGTCATTCGTCTATTTATGGGAATGTACTTATCATTCTCGGACTCTTTTGCTTTCTCTGAGCCATTTCTCTTGTGCTCTAGAGCCCATAGTGGACATAACTTGATAAAGTGATCTGGACTTCCGCACTTGTGGCAGGCATGTTCTTTTTGATTTTCAGTTGTTTCTTGAGAGTTCCTCCTTTAAAACACTTGTTTTCTCTTTAACATTCTAGAGAACCTCTTTGTCATTAGTGCGATATTTTCGTCCTCAAAATCTTCAGCTGTTGTGGCCTTCAGAACCAGGTTCTTCTCTTTTCTCTTTCCTCTGATTTTGTTTTCTTGATTTTTCTTGAGTTCATAAGTCATGAGATTTCCAATGAGTTCGTCCATAGTTAGTGCATCTAGATCACGTGCTTCAGTAATAGCTTCTACCTTGCTTTCCCATGACTCTGGGAGAACACTTAAAAATTTTCTGACTGCCTTCCCATTGGGAATAATTTCTCCTAGTGAGTAAATTTCATTGATAATTGCAGTGAACTTGGTATGCATGTCTTGAATTGTTTCACATTCCATCATACGAAACATCTCATATCGTCTATTCAGATTATTAATTTTAGACTTCTTTACTTGAGTTGTTCCTTCATGAGCGGTTTGCAGAGTTTCCCATATTGCTTTTGCATCTTGACATGATGAGATCCGATTGTATTCATCAAGACCTATACCGCATATCAAAATCTTCTTGGCTTTAGCATTGTTCTGAATTGCGAGTTTATCCGCAGTATTCCATTCCTTCCTTTCCTTTGGTACCTGAGTGGTTCCATCAGTTACATTCTTCATGGGTATGGTCGGACAATCCAAGACTACTCCCCATAGGTCTGGATTTTTTCCTATTAGGTGATCCATCATGCGGTTCTTCCACCATCCATAATACTTTCCGTTGAACAGTGATGGTCTTGTTTGGAAAGCTCCTTCTTGTGGTTTAGGTGGTGCAGCCATTGATCCTTTTCTAGATGTGAGTCTTTTAATGAAAAGACCTGCTCTGATACCAATTGAAGAAACCTCGCCCCTTATGCAAGAACCAGGTTCTTGTACGTTTGCCTCGGTAAACAGACTGCACAATAAAACAAAGATTTTATCGAAAAAACCTTCCTCTCTCTAGGAAGGGAAAACTTCACCTCTGTTTTATTATTCAACTCAAGATTACAACTCAATAATCAATTAACTAACTCTAACACCTCTATCTCTACAACGATTAACTATAATTGTCGACTCTACCCTTTAAGAATCCAAACCCAATTCTCGAACAACTATCTCAACCCTCCAAGATGCCAAACCTACTTCTTGAACAATTCTCTCAACCTTCCAAGAACCCAAACCCACTTCTTGAACAATTCTCTCAACCCTCCAAGAACCCAAACCCATATCTTGAACAATTCTCTAACCTAGGAATTATTACAACTCAATAATAAACCTAGAACAAATCAACAAAGACTAATAACCCTAGCTTTTAATTGATCAGACTTCAATATTCAATAGTTCAGACTCGAACACAACTCATGAACCTGGTTCCAGTGTTGATGTGACAAAGTCCTGCAGTTTTGCTCCAATGGCTATTGCTCTCAAGATGATGACCTTCGTGAATATGCAATAGGTGCCGCTCTGCTTTTGCTGGAAAATTATCTCAATTGTGATTGCAGGCGCCGATCTTCTCTTTCTCCAGCCTTGTCTTTATATAGAGTTGGCAGATTCTTAGCCGACTTCAACAAGGAAAGAATTTATATAAAACTAATCCTTTTCCTTATAGAACTTGTTTGCCTCCTTCCTTAACTGCCTAGGAAACGTCTTCTTTTATTATTTTCCTTCTTTAACTTCTTTCCTTTTCCCATAAGGAGTCTCCTGCACTTGTTTTCCTTATTTAGGAGCTTTCCTTTTCCTATAAAGAGTCTTCTGCATTTCTTTTCCGTGTTGGTTCTACTGCTGGGTTGTGAACCAGGTTCACATTGTTTGGTTCTTCGATTATTTCTTTATTTCTACTTTCACTCTTTTATTTTTGCACTTTATTACAAGTCTTCTTTGCCGCAAACTCCCATATTTGTACAGGTTGTTCGCATTCACGTCTGAGGACCTGGTTCACCTGATAGAGTACACATAAGATAACAAGTAGTGAACCAGGTTCACTTTATTAATCGTCAAATCTACTTATATGTTCTCCTACTTCCCAATATCAACTTATACTGAGTCTTGTCATATCAATCAATGGTGTCTGATATTTTTTCTCTGCTACATGACAAATCACTATGCATATTGGAGATCAAAGACACATGTGTATGCAAAATGTCTTTATAATTATTGTGTGTTTTTCGCAGCAGTCCAAGGGGTTGGTTTATGTAAAGATATGACATCTGGACGTAATTCAACCCCAAAAGTTAGCTCATGAGGGGAGGTTTGCCCAAATTCATATAAGGAAACCACCAGTCTATTCACCAACTAATGTGAGACTATTACCCACTCTAACACCCTCTTCGCACCCAGGCTCGACTGGAGCGTGGACCGAGAGCTCAAATGGGGATGGACTTGGTTCTGATACCATGTAAAGATATGTCACCTGGCCTAACTCAACCCCAAAAGCTAGTTCATGAGGGGAGGTTTGCCCAAATCCATATAAGAAGACCACCCGTCTATTTCCCAACCAATGTGAGACTTTTACCCACTCTAACAGTTTACTAGGCTATTAAAAAGATTCATCTAATTAATTAACCCGATTCGAAACTAGTTTAGGGACTAAATATTTTTACATATTACTAGCCTATCCAAGTTTTGATCCCTAGTCTACCTAATTAAGAAGCGTGATTTGTTTAGAAGCTATGTTACAAGTTCAGAATGCCTATAAATATGTTGAATTAATAAACAATAGACTCTCTTTTTCTCGTATTAAACACTCCAATGTTTTTTTTTGGTAATAACTGTGAAATATTACCATTGCAGCAAGAACTATTTACATAATTAAGGAGCATCCAGTATCACCACCCCCTTCTAGGAAGGTTGCAGCAAGTATCTAGACCTCAACCAAAACAAAAAATCAAAACAAACCATACCAACAATCTAATTACAAATTCTAGACACTAAGTTAGTGCATATATGAGCACTTTTGGAGCAGTGTAATATATCTATCCTCTCTCTAATCTCTCTTTGGATTTGTGCTCTAACAAAACTTGTATTTACATGTATGTTCCTGAATATCTTTTTGTTCCTTGCTCGCCAAGTGTGATAAATCATAGCACCATAAATTGCAACAGCTACTTCCTTTTGGAACCTCTTCCATCTTCTTCTTCTCTGGAACCATTGTAGATTTTGTATCACTCCCCTCTGTTGCAAGTACAAGCCTGACCATGTAGAGAGAGCGATCTTTATTTCCAATATCCAGCCACATTTAGCAAACAAATGAATCTGAGTTTCTATTTCATCTTCCTCACACAAGCAACATGTAATGTCATCAATTGAAATGTTTACTCTGTTCATTCTTTCCTTGGTAAGTATCCTATTCTGGGAAGCAATCCATAGGATCATTCTATGCTTTGGCAGCATCACTGAATTCCATATAAGCTCTGCTTCTTTCACTCTGGGCAACTGACCAAATAAAGCGATACAATTCTTAGAAACTGAGTAATTACCAGAGGGTGAGAGCTGGTACGTTCCCCTACTATACCAATGAATCATCTGCTCCTTTAGTGAGTTCAGCTTCCTCCAGTACCAACTACTGACCGCAGATGGACAATGATCCCATATTTGTGTACCCTCCTTTATGTAAATTCCATGAACCCAAAGTAAGTCTTGTTTTGTAGCCAATTGCCATAGCAATTTTCCAACAGAGGCAACATTCCATCTCTTGCAGCTTCTTGTTAACATCCCTATTAAATAAGGAGCAATGTCGCGGTGACTCAAAAAATAATAACTAGTTCAAATTTAAAAGAATATGATTTTAAAATGGTAAAGGGATTTAAAAGGAGAAAGAGTGTTAAAAAGGAAAGGGAGTCGTTACCTAATTTTAGGAAAACTAGGAAACCAATTAATAAAAAATGTCTACGAAATCAATAGATTCTAGATAAGGGTTCAAGTTATTCTGAAGGGAAGGTATTAGACATCCTTCAGAATCCACAACTGTGGATCCCGACTGAATTCATTTTTTCAAACTGAGGAGGAGATAACATAATGTACAAAATAATAAACAAGCGATATACACAAGTAATAAAATAAAACAATAATATAAGAAACGGCCTAAAGTTTGTCTAACGTCAATAATATACACAATAACGAATAAAACATATAATTCGAACTTCATTTGAATAACTTCCTTGGAAAGCAACTCCGGGTACCTGTAAAGACACTTAGTAAAAGTGTTAGTAATAAATAAATATGAATGAATCAAATAATAATTTAAAAATAAAAATCCGTCTTATAAACATGAGAGGCCTTGGAAATCGACGATAATTTCTTCATTTAAGTAAAAGAAAAGTTTGATAAAGAACAAAAATACCGTAAAATCAAACCCATAATAGTAATAAATAATGAGGGAACGATAATAGTAATAATAATAATTGATAATGATAATAATAATAATAATAATAATAATAATAACCAACAGTAATGTACTACCAAAATGAGAATTGAGAAGCAAACAAAATAAGATAGGTAAATCAAATCTAAAGTCATTAACAACTAAAAAAAAACACAAACAAACAGTAAATCCTTAATAAGAAATGCAGAACAAAATCAACCCCAAACAAATCATTAGCTACTCATGGAATCAATATTATGCACAAATAAACAAAGTAATGGAAACTAATCAAAGTAATAGCCAAAACTAAAAAATATAATGAACTTACTCAACATTTATAAACAGCAACAAAAGGAAATAATGCAAACAAATAATAAACTATAATGGATACAACAGGAAGAATAACACAACAAACAAGTAAAAATTAACCAAAAGATACATAACAGATCCAGCAACCAAAATCCAAAGTGATAACAATGGTTAGAATTAAGATTAGAACATACATGAGTATCAATCAACATTTAAAATAAAAACTAAACCAAGAAAAAATAACGAACCGCCGGAGGAGTTTCTTGTTTTTCTCCGGTTCATCGGAGCTTTGAGCTCCTCGCCGGAGTCACTGATGGTGTTGGTGGTTCGCTCGTCGGAGCTTGGTGGTGGGTCTGGTTCATTTGGATGGTGTTTTTCCATCTCTGGTGGTGGAAGTTCACTGTTTGGGGTTTTGTTTCGTAGTAGTTGTTCACCGGAAAAGGTGAAAAGACGAAGGGAGGGTTTTGTGTGGCTGTTTCAGGTGGGTTTGAGGTCTGATTTGGTGGTGGAAAGGGTGGTTTTGGGTCGGAGGTTGGTTGTTTGCTGGTGGATTTGGGGGTTTCAGGCAGTTTGGTGACACGTCGGAGAAGAAACGGGAAGGAAAAAATGGGGGTTTTGGGTTCGCCAAAGTTGGCGTCTAGTTGGAGAAGATGGGCAGTGAAGAGGAGGTTGGATCAGAGAACGGAAAAAATGGGGTGTTTTGGTGGTGGACTCACCGGATTCTGGCGGAGCTCCGGTGAGCTTGTCATCGAAAAAAAAATATGAATATTAAAATAATTTCTTAATCACTAAAAATCTGAAAATTACCCCTAAAATTTTATCCACCACCTTCTAACTTAACCAAGTTATTGTTTAAATAGAAAATTGAAAACCACCAATAGTACAATACCATTATCTTAAAATCGTGGGATACCATTATCTTAAAATCGTGGGCCAAAACTACCGATTAATAAAATATTTGTGAATGAAATCTTATCCATATTTGAATGAATTTCTAGACTGCGCAAAAATATCAAAATGAATATTAACCAATGTAACGAATAAATGAATATTAACAAATGTAATGAATGTAACCAACGTCATATAAAAAAATGCAATTTAACAAAAATAATGATTTAATCAAACTGAACAAATATTTGAACATATTAAAACCGGTTGTGACCAAAAAATAATGTAAACAACATTAACTGATAAAAATCTCAATATTTTGAAAAATAAGTATAATTATCAACAAATTGCAAAACATGTATTTTGAACAATTAATGAATAAAATACTTTAAAATATCAACTTTTAAAAAATATCATACCAAAATTTGGTATCAACAATTCTAATGTTTAAGCCACCACATTTCTTGGGAGTACATATTTTCTCCCATGCTACTAGCATTATTTTTCTCTTCTCCTCAGTTTTCCCCCACAGATAATCCCTACATTGCTTGTCTACTTCCTTCAGTACACTTTGAGGTAGTATAAACACAGTCCCCCAAAAATTATAGATAGAAAACAACACAGCATTTATGATTTGAAGTCGACCAGCATATAGTTTTCTAGAATAAGTTGCGATTCTGGAGGTTATCTTTTCAACTAACTGATGGCACTCCATTTTGCTCCATTTCTTTGAGGACAAAGGCAGGCCTAGGTATCGTATAGGGAGTGTTCCTAAAGAGAAGCCTGTTCTGTCCAAAATCCCCTGCTTTACTTCATCACTCACTCCAGCTAGAAAGATATTTGATTTCTCTTGATTTGCTATCAAACCAGTTGCATCGTTAAAATGCTTGAGAGCTTCCATGACTCTGGAGATAGAACCCATATTACCCTTACAAAAAATCATTAAATCATCAGCAAAAATTAAGTGGGTCAGCTTAGATGTTTTACAGATAGGATGAAACTGAAAGCTTGGCAGTTCACTCATCTTCTGCAAGGTTCTGGAAAGGTACTCCATTACTAACACAAACAACAATGGTGACATAGGATCTCCCTGCCTAAGGCCCCTCTTTCCTTGAAAGTATCCATGCCCTACTCCGTTCACTTTGATAGTAAAAGTAGTAGATGTTACACATGTCATGATTAATTGCACAAAATACACTGGAAAGCCAAACCCCCTCAAAACGTCCTCTATGAAGTCCCAGCTAATCATGTCATACGCTTTCCTTAAGTCAATTTTCATAAGACATCTTGGGGAAGTCTTCCTGTTGTAGTGCCTCAACAGATCATGGCAAATCAATACATTGTGGGTCAAGGATCTTCCTGCTACAAAGGCTGCCTGGTTCTCAGCTACAACAGTAGGAATAATTTCCTTTAATCTCATGCATATTAGTTTAAAGATGCATTTGTATAAAACATTGCAACATGATATGCGCCTAAACTGGCTAGCATATTGAGGAACAGATACTTTAGGAATCAGAGAAATGATTGTGGAATTAACCTGTCTTAACAGTTTTCCATTGTTGAAAAACTCCAACACGGCACTTGTGACTTCATGATCAATAACATTCCAAGCTTCTTTGAAGAAACCACTTCCATACCCATCTGGACCGGGGCTCTTGTTCCTGTCAATGCTGAACATAGCTAACTTCACATCCCTTTCAGTAACAGGCTGAACCATGTCCATCTGTTGGCCTATGGAGAATTTAGGACCATTCCTTAGGACATTGGGATATGCCCTTGTGCTGCAACTCCCTTTCTTTCCCAACATATCCTGATAGTAATCCACAAAAACTTCTGCAACTTTTTTATGATCAGTCTGAAGAACATCCTGACTATCTTTAAGTTGGGTGACAGCCTCTTGCAACTTCTTATGCTTGATTATGGAATAGAAATAGCTAGTATTGTCATCTCCTAGCTTTATCCAACTAGCTTTACTCCTTTGCTGCAAAAATACCTCGGCTAAATACGAAGATCTTCTAAACTTCTTGTGCAACTCCTTTTCTCGCTGCTGTAGTATAAGATCAGTGGGGCTATTCTGCAAAGTTTTTTGAACTTGCTTCAATCTATCTCTATCTTCATCTACCTCTGTTAGAATGTTCCTAAAATGCTGACCATTCAATTGTTTAAGGCTCTTCTTCAAACATTTAAGCTTCTTCACCACTTTAAACATTGTACAACCTGGAAATTGTTTCAACCAACCTTCCTTTACTCTAGTCAAAAACTGAGGGTGAGTAGCCCAGACATTGCAATACTTGAAGGGCTTTCAAATCGGTGGTTGTCCATGTATAAGGCTAATCTTTGCTGGACAGTGATCGCTTATTCCTTCTGGCAGAAAAGTTGCACTATATGCTTGCATTTTATCTATCCATTCCCTGTTGACAAACACCCAATCTATTTTGGAAGAAACTCTAACATCCCTTTATCATTCCAAGTGTATCTGCTCGATTGGTGAGGAAGTTCTAGCCAGCCACACGTATCAACACACTCCTGAAAATCTACAACTTCTGCCACGTTTACTGGATTGCCTCCAATTCTATTCATCCATATTCAATACTGTGTTATAGTCACCCATTATTAACCATGGACTGTTACACCTACTACTAACAGTTTCCAAGTATGACCATAAATTTTTCCTCTCCTCCCTAGTATTTTGTGCATACACAACAGTTAACATAAACTCTACTTACAAGGATATGTTAAGCACCATACAAGTAATAGCTTGAACCATACCATTCGTATATGTCACCTTGAAGAAATCAGGTCTCCAAGAAAGCCAAACCCCCCATTATAGTGATATTGCAAATTTGTAACACAATTCCATCCTCCAAACATTCTCGCAGCAATTTCATCAATCCTATTACTCTTTATTTTTGTTTCTAACAATCCCACTAGTCCCGCACATTCCTTATTACATAGGAGTATGACCTCCTTCTGTTTGTTAGGGGCATTCAAACCCCTAACATTCCAACACAAGATACTATCCATTCCCTAATGAAGGGTGTGACTGGCCTCCCTCATTTCGAACTGGACTTCTAATCCACCTGTTTACTTGGTACATCCTTATCCAAGGTCTGGAAGGAATTCTGTTGTGGTGTCACTATTTTGTGAACTGCTGCTTGTTGCCTCTGTTTATATTGTTGCTGTTTGTTTTTCGGGGTAATCCAGCCAGCTGTGCGATCCTCATGTACACCTGGTTGACCAATCTTCTCTTTTCCTTTAGGATTCCCATCTTCTTGCATTTGTACAACCTGCTGTTTATTTTGTGCATCCTCTTCCTGAGTCGGATTAGGAATTATTTGGTTCGTTGCATTTGAACAATCAACCTCTACATTCCTACTCTCTTGTTTCTTTGGATTTGGTGGTGGTGGGTTTTTCTTCCTGCAATCCTCTTCTGAATGTCCATACTTATGACAAAACTTACATAACACTGACTTCCAGTCATACTGGATTTTCTGTTCAATTAGGTCTCCTTTTTCATTCTTGAAAAACACCCTCTTGGGCAGTTGAGAATCCACATCAACCTCAATCAAAAGTCTTGCAAAATTAAGTCCCAGTTTCTTCTCCGTGTGTTTATCCACCATTAACGGTTTGCCAATCAAACTACCAATCTTACTAAGCCCTTTAGGGCTCCAGTATTTGAAGTCCAACCCAGGTAATTTCACCCATATAGGGACAGTATAGAGCTCCTCCCTTGTGAACTCCATATCCTCATTCCATGCTTTAACAATAAATGGCTCATTATCAAAATGGTAAATTCCTCCCTGGATAGCTTCATACTTTCCAGCAATAGAGTCAAAACGAACCAGAACTATACCATCCTTCAACATATGCACCTTGTTGATACCATGTTTCCCCCACAGACGCTGGACGTAGCCATTTAAGATAGAGAAGGGAGGGTGGGCTCCCAACACATAACACACAACTGAATTTCTCCAATATGCAATTTCAGAGCTTATATCTTCTATCCCAATTTCACAGACAGTAGACTCCCCATGTATTTCTGGAGCTACAAATTCAAGTTGAAAACCACCATTTGATACCTTGTTTATGTCGAAGTTTTCCCAAATTGATGGTTTCCTTTGAACTTCCTGCATTGCTTCTGCTTCATCTGCCCAGGACTGTTTGCTGCTACTGCTTAATGGCTGCACAATTTCATCCCATTCCTTCTGTTTCGAGACACTCCAATGTTAACAAATTATTAAATTTTACATATTTTTAATGAACTTAACTTTTGTATTTAAGAAATAGTTATGACTGCAAAAATCACCTCAATCATGAGAACTGAATACAACCGAAACTCACTAGACTACGAGGCAGTGAAAGTCGAAGAAAAAACCATTCGAGTAGAAAGAAGTGATTCAGACATTTCCAGTACTCCTCTTTTAGGCTTATCAAAAAAGGAGAAAACGGCGATCCGAAAGTTACATCTGAAACACAACAGAACCATATTGCTGTTACGAAAAGAGAGGACTTGCAGGCATCACAAGAAAAGGAAACTTCTCTAACTTCACCAAAAGGGAGCGGAAAACGCAAGCCTAGACCATCTTTCTTCACCACTTGCATATGTTGCACAGCAGACACACATTATTGAACAGACTCAACAAGATATTTGTGTTGTGTTTTCGATTCTATTTTTTTTCGATTGATTGATTTTTTCACCATATTAAAGATATTTTCATGTGGCATTTTTCATCACAATGGAGTGTTATGACCATGTATAGTCTGTAAGATACTGAAAAAAGTGTGTGAGAGTGAGCTAGCCGGCAAATTTCTGAGTGATGACTATAAGTTATACTTCCTGTTTTGTTTTCTCCTCTTTTGGTTTGTTACAATATTTTGCATGACAGAAGACATCATTATAACAGAGGTAGCTTAGCTGCCTTTGATTGTAATAGTAGTCCTTTTTTTTTTCATGTATCAACTTATTCTGAGTCCTGATGCACGTGTATCTCATATCAATCAATGGTGTCTAATAGTTTTTCTCTGCTACATGACAAGGAATCACAATGAATATTGGAGATCAAAGACTTATGTGTATGCAAAATGTCTTTATGATTATGGTGTTCTTTTCGTAGCAGTCCAAGGGGTTGGTTTACTAGGCTATTAAAAAGATTCATCTAATTAACCCGATTCAAAACTAGTTTAGGGACTAAATATTTTTACACATTACTAGCCTATTCAAGTTTTGATCCCTAGTCTACCTAATTAAGAAGCGTGATTTGTTTAGAAGCTATGTTACAAGTTAGGAATGCCAATAAATATGTTGAATTAATAAACAATAGACTCTTTTTTTTCTCGTATTAGACACTCCAATGTCAACAAATTAAGTGCGTACCTATTAAAGTGCATATCACTTTCTATGCCGCACGAAATGTTTAATAGGTACATGTCGATATATATTGGAGTGTCTTACATAAAGTACACAAAGCATTTCCGAGCACCTCAAGGTATTTTTTTTTATGATATGATATCGTCAATCAACATGTATTACATAGGCATTATATGTGGATTATTATTACTTGCATGGACTTCGATCCATGGTCGTAGTAAGAAAAAACTTCCACCAGGACCAATGCCTCTACCTTTAATCGGAAATCTCCACAACATATTCGGTGCTCCACCCCATAAGTCGATGGAATGGCTTGCTAACAAATACGGCCCAATAATGAGCCTCAAATTGGGCCGATTACCAGCCGTAGTTATATCTTCATCAGCAGTAGCAAAAGAAGCCGTCAAAAAGCACGACTCAGCCTTTTCCAGTAAAACAGCCAAAGATGCAGTCGAAGCTCATAACCACCATAAATTCTCCATCGTGTGGCTACCGGTCGACAGCAGTCGCCGGAAAAATCTCCGGACGATATTGAATTCGTGTATCTTCTCTGCAAACAAGCTCGACGCGAACCAGAATATCCGGTCCACGAATATCTCAGAGCTTATTGCTTACTGTCGTCGGTGCAGCCAAACCGGTGAGGCCGTGGATTTTGGTTTAGCTGCCTCCGATATCGCCATAAATGTTTTATCGAATGCAATTTTCTCCGCGGATTTAGTGGATTTGTGTGCGAAATCGGAGAAGAAATTCAAGGATGTGATCCGGAGCGTTACGTACCAGATCGGAAAGTTTAACATGGTGGATTACTTCCCTGTACTGAAATCGATCGATCCTCAAGGGATAAAAAGAAGCACTTGTGGTAGTGCTGATAAAATGTTTCTAATTTTTCGGGGTTTTATTGAGGAAAGATTGAAGCAAAGGGAAAACAAGTTGCACAAGAAAACCGAAGATGTTTTGGATATTTTGTTAAATATGAGCGAAGAAAAAGATGACAATGATAATAAGATTGCAATCGATAGGAATCAAATAGAACACCTTTTTCTGGTAAATATATTTTTTATTATTTTAAAAAAAAAAGTCATTCAAGTCGAAAATTAATATAATCTACACATATACTACAGGATCTTTTCATTGCGGGAACTGATTCAAGTTCGATTACATTAGAATGGGCAATGCTAGAGCTGATGAAGAACCCACACGCAATGGAAAAGGCTAAAGCAGAACTAGCGCAAGAAAAAGGCGATAAAAGAAGCAGATCTAGTTCGGCTTCCTTATTTGCATTGCATTTTGAAAGAGACTTTGCGGATACATCCGCCTGTTCCTCTTTTATCTCGCAAGGCTGAGCAAGATTTTGAACTTTGTGGCTACTTCATCCCAAAGGGTTCACAAGTGATAGTGAATATATGGTCAATTGGTCGGGACCCTGTTATTTGGGAGGATCCTTTGGTGTATAAACCTGAAAGGTTTTGGGGTTTTAATAATATGGATATTCGTGGTCAACATAATTTTGAACTCATTCCTTTTGGTGTTGGTCGAAGAATGTGTCCTGCTATATCTTTGGCTATGAGGACCCTTACGACTATGTTGGGGTCGTTGTTGAATTCATTTGATTGGGTTGCTGAAGGTGATGATGATTTGGATGCGGAAGAGAAAAGTGGCCTTATATTAGGCAAATTGCGTCCTCTACGACTTGTCCCCATTTCACTATAGGACTACATATTGATGAAAACTTATGTAATAAAGTTGAGCCGGGAGTTATATATATTGCAAAATAAAAGCATGCATATTAAGTTTCGCTGGGATGAATGGATCTTGTATCTTTCATCTAATTTGAAAAAATAAGCATCCTATTCAATCGCATTGTTACACCCCATAAATTTCTAGCTAAGTTTAACTTCACTGAACCTATATATCACGTTGCCTAAAGCCTTTTCGTATTTTTTTTTTTGTCAACTTCCCTGTAAATGAGGCATTTTATTCCATAAGCAATAAAGTTATAGATGGGGACCAAACCTTACCTCATACCAGAAAAGCTAGAATGGTACCATTCTTACCATTTTAGCTCACAAAAATAAAAGAGCAAAGGAAGAGGATTGCTTATAATATAGTTAGGCTTCTAAAGAAATGTGTTTAGGTTAGAAAACCTAGCACCATCTGAGGAGAGCTCAGCCCTCGAAGATAAATATGGTTTTCCTTGGCCTAAGTCTGAAGTTGGGACAAACTTTTTCATCATTCTTCATTGTGGCTTTAATCTTCCTAAGTAAGCTTATAGTTTCAGAGAAAAATTCACTTTTTCTATCAAGCTCCGCAAAGTTGGCTAAGAGATCTGCAGTGGAATTCCCTTCCCTAAACATATGGATGGACTGAAAATTTTCCTCTGAAATCGTATTAGGGATGTCATTAGTTCCCCCCCCCCCCTAATGCTCCAAGCTATAGTTGTGGTTTTGTTGATTATGTTAAATCAAAATTAAGGAGTCAAATTATATAGTAAGAATATTGAAATTGTGATCAATACACCATCTCAATCCAATCTTGATAACCCGAGCCTCAGCCAAGTTATTAGAAGAAAATGACCAAAATATATTGTGAAAGTCATGATCATAGATATGACCCATACAATTTCTTAGAAGAGGAACTTTCACATATAGCCACTCAAAATATTTTAATTATGCTCCATAGCTATAGTTTGCTAATTACGATTCGTAGCTACATGTGCCAATTAACATGTCAACTTTCATATTTTTCAAATTTCAAGCCTAGGGTTAAGTTCCAATTTCCTTCCAATACCAAAATCTTGTTCTAAAATCCCTAGACCTAAAACTCAATTTATCAAATTTGTTGTGATAAACCTGTACGAAATCTGCGCACACAAAAAAGAAAATGGTTGCTACCAACCTACCCAATAAACATAGTTCATTGATCATTACACCTATACAATCATCATTACCCAATGATTGAAACCATCATTACATTATTATTATAAATAACATGATTAACTCATCCATTCCCACTAACTCTAATAGCGCAGAAACCAACGAATTCATCTGTAATATGGATAATTATCTAACTTCAATTCACCCTCAACCAATATAGATAAAACTTTAGGAATGTATACCTTCAAAGTGACTAACGTGAAGCTGCAAAAAAAAAATCTCCCTCGAAGTTGAGCATGCGTGTAAAAATAATACTCCAACTCCCGTACGCTGCCTGTTAGAAATCTTTTGATATTATTCTCTAATTTGTTAAATCCTTTCTACTTAAATTCAGTTTTATACATGGGCCAAGTGGTGTAGGGTATTATATAACTTTCAGGTTTGGCCCATAATTATCAATTAAATTAATTACCTAAAAATTATCCGTCAATTAATTAACCGTAGTTATCAAATAGTTCAAACTTTCCAAACCAACTTCACAAACTGATCAAACATGACTCAGAGAAACTATCGAAATGGGTTTAATGGTAATTTTGTGAAAATTTCCAAAAATGACCTTCTGGGTCATTACAGTTTTGCTATGGAGCATCTGATTTGTATAAATCGCATATATCTGATTTGCATGCATCTGATTTGTATAAAATCACAGCGATTTGTATAAATCGGGCGTCTATGTCTGTGAAAATTGCATATGTATATGTTCTTTGTGTTAGGCTAGAGTAACGAGCGAGATTAGGAGAGAGAGGAGAGAGGCGAGCGAAACAGGGCAGAGAGTGGAGAGAGGTGAATTGTATGTGTATATTGGTTAGATAATTGTATATATGTAACTACTATGTATATGTCTCAATGATTGTGTTTGTATATCTGCATAAAATTTGAATTTGTATACAATTGAATCGAGTTAAAACATTTGTATTTGTATATCAAATCTCTCTCTCGCTTTATACAAACACAAATTGTACATTGTATTTGTATAATTTGTGTTTGTATAAAGCGAGAGAGAGAAAGGAAAAAAGAGAACTAGGCAGGGAGATCTGTATTAGTATAATTATATGTGTATAGGACTGAGAGATATGTGTTTGTAATTGTATATACAGTCTCTCTCGCTTTATACAAACACAAATACAATTTATACATTTGTGTTTGTATAAAAGTGAGAGAGGCGAGGGAGAGAATTGAGAGTGGCGAGCGAGATTTAGGGGAGAGAGGCGAGAATGACAATGTATTTTCTACGAATTGAAATTAAATGAAACTGTAGCTATAACATTTATTTTGAATTAGTAGTTTGCTATAATGCACAATTTTCCTTTGTTTAAAACCTATGTTACAAGTTAGGAAGGCCTATTAATATATTGAATTAATAAACAATAGATTCTTTTTTTTTCTCGTATTAGACACTCTAATGTTAACAAATTAAGTGCGTACCTATTAAAGTGCATATCACTTTCTTCACCACTTGCATGAAATGTTTAATAGGTACATGTTTATATATATATATTGGAGTGTCTAATAGGAAAAAAGCGTCAAAATTTTAATTAGGAGTGTCAAAATATACAAAGTACACAAATCATTTCCGAGCACCTCGAGCTATATTTTTTTTGATGATATCGTTGATCGACATGTATTACATAGGTATTATATGTGGATTATTATTACTTGCATGGACTTTGATTCATGGTCGTAACAAGAAGAAACTTCCACCAGGACCAACGCCTCTACCTTTAATTGGAAATCTCCACAACATATTCGGTGCTCCACCCCATAAGTCGATGGAACGGCTTGCTAACAAATACGGCCCAATAATGAGCCTCAAATTGGGCCGATTACCAGCCGTAGTTATATCTTCATCAGCAGTAGCAAAAGAAGCCGTCAAAAAGCACGACTCAGCCTTTTCCAGTAAAACAGCCAAAGATGCAGTCGAAGCTCATAACCACCATAAATTCTCCATCGTGTGGCTACCGGTCGACAGCAGTCGCCGGAAAAATCTCCGGACGATATTGAATTCGTGTATCTTCTCTGCAAACAAGCTCGACGCGAACCAGAATATCCGGTCCACGAAGATCTCAGAGCTTATTGCTTACTGTCGTCGGTGCAGCCAAACCGGTGAGGCCGTGGATTTTGGTATAGCTGCTTCTGATATCGCGATAAATGTATTGTCAAATGTAATTTTTTCTGCGGATTTAGTGGATTTGTGTGCGAAATCGGAGAAGAAATTTAAGGATATGATTCGGAGCATTACTTACCAGATCGGAAAGGTTAACATGGTGGATTACTTCCCTGTGCTGAAATCGATCGATCCTCAGTGGATAAGTCGGAGTACTTGCGCTGGTTTTGCTAAAATGTTTCGGATTTTTGGGGATTTTATTGATGAAAGGTTGGAGCAAAGGAAAACGAACCAGAAAAGCAAAGACGTTTTGGATATTTTGCTAAATATGAGCGAGGAAAAAGATGGCAATGGCAATATTGCTATGGATAGAAATCAAATCGAACACCTTTGTCTGGTAATTAATTCATGCATGCATAGTCTACTATTTAAGTTTTAGTTTATTGCTAATTAAATGGTCTGAATTATATTTTTTAAAACCAGGAAATCACTTATCCCCTCTATTTTAAAATAAGTAATACACACTCATTAATAGAAAAAATTTAGGACATAAAATAAAAATCACTTTCTACTTTTGTCATTTTGCCCTTTTAGATATTCTCATATTGTTCTTAAAAAAATATAAATAATTAAAAGTAAAATCATAAAAAACAATTAACTCTCTTGAAATTATCACCTAGAAGATATAAATGAGGGGCAAAAATGATAAAAAAAAGTCCAACAACTCTTTTGAACTTTGAACAATTCGCTTATTTTGAACTATGAAAAATGACTCAATAGTTCACTTATTTTGAGTATCTTTTACTTCATATGTCCCAATACTTTTTCTTTTTTGGAAAAAGAACAGTAGTATACTAAAAAAGAAACTATTTACAAGCGGTTATTCCTTACTTTTATACCCCTTGTTTTTTAACTACTAATGCACATTAATTTACTGCTTGATACGTATATATATACTCTGATGGTATCAAAGAGGAAGAAGTAGTGCTTCAGTGAAAACACTACTCAGTTACTCCTTGATATCATTAAAGTATATATACTCTGATGACATCAAGAAAGAACATGCAGTGTTTCGATGAAAAGACTGTTCAATTACTGTTTGATACCATCAGAGTATATATATATATCTATATGGTATCAAAGATGAAGAAGTAGTGGTTCCTTGAATTGAACAAGGGGACAGTCGAGTAACTAGTTTGGATCATGGGTCTAATCAGGATAAATATATTGAATTGGGACCAATTTGACCAAATACTTTACCTAATGAATCCAATTTATATAGTTTTCCCTTTTTTCTTAGTCTCGAAAGCACGGGGTGGGCCTTCCCTTCTTACGTCGTCCACCACCCTGTTCTATCCATATATCCAATTAGAGTTGGGTCCAAAAAGAAGTCACATTTGACAACTATTTAATAACCTTATCTCCATTTTATCTTCATTAGATTCATAACATTCTATTGTGAAAAAAGTCAACTAAAAATAAGTACTATTAAAATGATTTTGATAAGAATAATTTGATAAACATAATAAAGTCAACTTGATATACGTATTTATATAGACAAGCGATCCGAGTTTTGAGTTTTGACGCTTAAGGAAAAAAGCACTAATAAGAATATGGCCCTTTCTAATTTAGATGTTTTTTCATTCTTTCCATTTAGATAACTTATCTAAAATAAATGAAGTTAGATCACTTAGCTCTTAGCGCTCTAGTAATTAATTTACATACTTCAAAAGTTTTCTTTTCTTTCTTCAATTAAAATTTCATGCTCTATACGTCCAAGTCCTACTACATCATACATAAAATTGAAACAGAAAGATTATAATACTTCTTTCGAGGGGCTGTTTATTAAAGCCCTATATATCGTTGATAAAATTTCTAGTAACTAGTCTACACATATACTGCAGGATCTTTTCATTGCAGGAACTGATTCGAGTTCCGCAACATTAGAATGGGCAATGCTAGAGCTCATGAAAAATCCACACGCAATGGAAAAGGCTAAAGCGGAACTAGCGCAAGTTGTTGGCAAGAAAGAGGCAATAAAAGAAGCCGAACTCATTCGGCTTCCTTATTTGCACTGCATTTTGAAAGAAACCTTGCGGATACACCCGCCTGTTCCCCTTTTGTCTCGAAAAGCCGAGCTAGATTTTGAACTTTGTGGTTACTTCGTCCCAAAGGGTTCACAAGTGATAGTGAACATATTGTCAATTGGTCGTGACCCTACTATTTGGGAGGATCCTTTAGTGTTTAAACCTGAAAGGTTTTGGGGTTCAAATATTATGGATATTCGTGGTCAAGATGATTTTAAGCTTATTCCTTTTGGTGTTGGTCGAAGAATTTGTCCTGCGATATCTTTGGCAATGAGGACCGTTCCCATAATGCTGGGTTCGTTGTTGAATTCATTTGATTGGATTGTTGAAGGCGACGATGATTTGAATGCGGAGGAGAAAAGTGGTCTTGTAGTTGGCAAATTACGTCCTCTACGACTTGTCCCGATTTCACCATAGGACTATACATGGATCCTTGAGTTCTATTGCAACATAAATAAGGCGATCAAGAAAGTCGTGGACCTCGTATATAAGCATACATATTGAGTTTCACGGATGATGGATCTTCTATATTTTACGTAATTTGAAAAAATAAGCGACCTCAATTGCACTTGTTACTATTATTGAGTTAGTATTTTATATGTCATAGTTTGATAATGAGTTAACGTTGTCATGTATTTGTAATGATTATTTAAAAATTGTCTAGTTATGTTTTTTTCCTTCTTCACTTTCATCGCTATTATCAACTATCACAAATAAAATAACCAATTTTTTCAACATAAAAGTACTTTTACTTTTGCCATAAATTATATTTATACCATAAAATATATGGTATATTTTAGATGTAAAAACTTATATCATATGTAATTTTTTTAAAAAAACTTATATATAATATTTTTTTTTCCACAAAAAATACTTTAGAATAATAAATTTATAATTTTATACCATGAATACTTAATCCATAAATTTATACTAAAGATATAATAATAATCTGACTTCGTCACAAAATTATATTTATACCATAAAATACATGCTATATTTTAGATACATAAGAAATTTATACCATGCGTATATTACAAATAAAAATGTATATGTAATAATACTATTCATATTGATTTTACATGAAAAATAAGAAGTATATTAAAATAAATAATATATACTTAATACTCACTCGTGTCATAGAGATAAAAATATTAGTTAGAATAATTTTGAATACGTACAGAGTAAGAGAAAAAGATTTTGTATTCCTTTTATCGTATTATTGTTTATGAATGGAAAAGAATCCCTTATAATTATCTCTTTTAATTCTTAAAATACCTAAATAAATAAATAAAATTACTATCCTTCTGTTGAAGGTAACTGATTTCATGCATATATAATTAGGGTTTGTGTAAATTGTATTCTAATTTGTATCATTGCAAATTCTCCCTACCATGGTTGACATATTGCCTGAATGCCTCATTCATAAAATACTCTCTTACCTTAGTTTTGCTGAAGCAACTCAGTTGAGTATTCTCTCGAAAACATGGTTTCAAGCGTGTTCGTCTCTTCCCAACTTGGATTTCGTAATTAAGTATCGCAAACACAATATGAAAATAGTGGATAATATCATGGAGAAATATCGGGATGGAAAAATCCCTATTGATAAGTTTGAATTATCAGACTTTAGTTATTTGCGTTTAGTTTTCCCTATGTTTGATAAGTGGCTTGACATTGCACTCCAAAACGGTGTAAAACATATTGTCTTTAGTGTTCCTAGCAATACGTCGTACCCCTTGCCTATTTTCAAAATCTTTGCATCAAAATCTTTAACAGAATTGGTTCTAAGGGGTAGTAATTTGAAGCATGTTTCATTATCTAGTGGTGTGGTGAAGTGCAATTCGTTGAGAAAGCTTACTCTATCTCTTGTGGTTTTAGACGAAAACATGCTTCAGACTCTACTTAATAGTTGTCTGTTTATTGTCAATTTCATCTTTGATAATTGTTACGGGTTGAAAAAGATTGAGCTACTGAATAATCTTCAAAAGATCAAGTCGGTTTTGATTTGGAAAGGTGCAAACCAGCTTGTTAAAATTCAAGCAACAACTCTTGAACACTTGTCTTATGTTACTGAACCGGAAACGGTTCCTATGTTGGATATTGTTGATGCTCCAAAGGAAATCTAGTGCCTGCGACTTTCGTGGAAGCTAAATTGCCGAGGAAACTCCTCCTTGAGTCAAATGGTAAAACGATTGCATATTTCATGGACCGTTTAATGTACATGAAGAGTTCGAGTCAACTAAAAGAAGTAAAAGTCTATAGATTTGATTGCGGAGATGTGAGATGGCATCTTGTGGAACTCAGAAGGGGAAAGGAGGCAATAAGGTTCTATAGCGAGAGGAATAGATTTCGTTTTTTATTGGATTGGTGATACAATTAATTTTATCTCTATTGCAAATTCTTGTTAGTACTTCTCTGTTTCAATTTTTGAGATACTCGTATTAGATATTTTAGTTGTTGCAAACTATTAGAGAACTCCACATAAATCTCGAAGGCTCGGGTTATGGATGTTCTGCTGTACTTCAAAATACAGAACAAGAGACTGTTTTATGATTGTGCACTTGATGATTACTGTGTTGAAAAGAAAAACTTATATGGTATACTGTTTTGTTTTAGGTTTCCACTTTAAGTGGTCTGTGCATCTGTTCTTATTTGGTAGGAGTATCGAATCACTAAGCACCTTTCTTTTTTTTTCGACTAAAATAATGTCGCGTTAAATAGATGTCTATGAACCTGGTTCCCCTGCTTTTAGAGATAAACAAAAGTTGTAGTACTTCGTTCTGAGCCAGTTAGTATAAGAACTCCAAAAATAAGGATTCATATGTTCCTGTGGCAGCTCGACAAAGGCAAAATCGAGTATCAGTTGTCACTCTGACCATTTACTATGGCACGTATTGTCTCAGTGATACCTGCTTTTGTTATAGATCCTTTTGTTGTAAAAAAGGGACCAGTTGTTCGGTATGAAACCTTTGAACAATTTTACTGCATTGATGCTTATGTATTTGCTATTTGTTAACATGAAACTCGAGCTCCATTTTACAAGACTTGTGGTTTTTGCATTGAATCATATACATGTTAAAATCCAAGCACTATCTCCTGAACACAATGTTTTATCTGATTGTTATTTTGGATGAATTGGATATTGTTGAATGTCAAATTCTAAAATCTTTAGAGCCATTGCTACGAGGATACCTGATGGATTTTTCGAGCTTTTTAACTCAAGTGCCGCTTGGCTTTCTGAGGGCAACTTGATGCACCTGTGTTAGCAGGGTCCAGGGAAGGACTGCACCCCGAGGAGTGTGATGTAGACACCCTACTCTACTGCAAGCATCAGTAGTGACTACCACATTTACGGTTAAAATCTATGACCTATAGGTCACACAGAGACAACTATATTGTTGCTAAACCAATAATTACATATAAATTAACAATTCCTATTGCCTTCCCTTAAAAGAAATCCAAGTATCAAGCTTAACATAAACAAAATCAAATTTTACGACGAAGAAAGAACCTCCGATAGAAGACAAAAAAGAAGTAAAGCTCTCTGCATTTATTTGATAAAAAACAGTTTTTGCTGCAAAAAACTGAAGTACAGTTTGTTACTTCTTAGAATAACGGAGTTCAATTTGCAATAGAATAAACTGCATCACCACTCTAATAAAAAGAAATATTTCTCCAACGTGCTAACAGTCCTTGATTGTAAGTTGAGTTTCCTGGGATGACAACTTCACAGCAAAGCATCCACAAATGTCTAGCACTCCACAGTCGACCTTAAAAAATTTACAATCAGGCTTTTTAGAGTTGTCAAATTCAAACTTGTCAATAGGAATATTTTCGTCCCTATATCTCTCCATGATATTATCCACTATTGTTATGCTTTTCTCCGAGAATTCCAAGCTGGGAAGATCCAACCAGGCAAGTCGCCATGTTTTGGAGAGAGTTCTCAACCAAGTTGCTTCTTTATAACTAAGATAACAGAGTATTTTGCGAATGACGCATACAGGCAACATGTCAGCCGTTCCCATGGCTTGGAAGTTGCAGGGAAAGTGATAGTGGAAAAGTAAATCAAAACCCTACATATTCTAGAAACTTATTATAGTGTTACACAAGTAAATTTATCCGCGCTTTTAGAATAGTTATAACAAACTTAAATAATAGCTTATCAAATTTATTTGGGCTTTTAGAACAGTTATAACAAACTTAAATAATAGCTTACTAAATTTATCCGCACTTTTAGAACAGTTATAACACACTTAAAGAATAGCTTACTAATATAATAATAAAAATATATTATTATAGAATATCCAAATATGTTACATTTCAAGTTTGAATCTTTTTTATTATTAACACTTAATTTTATTTTTATCTTTAATTTTTTTTTATCACTTGGGGATTTTTTGTCTTTTATAAATACTTGGTTTTTTTTTTCCTTTTATATATAGCCTTCATATTTGGTCTCTTTTACCTTTTCATCTTTAAATTTATTCCATACTAGCTAAATTTTTCATTTTTATGAAAACATTTTCAAACCTACCTTTTAAGTAAGAAAACGCATTCAAGGTGATCTAGTGGTCAATAAACTGTGTTAAGCACCATGAGGTTTCAAATTCAAATCCCAACGGAGACAAAAACACAGTGATTTCTAGTCTTAGCGGACAGAGTTAACTAGTGATTTCTTTCGGTTTATTCTAGCCTTGATGGACAGGGTTCCCTGGTACCTGTTGTTTGTGAGAGGTGACAGATATCCCATGAAATTAGTCTAGGTTATCTCAAGTTGGCCTGGGCACCACGGTTAACCAAAAAAAAAATCAATGAGTAAACAAGGCAAAATGGCTACTATGCACCAGCAGATTTGAGTACCAACACAAATGAACACTAACTTTTGAGTGTGATTCAAGTATTACAGCTCCTACGTATCTCTAAAAGTAGTGGAACCAGATCCAGAGAGCTCGTAAAAAAGGTGCTAAATGGTTTTATACTGCTACGAAATAAGAAACGATGCAAAGATCACAGATATCAGAAGTCTAAATTAGATTTATCTGCAGCATAACATTCTCTTTTCAAAAAGTACATACTTCAGAGGTCTCAAGATGAAATTAATAGGCCTATCAGTTGCATACACACGCAACTACTTTTAGAATTATAAGACAAAACACAGTAAGATCTCTTATTTGAGTATATCTCAATCGATTCTGTGATTTTGAAGTACAACATAACAACTATAAGTTGGTCTCAGACTAACATATCAAATCCAAATATCAGAAAACCCTCAAAGTATCAAGCTAATGTTTAGAAAATCAAATTTTACGACTGGGAGAACACCTCTAATGGAAGACAAAAAAGAAGCAAATCTCTCTGCATTTATTACTTTTTGCTGCGAAAAATTGAAGTGAAGTTCGTTACTTCTAAGAATAAGGGCATTCGATTTGCAATAGAATAAACTGCATCACCAATCTAATAAAAAGAAATATTTCTCCGAGTTGCTAATGGTCCTTATAGAGAGATCTGTTCCTCTTCTGTGTTCTACAGGATACCAACTCTGACTTTTCTGATCAAATTTGTAGACTTTTGCTGCTTTTAATTGACCATGACTCAAATTCTTCATATGCCTCAAACGATTCATGAAACATGTAAAAATTTTAGTGGTTGATTGTAGGTTAAGTTTCCTGGGATGACAACTCCACAGCAAGGCATCCACAAACATCGGGAACTCCCAATTCGGCCTTAAAAATGTTACATCTAAGACATCCACTTTGGGGATAGCAACTCTACGGTGCAGTTGCAGATCTTTCATGTTGATCTCCTCACATTGGAGAAAATAAATTGTAACTTGTGACCAAGAGATCGAATCTGATAGAAATTTCCTCAACTGAAAAAACCATGCCACATCTACATTGAACAAGGGATAAAGAATCATTTGTGATTGCCTCAATTGTCTTGATTCTTGTACAAATTTAAGCTGCGGAATATCTCGTCCTTTATACTCAAGCAAAAGCAAATTCGGAGCATCAATTGCTCCTATGATCTTGCAATTATGAATCTTTAAGACCCTTAGGGATTGACTCCTGCAAATGTCGAACCTTCCTATAGCAATGTTAGCTATTATCAATTTCTCGAGGCAGTAAGGTATGGAGATAAGGTGGTTGAGATATATACCACATATCTTTGTACATGATATAACTAAAGATTTCAGATTCTTATATTCAACAATATTCAATTTATTCAAACAAGAACTAGAATAATACAAGTGTTCAAGAGTCGGTGCTTGGATTATAACGGGTTGGTCATTACAAATGACAAGTGACCTGATATTAGGAAGATTCCGGATCTCAATATTTTTAAGCCTGGCACAATACCCAATGATTAAATCATCTATGAAGGGAGAACTATTGAGTATAGTCTGAAGCATGTTATTGTCTAAGTGTACAAGAGCTAGAGAAAGTTTTCTCAAAGAATGACACGTCACCACATGACTAGCACTAGATAATGAAACATGCTTCAGATCACAACCCGTCAGGACCAATTCTCGCAAAAAATTTGCTTCCAAGAATTTAAAAATAGGGAAGGGGTATGATATTGAAAGTGTAACATCTATGTACTCTAGATGTCTTACACCATTTTGAAGAGCAATACTGAGCCACTTATCAATCAAAAGGAAAATATGATCAGACTTTGTAGAGTTGTGAAATTCAAACTTGTCAATAGGAATATTTCCGTCCCTATATCTCTCCATGATATGATCCACTATTGTTATGTTTTTGCCCGAAGAGACTTCGAATTCCAAGTTGGGAAGATCCAACCAGGCTAGTAGCCATGTTTTGGAGAGAAATCTCATTCGAGATGCTTCTCGATAACTAAGATAAGAGAGTATTTTGCGAATGAGGCATACAGGCAGCATGTCAGCCGTCCCCATGGCTTGGAAGTTGCAGGGGATGTGACAGTGGAAAAGTAAATCAAACCCTATATATATTGTAGAAACCCTATTATATGGGTATACTTGTAAATTTATCCGCGATTTTAGAACAGTTATAACAAACTTAAATAATCGGCTACAAATATAATAATAAAAATATATCATTATACAAAATCCGAATATGTAATATTTCAAGATTGAATCTTTTTTAATTATCACACGATTTTATTTTTATCTTAATATTTTTATCACTTTGGGATTCTTTTTCTTTTATAAATACTTGGCCTATTTTTCTTTTTGGTATAGCCTACATATTTAATCTCTTTTACCTTTTCATCTTTAAGTTTATTTCGTACTAGCTAACTTGTTCATTTTTATGAAAACATTTTCAAACCTACCTTGTATTTCATATTCTCTAATTTCAAAGTTAAAAAAATAGGTAATTAATTGAAGAGACTCAAAGGTAGGAAAGTTGGCTCTGTGCTTTATTTATTTTTCAGTGTTAAAAAAATACGAATTGAAATTCTTTTTTAACTGAGTTGTGTAACTACTAAAATATAAAGTTTTTTAAAAAAAATCATCTATGAATGGACTACTATTCGCCAATTCCTTTTCATTTTTTTCAAGTTCTTGTTATGCATATACAAAAAATGCAGTTTATATGAACCAGAAGTTGGCTGCGTTCACAGTACTTGACAATGTATAAAGAGAGTGGATTTATTTTTCTGAGACATTACGCGATCTAGAATGTTAAGAATATTATTGAAAGGAAACCAATGTCAGCACGGGTACCTCATTGTAATACGAAAACTAGTGTACCCACTAGACAACTGCGTTTAATAGTATGCGCTGGATTATTATGAAATGAAAATGGAGATCGAAAACACCCTCAAAGGAAAATGAACATAGCTGAAGAAACTAATCTGATTGCATCTAAGAAGAAGGAAAGCAGAGTTCCTTGGTCTTTGTTGGGTGCTAAAAAGAGATTATACAATGCTAAGTACCAAAACGCACCAAAGGGTGTGACGTATTGGTCAATTTACTATGTTAAGCACTATGAGGTTTTAAATTCAAATCCCACGGGAGACAAAAACACAGTGATTTCTAGTCTTAGCAGACAGAGTTAACTGGTGATTTCTTCCAGTTTATTGTAGCCTTGATGGACAAGGTTACCTAGTACCTGTTGTTAGTGAGAGGCGGCAGATATCCCATGGAATTTGTCTAGGTGCACTCAAGTTGGCCCGGGTTCCACGGTTAACCAGAAAGAACAAAATGAGTACCAAGACAAAATTGCTACTATGCAACAGTAGATTTGAGTGTGATTCAAGTATTACAGCTCCTACTTATCTCTAAAAGCAATGGAACTGATCCAGAGAGCTAAAAAAAAAGTGCTAAACGATTTTGTACTGCTACCAAATATGAAACGATGCATTGATCACATATATCAGAAGTCAAAAATTAGATCTATATGCAGCACAACTTTCTCTTTTCAACAAGGTACATACTTCAGAGGTCTCGAGATGAAATTAATAGGCCTATCAGTTGCATACAAGCGCAACTATTTTTAGAATTATAAGACAGGACACTGATTCTGTGATTTTGAAGTACAACATAACACCTACAAGACAGCCTCAGACTAATATATCAAATCCAAGTATTAGTCTAAGAATAAGGGCATTCAATTTGCAATAGAATAAACTGCATCACCAATCTAATAAAAAGAAATATTTCTCCGACTTGCTAACAGTCCTTATTGAGAGCTCTCTTCCTCTTTTGTGTTCTACACGATGCCAACTTTGACTTTTCTGATCAAATTTGTAGATTTTTGCTGCTTTTAATTGACCATGACTCAAATTCTTCATCTGACTCAAACGATTCATGAAACATGTAAACATTTCACTTGTTGATTGTAGGTTGAGTTTACTGGGATGACAACTCCACAGCAAGGCATCCACAAACGTCGAGCACTGCCCAGTCGGAGTTAAAAATTCTGCATCTAAAACGTCCACTTTGGGGGTAACAGCTCTACAGTTCAGTTGAAAATTTTTCAGGTTGATCTCATTGCATTTGAGGAAACAAAGGGTAACGTGAGACCAAGAGGTCGAATCTGATAGAAATTTCCTCAACTTACAAAACCATGCCGTATCTAAATTGTACAAGGGATCAAGAATAATTTGTGAGTGCTTCAATTGTCTTGATTCTTGTACAAACTTAAGCTGAGGAATAAAACGTCCTTTATACTCAAATAATCGCAAATTTGGAGCATCAATAGCTCCTATGATCTTGCAATTCCTAATCTTTAAGACCCTTAGGGATTGACTCCTACAAACGTCAAAATTACTTATGGAATTGTTAGCTAATATCAAACTTTCGAGGCAGTAAGGTATTGAGATAAGGTTGTTGAGATATCTATAAGATAGATCCGTACACGATATCTCTAAAGATTTCAGATTCTCATAGTCAATAATATACAATTGTTTCAAACAATAACTAGAATAAGACAAGTGTTCGAAAGCTGGTGCTTGGATTGTAACGGGTTGGTGAATACGAATGGTAAGTGACCTGATATTACGAAGATTCCAAAGCTCAATATTTTTCAGCCCAATACAATGCTCAATGATTAAATCGACAATGAAGGGACAACTATTGAGTAGAGTTTGAAGCATGTTCATGTCTAACTGAACACAAGATAGAGAAAGCTTTCTCAAAGAATGAGAAGTGGCGACATAACTAATACTAGATAATGAAATATGCATCAGATCACAACCCGTCAGGATTAGTTCTCGTAAAAAATTCGATTCCATGAATTTAAAAATAGGGAAGGGATATGATGCTGAATGTCAAACATCTCTATACACAAGATGTCTTACATCATTTTGAAGAGTAATGTCAAGCCACCTATCAATCAGAGGGTAAATATGATCAGGCTTTGTAAAGTTGTGAAATTCAAACTTGTCAATAGGAACATTTCCGTCCCTATATCTCTTAGTGATTTCATCCACTATTGTTATGCTTTTGCCCGAGGTGACTTCGAATTCCAAGTTGGGAAGATCCAACCAGGCTTGTAACCATGTTTTCGAGAGAATTCTCATCCGGGTTCCTTCACCATAATTAAGATAACAGAGTATTTTGCGAACGAGGCATACAGACAACATGTCAGCTGAGCTTGTCCCCATGGCATGCATGGAAGTTGCAGGGGAATTGACAGACTACAAGTAACCGTGGAAGAGTAAATCAAAACCCTATATATTATAGGAACTGTATAATGTTACACTAGTAAATTTATCTGCGCTTTTAGCACAGTTATAACAAACTTAAATAATTTACTAATATAATAATAAAAATTTATTATTATACAAAATTCAAATATGTTACATTTCAAGTTTGAATCTTTTTCACTATTAGCACTTAAATTTATTTTTATCTTATAATTTTTTTATTCACTTGGGGTTTTTTTGTCTTCTATAAATACGCGGTCTCCTTTTTTTTTTATTGTATAGCCTACATACTTGGTCTTCTTTTTACCATTTCATATTTACTTCCTTTTCAAAAATGCCCTTCTTTTAACTTGTTTATTTTGGTTTTATACTAAAATATATTTGCGGAAAGTATCACTAGTTGAGTAATAATTTGAGCATTTTTTTAATCCAATCATTAGCATTAGGGGCATTTAAACTAAACTTTTGACAACAGGACATTTTTAAATTAAACTATTAACTAAGGTTATTTTTATTCAATTTCACTTAATGTAAACACATTTTTAACCTTTTTCCCTATACATATAAAATAAAGCCCTTAGAAATAGGGTTCCTAAAGCATATAGGATTCCTAAAGTATATAGGGTTTTATTTACTTTTCCACCGTATTTGTCAATTCCCCTTTCAAGCCAAGAACATGGCAGCCACAGCTGACATATTCCCAGAATGTGTGATTCACAAAATACTCTGTTATCTTAGTTATGGCCAAGCATCCCGGATGAGAATTCTATAGAAGACATGGCTACAAGCCTGGTCGACTCTTCCCAACTTGGAATTCTTAATTGATTACTTCGAAGAAACGAAAATAATGGACGCAATTATGGAGAAATACAAGGACAACAAAATCCCCATTGACAAGTTTGGATTTTCAAATTGTTCAAAATTCAATCGTCGTCATCAAGTTTTCCCTCTGATTGATAAGTGGCTTGACACGGCTCTTCAAAATGGTGTAAGAGATTTAGTCTATGTAGATCTTCTCTACTCGGTTCGATTATATCGTTTTCCTATTTCTAAAGTCTTGGCAGCAAATTCTTTAAGAGAATTGGTTTTGAAAGGTTATGACCTTATGCATGTTTGATTATCTAGTGGTTTCCCGAATTGCGATTCTTTGAAAAAGCTTTCTCTATCTCATGTAACTTTAAGCAAAAACAAGCTTCAGACTTTACTTAATAGTTGTCCCTTCATTGTCTCTTTCACCCTTGAACATTGTTCAGGGTTGGTAAAGATTAAGCTTATGAATCTTCAAAAGATCAAGTCAGTTTTCATATCCATAAATAGAAACCAACGTGCGAAAATCCAAGCACCAACTCTTGAACACTTGTTTTATTGTGGTTATTCATCGCAATATTTGGTTGTTATTGGATATGAGAATCTGAAATCTTTAGATCTATCATATGTGGAGATGTCTATCGGATTTCTCCATAACCTTATTTCTAGATCGCAATCACTGGAAGTCTTGAAGATTCAGTATTGTGTGGGCATATGCCATATTGATTATTCGAATTTGGTATCACTTGAGTATATAGGATATCAAATTCCTGAACTTAAAATTGCAAGAGAGTCAAGTCAATTGAAGCATTCAAAAATCGTTCTTCACGGCAACAACAATTTAAATGCTGCATGGTTTTGTGAATTGAGGAAGCTTCTATCAAATTCGATCTCTTGGTCCCAAGTTCTCCTTTATTTTCCCGAATACAATGAGATCAAGATTAAAGATTTGCAACTGCACCACGGACTTGCTAGCCCCCAAATGGACGTTTTAAATGTCAACATTATAAGGTCATATGGGGAGTGTCCAACGTTTGTGGATGCTTTGCTATGGAGTTGTAATCCTAGGAGACTCAACCTATCATCAACGGTTGAAATGATTACATGTTTCATCAGTCGTTTAATGAATATGAAGAATCTGAGTCATTCTTCTTCGGAAAAAAGCAACCCTTGGCGTAGTCAATTGAAAGAAATAAAAGTTTTTGATGGGAAAAATGAAGAGCTGCAACTCATAAGTGGGGAACTGGCGATAAGCACCTTTTCGGAGGACAGGAAGGAAGTTTATTTTTTATTAGATTGGCAATGCAGTTAATTTATCACTATTTCAAAATGAATGCACTTATTCGTTCCTATCTGTTTTACGTCTAGCTTTAAATTCTTGCACTTTCTCACCATTCTATAGAATTGTGTTGAAGTTGAAGTAGTCTATTAATTAAGTACTGAAAATTATGTTGAAGTTGAAGTATAAGATTCTTTATTCTGGCTTTCTCACTATTCTATAGTGAAATTCTTTCCTCTTGCATGTGCTATGGCCTCACTAAAATTAACAAAAATAAATTTTACGACTGTGGAAGAACCTCCGATACAAGACAAAACAGAAGTGAAGCTCTCTGCATTTATTTGATGAAAACCAGTTTGCTGCGAAAAATTAGAGTGCAGTTTGTAACTTCTAAGAATAACGGCACTCAATTTGCAATAGAATAAATTGCTTCACCAATCTAAAAAAAGAAATATTTCTCCGACTTGCTAATGGTCCTTATTGAGAGCTCTCCTCTTTTGTGTTCTACAGGATGCCAACTCTGGCTTTTCTGAACAAATTTGTAGACTTTTGCTGCTTCTCAAACAATTTGTGAGTGCTTCAATTGTCTTGATTTTTGTGCAAATTAATCTGCGGAATAATACGTCCTTTGTAGTCAAATAATAGCAAATTAGGAGCATCAATAGCTCTTACGATCTTGCAATTCCGAATCTTTAAGACCCTTAGGGATTGACTCCTGCAAATGTCAAACCTTCCTAAAGCAATGTTAGTTAATATCAATTTCTCGAGGCAGTAAGGTATTGAGATAAAGTGGTTGAGATATATATCAGATCTCCGTACATGATATCTCTAAAGATTTCAGATTCTCGTACTCAACAACATTTAGTTTATTCAAACAATAACTAGAATAATGCAAGTGTTCAATAAAGTGATTGAGCAGCATGAGGTCTCAGGTTCAAATTTCAACATAGAAAAAAAACAAAGTGATTTCTAGCCTTAGCGGAATGAGTTACCTGGTGATTTATTCTCATTTTTTCTGCCTTGGTGAACAGACTAACCTAGTACTTGTTGGTGGTGGGAGGTGGCAGGTATCCTATGGAATCGGTCACCGCTCAAGCTGGACCAGGCACCATCATTAACAAAAAGAAAAAAAATCAGAGTACCAAGACAAAATTGCTACTATGCACCAGCAGATTTGAGTTCCAACACAAATGAACATTCACTTTTTAGTGTGCTCATACCAAAGGGCTGTGATATAACACCTATAAGCCGGCCTCAGACTAGTATATCAAATCCAAGTATCAGGAAAAGCTTTTAACAGGCAATTATCGATGGCAACGCATCACTTATACACCAAACATAGTTTCTTAGTGTCTTGATGTTTCCAACTTTAATTTAATCACATTTGACATGACTATTCTTAAGAAGAATACTAATAATGGTATTAAACGGGAGAACTTAGATTTGAAGTTCTTAAAAGAATCTTGAATCTATCCTGAAAAAGTCGATTAATAAAAAATTTAAAATGAATTAGTTCACTCAATTTTGCCATACAGATAATCTGCATCACCAATCTAATTGGAAAAAAAAAATCCTGTAAATCTTTTCACAGTTAAACCAATGATTACACAGAAACCAACAATTCCTATTGCCTTCCCTTAAAAGAAATCCAAGTATCAAGCTAACGTTAACAAAATCAAATTTCATGACTACGAAAGAACCTCTGATCTTCATGATAGAAGATAAAATGAAGTAAGCTCTCTGCATTTATTTGATGAAAACCAGTTTGTTGCGAAAAATTGAAGTGCAGTTTGTTACTTCTAAGAATAACGGCATTCAATTTGCAATAGAATAAACTGTATCACCAATCTAATAAAAAGAAATATTCCTCCAACTTGCTAACGGTCCTTATTGAAAGTTCTACTCTTTTGTGTTTGTGTTCTACGGGATGCCAACTCTGACTTTTCTGATCAAATTTGTAGACTTTTGCTGCTTTTAATTGACCTTGACTCAAATTCTTCATCTGCCACAAACGATTCATGAAACATGTAAACATTTCACTTGTTGATTGTAGGTTGAGTTTCCTGGGACGACAACTCCACAGCAAGGCATGCACAAACGTCGGGCAGTCCTTAGTCGAGGTTAAAAACTTTACATCTAAAACGTCCACTTTGGGGGTAACAGCTATACGGTGCAGTTGAAAAGCTTTCAGGTTGATCTCATTGTATTTGAGAAAACAAAGGGTAACGTGAGACCAAGAGGTCGAATCTGATAGAAATTTCATCAACTCAAAAAACCATGCCTCATCTAAATTGTACAGGGATCAAGAATGATTTGTGAGTGTTTCAATAGTCTTGATTCATGTACAAATTTAAGCTGAGGAATAACACGTCCTTGATACTCAAATAATAGCAAATTTGGAGCATCAATTGCTCCTATGATCTTGCAATAATGAATCTCTACGACCCTTAGAGATTGACTCCTGCAAATGTCAAACCTTCCTAAAGAAATGTTAGCTAATATCAATTTCTCGAGGCAGTAAGGTATTGAGATAAGGTGGTTGAGATATATATCAGATATCTCCGTACATGATATCTCTAAAGATTTCAGATTCTCATATTCAACAATATTCAAATTATTTAAACAATAACTAGAATAATACAAGTGTTCAAGAGTCGGTACTTGGATTTTAACAGGTTGGTCAATACCAAAGGCAAGTGACCTGATCTTAGGAAGATTCCGGAGCTCAATATTTTCCAGCCCAATACAATTCCGGATAATTAAATCAACAATGAAGGGACAACAAGTGAGTATAGTCTGAAGCATGTTGTCGTCTAAGTGTACAAGAGATAGAGAAAGGTTTCTCAAAGAATGACAGGTCACCACATGATTAGTACTAGATAAAGAAATGCGCATCAGATCACTACCCGTCAGGTCCAATTCTCGTAAAAAATTTACTTCCAATAATTTAAAAATAGGGAAATGGTATGATGTTGAATATCTAAAATCTTCATACACTAGATGTCTTACACCATTTTGAAGAACAATGTCGAGCCACCTATCAATCAAAGGGTAAATATGATCAGGTTTTGTAAAGTTGTGAAATTCAAACTTGTCAATAGGAATATTTCCGTCACTATATCTCTTAGTGATTTCATCCACTATTGTCATGTTTTCACCCGAAGAGACTGTGAATTCCAAGTTGGGAAGATCCAACCAGGCTTGTTGCCATGTTTTTGAGAGAATTCTCATCCGGGATGCTTCGCCATAACTAAGATAACAGAGTATTTTGCGAACAAGGCATACAGGCAATATGTCAGCTGTGCCTGTCCCCATGGCAAGGGAATTGAGAGACTGCGGCTATTGTAACAAGTGACAGTGTGAAAAGTAAATCAAATCCCTGTATTACACTAGTAAATTTATCTGCGCTTTTAGCACAGTTATAACAAACTTGATTAATTCACTGACAGTTATAACAAACTTAAATAATGCTTACTAATATCACAATAAAAACATATTATTATACAAAATCCAAATATGCACAGATGATGTAAACATATTTTACACGGTCAAGTAAGCTTTGAAGCCTATTACAGCTCAGTTCTTAAGTATTTTTACTTTTTCATATTTAAATTATAAAAAACAAAAAATAGGAATAAAAGGAAACTTTGACTCTACATTTATTCTACCCAAACAATGACCTCGTTTGCCAAAAATACAGAGGAGGGTCGTTTTCGGAGTAATCACTAGCTATATTATAATCTACCTAAACATTGACTCATTTGTGTCATCCGTTAATAGTTGGGACCAATCATGCCACAGCAAAGGGCCCATTTGTGGTTTTGCAAAATCATTTTTTCCGCGTGACCCCTTACTAGAGGTCCACGTGCCAAAATTAAACTGGTCAAAAAAAAAAGTTCAAATATGCAAACTTTGAGAAAAGATTTATCTACGCCAGTCATAATAATTGGGCTCAATCATGCCATTGTTAGACCTTTTCCAAGAAAAAATTTAATGAGAAAACTTAAATTTGAAGTTCTTAATAATAGATTAATAAACTTTAGAAACTAACAAGTGCATTCAATTTACACATAGAATGAACTACATGACCAATCTAATGTAAAATAAAATCTCTCCCACTCCCCAAGTCCTTATTGCCAGTTCCTCACTTCTGAACTCCACAGGTTGCCAGCTCTGGATTTTTTTTCGAATCAAAGTTGTAGGCTTTTGCTTCTTTTAATTGACTACGTAAAGGCTTGCTTCCATAAGAAGTACACTAAAGAGAACTCTTTCACACTTTAGCAATATCTCTTGATTAGTTGCCAATATGGAGAAATCGAGTATTTTTGTAGCAGGAGTGACAGATCAAGTGAAAAACCAGTTACTGTTAAGGAGTGGTTTCACTCTCGGAGAATTCCACTGGCATTATCATCTAAAAGGTGGAGTAAGTTAGAGGTGCAGTCGTTGTGCTCAAGGGCTCTTTAAGTGTATGTTTTTGTTCTCGTAATGGTAACTTTATATGGTTACTAAAAAAAAAGTCTCAGGAATTTGATCCCCTAGTGATACCAAATCTGGATCATCAATAGTATCCAACATAGGACTGGCTCTCTTTCGAAACACAAAAATAAGTTCAGTGCTCGAGCGTTGGTGCTTGAATTTTAATAAGCTGGTTTCTATCTTTCCAAATTAAAACTGATTTGATCTTTTGAAGATTCAATAACTCAATCTTTTCCAACTCTGAAAAATACTTAAAGATGAAACTAACAGTCAAGGGACAACTATTAAGTAGAGTCAACCCCACAAAATCAATTCTCTTAAAGATTTTGCAGCCAAGATTGTGAAAATAAGCAAGGGGTACAATGAAAAGCTAGGAACTTTAAAAACGAGATCTTTTACACCATTATGTAGTGCAATGTCAAGTCACTTATCACAATTGTAGGGAACCTGAGGAACCAGAGTTCGATAATTCTAACTTTTCCATAACAATGCAAAATCCCCGCAAGGACCTGCAACTATCTTTATCTGTCAAATTTCATGCTATCAGTTGGGCCAGAAGTCTTGAAAACACTGCTGAAAACAAAGGAGCTCAAGTTTCATATTATCAATGCAGTAAAATTGTTCAAAGACTTCATACGAAACATGTCCCTTTTTAAAACCAAATAACTAGGCAACAAGAGGATCTTTACCAAAAGCAGGTATCAGTAAGGCGACTACGAGGAAAATATCAGCTCCCTCAATAAGTTCCCAAGCAAATGGTTGGAGTGATAACTGATACTCAGTTCTGCCTTTGTCAAGCTGCGACAGGAACATATGAACCCTTTTTTTGAGTTCTTATGCTAAATGGCTCAGAATGAAGTACTAGAACTTCTCTGTTTATCTCTAAAAGAACATATGAACCAGGTCCATAGAAAACAGAAGTCTAAAACAAAACTGTATACAACATAACTTTTTCTCTTTTCAACACAGTAATGACATAGACGCCTCAAGATGAAGTTTAAAAAGCCAAGAAGAAATTAATAGGTCATCAAGTGCACAACTAAAATATTACGAACATCTATAAGCTGGGATTTCGAGATTTCTGTGAAATTCTCTAATATTTGAGACAACTAAAATATCTAATACAAATGTTTCAAAAATTGAAACACGAGAAGTACTAGAATATAACCTGAAAAATACATAGTAATAATCTTGTGCATTCAATTTGGAATAGAGATAAATTAATTGCATCACCAATATAATAAAAAGCAAAACTTATCCTTAAGGTTCCTTGTTGCCATCCTTTCACTTCTAAGCTCCACAGGATCAGAATGCCATCTCTGGTTTTCACAATCAAATTTATAGGCTTTGACTTCTTTTAATTGACGATGCAAAGGCTTGTTGCTTCCATGAGAAGTAGAATGACTTGAGCTCATCATATGCATTAAAACGTCCATGAAACTTGCAATTTTTTCACTATATGAATCAAGGACGAATCTACTAGGATAACAACTCCATTGCAAATTAGCATCCATAAAAATTGCAGGAAGTTTAAATCCCGTATATTCCAATGACACCAAATTTGGAGCATCAATATCGAACACAGGAAACTCTTCCTCTTCCCAACCAGTAAAATAAGATAAGTGTTCAAGAGTTGGTGCTTGAATTTTAACAAGCTGCTTGCCAAATTTCCGAATTAAAACTGACTTGATCTTTGGAAGATTATTCAGTAGCTCAATTTTTTTCAACCAAGGACAATCATCTAAGATTAAACTGACAGTAAAGGGACAACTATTAAGTAGAGTCTGAAGCGTGTTGTCGCCTAAACCTACCTGAGTTAGGGAAAGCTTTCTCAACGAATAGCAATTCACCACACCACTAGATAATGAAATAGAGCACAAATTACAACCGGTTAGTATTAATTCTCTTAAAGTTTTTGTTGCCAAGATTGTTAACATAGGCAAGGGGTATGACGTAAGGCTAGGAACTCCAAAGACAAGCTCTTTTACACCATTCTGAAGTGCAATGTCAAGCCACTTATTAAACAGAGGAAAAATTTCATTAGAATAAACAGAGTATGATAAATCTAACTTTTCAATAGGGATTTTTCCATCTCGATATCTCTCCATGATATTATCCATTACTTTTTTCATATTGTGCTCGAGATAACCAAGTGAATAACTCAAGTTGGGAATAGTCAACCATGCTTGCAGCCATGTTTTGGAGATAATACTCAATTGGGCTGCTCTCCTAAAACTATGGAGACAGAGTATTTTATGAATGAGGCATTGAGGCAATAAGTCAGCCATCGCGACGCAGCTCAAAATCCTCCGAACAACAAAAAAGAATCAAAAAAAAAAGGAAAAACTCAAATTCAGTTCACTGCAGACCGAAGAACCAAAAAAAAAACTCAAATTCAGTTCGGTGAAGAGAAAAGATGAAGAAGATTCGTACATAAAACAAAATACCTTAAATAGAATATTAAAAAAATTATGTAATTATGGTTGAGTTTAACTAGTATCCACTAGTAAATATAGAGTCCTAGTTGCCTTCTACAACTATTTTCCTTATTTATAATTTGAATATTTAAAAAGTAAACATAATTAAAACTTACTTATAGCTTTAAAGTACTTGTTTGGGTAAAAAATAGTTTCCATAGATGGTGGATACTAGTTAAACTCTTATAACAGATTAATTACCTGTAATAGGCATATATTAGTTAAACTCTTCTTTTTTTAATCAAATTATTGATAGCAAAAAATTTTTTATATCAAACTATTAATTGAGTCCATTTTTTATTCAATATTATATAATTTAAGGGCTTTTTAAAAATCCTTTTTCGTAATGATAATCCCAAGTATGTATACCAATAGAGGAAATTGTGTGGACATTTTGTGAATTAAGTGCTTTAGATGAGGTGAAACTACCCTTTTAGATCAGTGAAGTGTTTCTGTTGACACCCCATGGTATTGAATGTTAAAAATATTATGGAAAAATAGGCAAATATACTTTTCAACTTTGCAATGTAGAGCGGAGATGTCTTTCATTAAAAAAAATGGTGTATATGTATCTTGTCGTCTAACAAATTATGCATAATACATAAATGTGTCATTTAACTTGGTTTTAACTTGCATCTATGCTCTCCAACTTTTGTTGTGCACAAACAAGAACTTAAACTTGTATAAAATTGAATAAGTAGACATATGCGTCTTACGTGTTATATTACGTGTAGGACACCATGTGGAATGCAAAATGCCTCATAAGACACCATGTAGGACGCACGTGTCTTACTTGTCATATCACTTCTGAACTTTACTGGCTGTCAGATATGTTTTTTTTCCATTAAATTTGTACGTATTTACTTCTTTTAGTTGACTATGCAAAGGCTTGCTCACATGAGAAGTAGAATCACTCGAATTCTTCATATACATTAAGCGATCGATGAAACGTGCAATCATTTCGCCTGTTGACAATAGTTCAAGTTTCTCAGGATGACAACTCCATAACAAAGCATTCACAAACACTTCCAAAAGTTATTTTATCTTATTTTAAGTTGTTTTTTGATTTGCCAACTAGTTTTTAAGCCGATTCAAACACCTTCTTATGACTTTTAGCTTTTACCTTATAAGTCACTTAAAGAAATCTAATCCAAACACCTCTAAGAGATATTTTGTCATTTTAACTATTTTATTACGGAATAAGTTATTTCATAATTATTATTCCACCCAAAGGCAGAAATAACTTATCATAATACTAGTTATTAATCTGAAATAAATTATCCCAAATATTATAACCACACAAAGTAGTAAGGGGTACTAAAAATTGATTCCAATATTATTATATTTTATCCAACACACCAAACATATCCTTAGATAATACATGTGAATAAAAGTTAGTATTATTATTTTTTTATAGAGAAGTGAAATATATAATAGCCTCTAAGGAAATTAAATTTGATAATTGGTTGTAACTTTTCGATAAACATGTGCCGTTAGAAAGAAAAAAAATTATTCACACTTGAGACTTGCTCCTATTCAAAGAATCAACATAAATGATATTACATAATTATTGTTTTTATGTTGATTCAATGGATCAATAGAAACGGTATAATTAAACTTCAGACTCTTAATTTACCTTATGTTCACATTATTACCAGTATTTCATTATAAAGAAAATGGTTCTTAATGTATGGGTAATATTTTATTTTGGTTCTTAATATATTTTAATGGATTGAAATGGTCCTTAATGTATAATAATGCGTTCATTTTAATCTTTAATATATCTCATTTGATAGAAATGATCCTAAAATATGACAAAAAGTATTCATTTTGGTCATTTACCCTAAACCTAACGGATATTAGTGTATAACAAATGTGTTCATTTTAGTCCTTAATATATCCACCATTGTTTTTTTTTTTGGTAGCTCCAAAGAAATTTACTATTTTCTTTTGTTTAAAACAGAAATAGGTATTTGGTTAGTAGAATAATATTATATAAAAGAAAAAATAGTAAATCTTGTAGGAGAAAGTAAATAAAATGGTGTTAAGTTTTATGGAGTTCTTTTTTTGGAGCTAAGAGAAAGACTATAACAACGGTGAATATTGTTAGCCATATACACTCCGTAATTAAATTTAACACTTTTTTAAAAATAAATCTGTCAGGTATAGAGTAAAGAACCAAAACGAACATATTTTGTTATACATTAAGAACCATTTCAATCATGGGAAATATATTAAGGATCAAAATGAACATATTTATTATATATTAAAAACCATTTTAGTCATTTTCTCAGATAAATTACTTCAACCCATTAGGATTCCTGGAACAGATTTTTATATATATAACCATGAGGATAGCTAATTCAACAAACCCTAACAACAACAACAAGAAAAGACTGATGTCTAAATTAACTCAACATCAGATGGAAAAAATGTTGGAATTCGCCCAAAGCATTGGGTGGAAATGGTGTAACCAAGACGAAGAACTGATTAGCGAGTTTTGCAGCAAAATTGGAATAGAAAAACAGGTTTTTAAGGTATGGATGCTCAATTATATGAACAGTTCTACATTCCCCAAGAGAAATAAAAGAGATACAAATGCAGAATTCACATTAGACATTTTGCCTGATTGCCTGATTCACAAAATAGTCTCTTACCTTAGTTTTAAAGAAGCATCACAGATGAGTATTCTCTCGAAAACAGGGCTACAAGCCTGGATAACGCATCCTAATTTGGAATTCCCCCTTAATTTTCATAAAGGGGATATGAAAATTGTCGATGATATCATGGAGAGATACCGTGAAAGAAAAATCCCTATTGATAAGTTTGAATTTTGTATGTTTTTCATCAGAGTCACGTCGTGGTGATGTTTTTAAACTGGTTGATAAGTGGATTGACATTGCTGTTCAAAATGGTGTGAAAGATTTAAGATATGGAGATACTAGCTCATCGAGTACGTTATATCCCTTGCCTATTTTCAATATCATGGCAGGGAAGTCGTTAACGAAATTGATGTTGACACATTGTGATTTGATGCATTTTTCGTTGCATAGTGGGTTGGGGAAGTGTGATTCTTTGAGAGAGCTTTCTCTATCTATTGTCAGTTTAGACGAGAACATGCTTCAGACTTTACTCGCGAGTTGTCCCTTGATTGTCAAATTGATCATTGAGTTTTGTAATGGGTTGAAAAAGATTGAGTTGGTGAATCTTCAAAAGATCAAGTGGGTTTTCATTATGATAAGACGCGACCAATGTGTTAAAATACAAGCGCCAACTCTTGAACGCTTGTCATATTTTGGAGATTCGAAAGAGTCTACTGTGTTGGATGCGGTTGAATGTCAGAATTTGAAATCATTATCCCTATCACATGTGAGGATATCTGGAGTTCTCGAGCAGCTTATTTCTCGATCTAAATTCCTTGAGAGGTTGAAATTAGATCGCGTTTCTAAAGAGTTGGGAAGGTTTAACATTTGCGAGAAACAATTCTTAAGGGATTTGAAGATTACGGATTGTAAGGGAATTGGGGAGATTGATGCTCCGAATTTGGTATCACTTGAGTATACAAGTACAAAACAAATTCCTGAACTTGAAATTGCAAAGAAATCGAGCCAATTGAAGCAAACAAAGATTGTTCTTTATTATTGGGACAATTTAAATGTTGCGTGGTTTTGTAAGTTTAGGAATTTTCTATCAAATTGGAGCTCCGTTTCTAAAGTTTCCCTTTATTTTTCCAAATGCAATGAGATCAACATCAAAGAATTGCAACTGCTGAATGGAATTGCTATCCCTCAAGTGGACGTTTTGAAAATAGATTATAAAAGACTGACTAAGGGGTGCCCAGAATTTGTGGATGCTTTGTTATGGAGTTGTCATCCTAGGAAACTCAAACTACTATCAACAGGCGAAATGGTTGCATGTTTCATGGATCGCTTAATGTATATGAAGAATTCGAGTGATTCTACTTCTCATGAAAGCATGCCTTGGCATAGTCATTTAAAAGAAGTAAAAGCCTACTACACATTTAACGGAAAAAATATGCAGCCTGTGGAACTCAGAAGTGAAGATCTGGCATTACGGAACCTTACAAAAAGGATGAATGTTTATTTTTTATTAGATTGGTGATGCAGTCAGTTTATCTCCATTGCAAATTGCATGCACTAGCTAGTTCATTTATAAAGTTTATTAATATGTCTGGTGTTCTATTTTCTCCCCAGTTTGTGTGAATTTGCTGAATGTTTTTATGATCAGTAACAGGAAACACAATTGTGGCATTTTTATATATCGAGTTTATTGTTAGTGTATATGATATATGCGAATGTTTGGTTTTAAGAATGCCAAACTGAATGCAATGGCTTCTTGGTAAACGATATTTTGCTTATAACATTGACATGATTGTGTTAGTTAATTCTCAGACGACTTCCTATATAGAAAAGTTCATGAGTGTTCTGCATTTATCTACAATTCTGGTGTATGAAGTTGAGAACATTACAAGGATAAATTCATCAGGTAAGGATCCGACATTTGATTTGTTATTGGATGTTAATTTTTTCCTCATAGTTGCTATGTCTTATTTACAGGTGTATTTTCTTTTTCAAACTGCTTTGTTATATGTAGCTGAGGGTCTTTCAGAAACAACCTCTCAATCTCCACGAGATTGGGGTAATGTTTACGTATACTCTACTCTCCCCATTCTCCACCTGTGAGAATACACTAGGTATGTTGTGTTGTAGATTTTAGTTTAACATAAAGCCTGTCTCTTGTACTGTTCTTCATTTCAGGGATTTGTCTCCGGCTAAGCTACTGATTTGATAATGTAACAACTATTTTCTTGGGTACATTAGGAACTTACTCTTTACAAGGACCTTTTTCGTATCACAAAACTAGCAACAATTAATTCATCTATCTCGTCTTTGACAAGTTTACCGTGTCTTAAACTATACCTTTAGTCTTTTTGCTGGAAGATTCTGCTGTTGTCGAATATTACTTCTGTTTTCTTAGTAGTTCTTGTGTCATTCTTGATTATATGCTCATGTTGCATCTACTAAAGACATCTTTCCCTTTTATGGTGTATATGTTCATGGAGAATTTTTGGTAACTGTCTGGGAGGCCTTTTTTAAAAAAAATAAAAATTCTTCAACAGATTCCTTTTGAAGTTTTCTGCAAACTCTGTTTGTTTGAGTTATTTCTGCAAAAAAAGTACTTCTGTTTTAATATTTGAAAAAACTGATTCTGGAAACCTTCAACAATACTTGAACTTTTTTTCGTTTTGCAAAAATGACTCAAATAAACGAAGTTTACAAAAACTCAAAATGTTCCTGGAGGGAGAAATTTGCATATTAATATTTCTTATTTCTCTTGTTGTGTCATGCTTAGTATTACTCTTGGTAGTTTCCTGTCCTTCGATTTCTGTTACTGTCTATTGTTTCTTGTAGTTCGACTATTATATTCTGTTTTCTATTTTTTCCCCTTCCCCTTGCCATGATTTTGACAGGCCACAACTATGTTTTTTTTCCTTTTTCTCTGTTTCTATGTGATTTCTTGTTTTCTCTTTCAAATCACAGTGCTCCTACACCACTGCAATCTAATTCTTTACCTTTTCTGTCTACCTTTCTGCAAATGTCAAACTTCCATCAAGTTATTTGCTAAACTAAAACTCAGAAGCTAAAGTTTCTTTGTTTGTGTCTTTGTTTGGTGTTTGTGTTATGTCATGAGAGGTAATTTGCAGGTCTTGACAGAGAGAACTAGTTAGCTCCACAAAGATACATGGAATGGCTAAACAAAGACTAACACTGATTTTGACTGTCAACAACAATGCCCTGTAAAGGGAAATTGCAACTACCATAGTTTCTTATCCTTCGATTTTTATCACTGTCACTATTTATTGTTTCTTGTAATTCAACCATTATAATTTATTACTACATGTTGTTTCTTACACTTCTATTACTAATTTCTTTTCTAGTTAATTTCTTGAGTCAAGATTCATCGAAACCAACCTCTTTTACCTCTAAGGTGGGGTAGTTACTTTAGACTTTTTTTTTTTCTTGTTTCAATATCTTTGCAAATGCATAAGCTGTCAAAAAAGTTGTAGCAGCATCATGATTCATGGCTGTTTTTTCAGGAATTAAGAAGTCAATTGTGCATACAAAAACACCATTTTGTTCATCTTTTTTCTTTCTAGCTGCTTAATTCATACAATACATTTAACCATAAAATAGAGTCTACCATCAAATTACTGACTCCGCCATTTTCAGTACACATAACTGGCACATAGCTACATTTTAAAATCAAAATACTGCTACAATATAACAAAATTTAGCTAATTTTCTTACAAAATTGAGCGCTTTAACTGCAGTAGATTTATGAATCCGACACATCGCATTCACAATTAAGAGGAAACCATATCATCAGACTCCGGTGGAACAGGAGTTTTCACTTCAGCACCATGAGGTTGTCGCACTTTTGACTTGGAACTTTGCTGAGATATAGCTGCCCCGGAACCATACTGGCCGCCCCGGTATTGTGTCTTCGGAGTCGGGTCGTCATCGAAGTCCGGAGCACTAGGGACTTCCGACGACTCGGAAGGCTTGCCTGGTAGCAAAGCCGCGGGGAATTCTGGCGGTGATTTTTCCGGTGGCTGATCACCGGAGGAATATTTGCGGACTCCACGGTGGTGGTTTATTAATTGAGTTGAAGCAATACGAAACTGCAAGAGTTTATGGAAATTTGTTAGTGAAAATAATTGTGAGAAGCGTTTAGGGAAAAGATTAATTGGATTCATGTTGTTCTTGTGAGTTTTTCTATGATAGAAAAATAGTGAAAGATTCTAAGTTTAGAAGAGATCGAAAGCAACAAGAAACGTCTAGACGATGTTTTTCTTCAACTTTTACCCTTTTCAGGATTATGGAAAATTAGAAGGGAGTTATCAGGAAGGGAAAATATCGTAGTGTTTGTCTGCATCGGCACGTACGTGGCACAAAAATGGACTTTGAGTTGACACCTATTTGAAGAATTAAATTTTAATATATGTTAGTTTGATTTGATGCGAAATTTTTAAAAAAAATTAAAGTTTATAATCTAAAATAAATAATAAATATGGGTGTGGATAGTGTTATAAATTCATTCATTGAATTAGTGGATTGTCCATATTCTCAATACATGAACTACTTATATTTATGTATGTGTATTCCCTAGGTTCTATGAACCATTTTGGATAAAAATGTATCTATTTATTATGATACTTAATATGGTGATTTTTGGGGTGATATCTCAACCTATAAATAGGGTTGTTCATTTACCATTGTGTGATACACATGACACATATGAGACTTGAAGTCATTTGAATAAGATAATCTCTATATTCTACTCCCCATATCTTTTGTCTATATTATTTATAGTATATTGCTTATATTTTAGAACAAAAATTATTTCGAGTAAAATAGTCATTTTGAGTCGGGAGTAATTCTCATAGTCCCAATTCCCAACAAAGGAAGAAATACTCCATTCTCAAAATATTTATTGCGTTTTTTTATTTATGTATATTTAAAAAAATATTAATCAGAAAAAATTATTTTATTTATATTATTTACTATTTACTATTTACTATATTTTAAAAATATAATTTTTCTTCATAAAATATTTATTCTATTTATATATTTAAAAAATTAGAATATTTTTAACTTTTAAAAAGAGTCCCTCTATCTCGAAATAATAACAAAATTTGCATATATTCTAATTTTTTTTCTAGATTGTATTTAGTGGAATTTTACTGTATTTAGTGGGAACTTTTGTTGTTATTATAATCTTTAAAAACAATTGCATTGATATTTGTTGAAATAATATTTTAAAATGAAATTATCATTCACGTAGTTATCGATCTAGGTATTTATTAATCTTTTTCACTCTCAATTACTCGTCCAATAATAGTTTCCCACTGACACACCCCTTAAGAAACAATAAAAATAATAATGCTTTAAAAAATGTGTAAGATAATAAATAGTATTTAATAGCAAGAATAAAATAGACACAAAAGATAAATTATCTCTTAAATGAACAAGTATTGTTAGACAATTATTTTTAATATAGTGGACAACTATTATTGAACAGTAATATTTACATTAATTTTTGTTCAATATATTTCAAAAAACGCTCTAGAACAATGACGAAAAATGAATAAAATTGAATCTCTTATCATATCAAGTTTAGATAAGGAGAGACTAATTGCACACAACTCCAATTATTAAATTAGCTTAACTCAAATTTCAAATTTTCCCATTTCCCTTATTCCAACTTCCCTTTCCCATGTACTCCCGGCGTCTTAATTTTCAAAGTTAAATTACATTAACTTAATTTGATATTTAAAAAATCATAATTTAGATATTCAAAAATAATACGAAAAGTACAATATTACTATAAATTGCAATTTTTTTTACATAATAGTTCTTATTGTTTAAGTCTAAAAAAAGGAAACCATGATAAATTAAGGTGGACAGAGGGAGTATTATACAAAAATTAGAATGGGGGAGATTTTTCGTCAGATGCTTCCGGCTGCCCAGTCGACGGCGGCGTAGAAGGTTCGAGATTACTCTCATTCTGATCATCAACATTATCACCAGGCCTTATAGGTGGATCTGCATCAAAATCCGGTACAATTGAGGATTCCGGCACCGCAGTTGCCTCAGTCGGTACGGTGATCTGCGGCGACGTGATTGTCGGAAAATCCGCCGGAGGTTTTTTTCCGATGAGTCCTGGTTGCCATACATAATTACATTCTCAGCTTCAATCCGATCGCTCATTTTTCTTTTGAAAGTAGCTGGGATTATACTTTTCATCTCAAGTTATTGAACATTGTTGAAACTCTCAACATTTTTCCCTAATTTTTTGTTTGGGATTTTTTAAGCTAATAAATCTTGTTGAGTTTGCCAATTTGGTAATAAATATAGGAAAGGTGAGAGATTTTTGAACAAAAAAAGAAGAGAGGAGTAAAAGCTTAGCAAAGAGACACTTGTAATATAAGTGATATTTACACGACACATGGATGCCATGCAAATATGTCTTTCACCTTTTTTTTAAATATTTTTAATGAAAAACAGCAATTAAAATTTGTGAGGATGATGGAGTTATATTTAGTTAATATATTTTTTTTAAAAAGAATAGAACATTTTATTTTGAATTTATAAAAGTATAGTTGAAATGAAACAATTTTTTCAAATTTGAAACTCAACTTTAAGTTAAATTTTGATATTTTATAATCAAGCATGCATTTTAAAATAAAGCAAAAAGCTATTTTTATTTTAAGAAAGATAAATAATTCTCATGATCAAAATAGCTGCTCGTGAATTTCTCTCCTTTCCAAATTCAAGCATGATTTTTTATGTTTTTTTTTAGCTCTATTCTCCCCTTTTGTGTGTGATTTTCATTTTTCACCTTCAATTTCTATGTAACTTCAAGTAGGAGATTGCTAAATGCACTTTAAAGGATTATTCTAAAACTGAAGAATATATGTCCTTTTTAGTGGAGAATAAAGAGAGGGGTATCGAGAACATCCAAGTAAATTATTAGTTTTGTCTTTAAATTATTAATAGTCTTAAAAAAAAAATTTTATTTGATTAACTAAACTTAGATATATTCTCGATCTGCCACATGACATATCCATGGTCTCAAACCCTTGTAGAAACATGGGGCTCTTAATAAAAAGTCGAGAGAAGTGTTTTCAACACTTCTAAACTTGGCGAGAATCTAGGGGTGTATTCCATTATGTTGCGAGATCGGGATGTATTTAAGTTCAATTAATCAAGTAAATTTTTTTAAAAAAAATTGTCTATAATTCAAAGATAAAATTAATAATTTGCACTAAATTTAAAGGTACTCGAATTAAAAGAATTTCCATAACGTACTAGTCACAAAAGCCCAAAGAAGAAACAAAATTGGGCTTCCTAACATGCTAAGCTTTCACAAAACAAGCCCAAAGGTATGGGTAGTGGATCATGTTGGGCTGCGTTGGGTGAAGCAGCCCAGCATTTGGTGCACTTTAAGGAATATAAGGGATAATTTGAAAAAATGATTTCGAGAGACGGATAGTTTTGAACTTTTGAACTTACTTGCTCTATAGAAGAGAAAAAAAATTGTTGAAAGCGTTATCCTTAAAATGGATTCTATAGGCTACAATGCACGATTCAAATTTAATTGGGGCTTCAACTAATAACTTTAGATTTTTGACTTTTGGAATTTGTCCATAGAACAAACAGAGGTCAAATGAGACCAAGTAGTTGCTGGAACCATTCAAAACAAAAAATAGCAGTTGATTTGGTTGTCTTTTTACACAACGTTAGTTAATGTGCAATTACCTTTTTTAAAAACTTTTCATTCATATCTAAAGTTCAATCATATATGTCCAAACTTTATACAAAAATATTACAAGTTTACTTATTTTTAAATTGTCTGAAGTTAAGCATTGACAAGTAAACATCAAATGTGTTATAGGTATGTCTCGAACTTCAAACTCGCACGCCTAAAGTTGATCTCTAAGGCAAATTAACTTTAAAAAATTTAGAAATTTTATCTCTGACTTATAAAATGGAAATCTTGAAATCGAGTATATGTGCACAATTCATGCAAATACTTTATATGTACTTGTATATAAAATATAATTATACAACATCCAAAAAATCAAACTTAAAAAGTTGATCTAGTTTATTAATATGGTGTAGTTAGCGTGACAGTTAAGTAATAATTTTTGTTAGCAAAAAATTCCATTGGCTTATATAATCTAAGAAATGAATTCAACACCAACTCAAAATGATCTGGCATTCATTATAATATAATTTTATATTTAATCAGTTAAATTATATGTATTGAGATGTATCACAAAATTCACAACTCCCTAAATTCGACTGCTAATTTCAAGGTTGTTGACATTCTGTGTCGAAATAAATTAAAAATTGGGAGCAAGCCAGCTAATATTTATTATCATATTTTTTTTCTAATTCCCCCTTTTTAATATTTAATCATTCAAAATGAAAATTTCATTCGTGATCAATTTTGAGATAGAAAATATTTTGTTATTATAGTGTTCAATTGTTTGAAATAAAAAATATTGCAAAACTAAAGAAAGTTTCAAATTTGAAGGTTTTGTGTTTTAGATATTGTTATTTTGATTCGTTTGTAGATAGTGCTTTTAGATACTTTTAAAGGTTTTTTTATCGATCTCCGTTCAAGAAAGATTCCGAAGATTCAAACTTTTTCTTTAACAAAAAAAACATGATGAATCAAGATAAATAATAATAAAAAATAAAATGAAGAGTTCTAGCATTTGTGCAAATTTGAAAAGTAAATTAAATTTTATCCAAACATGAAGCATTCGTCAATTTTTTATAATTGTTCAATTCGAAGTGGTGTGTTGAACAGATTTTTAGTTAGATTTACTAAAGGAAATGATGTGCTTCCTAGCTAAAGAATTTTTATTTTAAGGCTCGAATTCATAATCTTTGATTAATTTGAAATTTTTTTAAAATACGATCACGTTTATTTTATTTTTGCTATTTTTTAAGAAACTTATTTTTCAAAAAATTTAGCTGACTAAATATGAAAAAACAAAATAATACTAGTGAAAGTCAAAATCAAAGATCAAGAAACTATAAGAATCATACTAATGCTACTACTATTCCGCAGACAAGCAATAGAACTTTCAACTACTAGCTAGCCTTCTAATTTGTAACCTCCAAACTCTCCTATCTAAGATTATGTTTTCAAAATTCAGATATTTCATATATTGTCTAATCACTCTTTCAATACTTTTTTCGATCCCCTCTAATGTTTATCACTGTCAACCACTCACATCTCCTCATTATAGCATCTAGACTTCTCCTCTAGTCTCTATAAAATAAGAAGACAAGATGGAAAAAGAGGACAAGAAGTTTGCATGAAATAATTGATGTATGAAAATTTGAAACTATGATGTACCTTCTCCATCTCAATTTCTATGAAACATTAATTTTATTGTCCCAAAAAATCATATTTTTATATTTTAAAAAATAGTTTAACTTTAAAATTCACTTTACATTTTTAGTGAGATAATTTCCAATTATATAAATATCCAAATTTTATTTTATACTACAAATTTTAATAATTTTCTTTCCTAATTTGTCTTTTCTTTATCTTGTGCAGTTATCAAGCGACATAAGGGTGATGACTTTTTATTTAAAATGTAATGTAGACAAAGGTTCTTTGAGGTGAGACCAATGATTTAATCAATAATTTTTTTAAATTATGTATTTAATCGAGCAATATTACATAAATTGTGATAGATAAAGTAATTTTTGTTAATTTTTATTTCTCCCTTTATATATCAATATATATATAACCAAAAAGTAATATAGGTTGTACAGATATTGATATATATTTGAGGTTACTGTTGAGGGTGACAAATCAGTGTTCCAACTTCCAAGTGCTCAGCAGCTGAACTGAACAGTGGGAAACTTCCCACGAGTTAGATCGAATTCAATTATTTTTATTTAAATAATATATTTATATTAAAAAATATATTAAATTTAGAATTCAGTAATTAACATATAAAATGTTATAAAAGTTCAAAATTCATAAAATTAAAACTCTAATTTCACGGGAGACTTCCCCTTATCCCCCTTAACCCTCTCAGAGCCAGAGTTAGAAGTTCGAGTACGAGTTCGACCGTTCAATCATTTTTCTCAAATGATATATGTGTATTAAGAAATATATTAAATTTAGAGATTAGTTGTATGTTAACACTTGAAATTATTATTATAAAAATTCAGAACTCATAAAATTAAAATTCAGATTTCTCGTCACCCTCACCCCACCCCCTAAAACCCCAACCCCAACACCCCAAAAACCCAAGAAGAAAAAAAGAGACAAAAAAGGAAGAATATTTTTTGTAAAGTGAAAAAGATTACCAGCTTTCTCATTATTCAAAAAGAAAAATAATTTAAAAACCAAAAAAACCAACTTTCCTTTTTGTTTTTTTTCTTCTTTTGGTTTCATCTTTCTTCTTTGTTCTTTCTGTTTTGCCTATCCCATGGAACATTTCAATTCACTTTGTAGAACAACAAAACAAAAGTAACCCCCGCCCCCCCACCCACACACACACCCCACTTCAAGCATTCTGCATTGTCTCTTCAATTGTCCATTTCTTGTTCTGCAGATAACTGCCAAACCCTTTTTCTGGTTTATTGAACAGTTCCAGAATCTCAGGTTTTTTTTTTGTTTTTTAATGAAAATTGAGTGCTTTCTTGATTCTTTTTTCAAATGGGGTTTTTTGTTTTTAGTCTTTGAACAGTTCCAGAATCTCTAGCTTCACTTACACGATTTTGATTCTTTAGGGATTTGGTTTCTTGTTTTTCGTATAAAATGGGGTTCTTTTTTTAGTTTTGAACTTCTCTGATTCTTTAGGTATTTGGGTTTTGATTAATTGTGAGAAATGCAATCAGAGAGCTCAGAACAGATGAGATCGGTTGCGGCAGCAGCTGATACTAGAGGGAAGCATCGGATATCTGCTGAATTGAAGAGACTTGAGCAAGAAACTCGTTTTTTAGAGGTTTTTCTGATGTCTCTTATTGACTTTGTAGCTTAGAAATTTTGACTGTTTTATCTGATTAGCTGAATATGGCTGAGAATTTGGTATCTATAAGGAAAAGTTTGAATTTTTCTTGAAGGGGGTGTCTTGTGTTGTATTGTTATATTGTGCTGATGGGAGTAATGAATGATGTTGTAAAAAGGGAGCTATTGTTCTATGTGTTTGGTAATATGTGAAATGGGTTGACCATCAACTGAAAAAAAAAGAGCTTTTCTTTACTTCAATTTTGAAAAGAGGAGCTTTTTCTCCTTTTTGGTTGAATTCGAGTGTTAATGAGCTCATCTTGTGGCATGCGTGTGCCTAGTGCGGTTTACCTCTCTTGTGTGGTTTGTGAGTTGTTGCACAGGAGCAAGGTTTACCCTGTGGTCACCCAAGGGTAGTGGTTGTGGGTTCCCTTGTCATAAAAAATGAGCTATTTAATGTTTCATATCTGATTAAAGTTCTTGAGTTGTGGAAGTGTGAGGGTGTATGTCACCTTTTGTTTCATTTTCGATGGAGTAGGGGGAGTTCATTTGAGTTTTGAAGTGAAATCTTAATGTTTTTGAGAGGTGAATAAAAATTATTTGAGTATGTTTTGGACTTGGCATGGAGTTCTACTGAGAGCCTGTGAAACTTGTTTAAAATAGGACATATAAGGCTCACTGATGTTTCATTGGAGACCTGTATTGAACTTCAACCATGAATTCTGGCCGACTTTAAGCTTTAGTTCTTCTTCAGTCATATTTAGATGCTCGAATCCACAAGTCAGTTGTTTTAGGTTTTGGAAGTTGGTTCAGAGTTTGCTTATTATATATTTATATACCTTTGTTCTAAAAAACTGCCGCACTAAATGCGAAATATTACATGTTATTGCTTGAGATGCCTTTCTATTTGTGTTTTTTAAATGATTTTGAAGGTTTTTTGCACTATATATATACAAAAATAAGACTCTTGATAATATAGTATCTTAGGAGGCATTAACAGGTATCTCCTTTCTCTAAACATCTGAAATCAGCAAGAACATAGTGAGCATTGTTTCTCTCCATTAAGGAGCTGATTCATTGAATATAGGAAGTCCTTACTAATTTGATGTTGGAGTGGGAGGAAGAAAGTGACGGTAGAGAAGAGAGGGGGGAAACAAGGGGAAATAAAAAACGCAGAGTAGGAAAAGTATCATTGGACCACAAATCAATCAAAGTAATTGAACTAGAGTTGCTTCACTGCCAGCGAACAAATAAGCTGTTCTGTTATTTTGGCTTTTCCTGATTGTGAATTTTGTTGTTCATTATGGCGAGCAGTGGCGGAGCTAGGATTTTCACTAAGGGGTATCAAAATATAAAGGTGTAAACCCATGTAGAAGTCAAGGGGAGTCAATATGTAGTATATATACATAAAAAAGAATTTCTTACCTAGCTACACAGTGTAACTTCTTCGTCGTCAGCTCTGGAATACATGTGGCTCTGCCACTGATGGCGAGGAGATTCCGAGATTGTAAATGCAAATATTTGAAGAGTTTATGTTGGTTGGGGGTCTCTAGCTGTGAGGATTTCTGAAGCAGACATATTTTCATGGTTGTTGGATTATATGGAAGGAGACAAATACATGGATTTTCTCTGATCGTGCAATTCGAATCTTTGTTTTTTGTCTTTTGCTTCTTTTCATTAGTTCTTAGCTTCAGGCCTTTTATCATTTCATTACAGCTGAGAATACGCTAGAATATTATACCCCGACATCCCTTTTTATAAGGAAGTATTTGATTGAACACTGCAAATAAGATGTTAATTTTGACTTATGAATATATTAGTGCTTGTGGAGAAAATATTAAAATAATAGTTTAAAAGCTAGCTTAATAGAAAAAACATTACATCGAAGTTTAAACACTTCATCAATTTGAATTTTTGAAAATTGTGAAAGCAGTGTAGAAACGGAATGGTGTCAAACACAGTTAGACGTCATAAAAATTAGGAAGTTTAGAGTTATAATTTGAATTTAAATGGCTCTAATGTTTAAAAAATTAGTTCGTAGAGAGATCAATTATCACTCAAAAATAGCATTTTGATGTGCATTCGTGTATATTGACTTTGGATCTTTTTCTCCTAAGAAAATCTTTTTTCTTTAGAAATCGATCCAATTTTATCGATTTGATGCATGAGTCAAATGATTATTCATGGATCCCATGAAAAGCAATGTGACTTGTGATATCGGGGGGTGTAATTAGTAATCCACTATCAGGAAAAATATATTCAGTTAAACTTATAAAAAGAGGTATTTAGTTAAAGACATGGAATATACAATGCACCGAGATGTCAGCATAGGAAAAAAAGTCAGATGATTTCTTTACATCTCTCTAAGCATTGTTGGGGGGTGTAGGTATCCAATATATGTACCAGTAGGGGGGGTGTAGGTATCTGGTGTTGAGGTGCGCACTATCTGTCCAGGATACCACCATTATCAAAAATAAAATGCGAACTTATGGCGATGTTTTTGTGAGCTAAAAGGTGTTACCTTTATGAATATATGACCTAGTCTTGGTGCGTAGTTACTTAAGTTACCTTTACGTCTCTGATCTAACATATCGAACTTGGGGAATAGAACATGTAGAGAGAAACACATCAGCTCTTGCTCGTTTGATTTTTGTTTTCTAAAATATTTTATCCTCTGAGCAAGAAGAGCTTTATTGACAAGAGTTACTTTGAAGGACTTCGACCAGTTCAAGTGTTTCGGTTTATGCAAAGCAACCTTGGAAAGGAGTTCTTACAGTAACCTTCATAGAAAGGAGTTTCTAGGAGAGAGAAAGATGTTTTGTTCTTGCTGCAAAAGTTCAGATAACACTCTTAATAAGTGAAGCCACAAAATAATGGCTACTGAACATCTTTGCCTGAATGAATTATGAGCCCTCTTCATGAAACACATATTAGTATCAAACATATCAATTAAGAAACACATATATACAATATTTGTAATTTCTCTGCATATGCATGTGATTCTTCAAAAAAATGTTTTTTTCCCATGGTTCTGCTGACTCACATATCTGTGAAAAGGAAGCTCATTTACAGTTATCAGTTAAATATTCAGCTAAATGTATCACATAATAGAGAACTAGAATGGCATGAGCTTTGTGGTATATCTTACGTACACTCTTTGCTAATGGGAGAATCAAATCTCTCTATTTACATTATGTACTCATATCCGCTAGATATGTGATATCCCATCACACATTGCAACGTGGAATGTAGTTGATCTGTAAAATGTTCTCTACTACCTATAGATAAATGTTTAGGATACGAGCTTAATTCAAATTGGTAAGAAATGGGCTTCCAGCAAGGAATGATCAATTCCATATAACCTGATTAGATCGAAAAATTATCATTCTTGGGCTCTCTAAAGATTCCAGAACTTTAATGACGGAAGAATGCTATGCAGTGTTGAACATCACAGTCACTGAATTTTTCATTATATAAGACTTAAGGGCTGTAAACCAGGCTTGATCAGTTGATAGATGTTGATCGTTAAGTAACCTAAATAGTACATAAGTAAGTTGCTGCTAGAAAATTACAAGTCTCATTCTATTTTTTAGATATGTACTGCATGGAACTCGATACACTTCCTAATAGTTTCTCCCTCTACTTCTTGTTGTTTTGAGAAATGCTTGTGTACCAATGCAAATGATATTTGTGCAACCGTTAGTCTGTGCTTGAGTATCTCCAATGCGGTTGATAAATAATAGTGAATACTTTTATCTGTTCACTGTCCAGTATTGGCAAACTTAATTGAGATACTTGGTGATAACGTGTCCAGCCTGTATAGATGATAGGCTAAGACTTTTTGGGAGGCTTAATGTGTGTTGTATTATATGTACATCTGAATCAATGTGGTGTAACATTAAGTATCCTGAATTATTAAAAAAAGAAAACGAAAAAAGATATGTGCTACGGATGTCAGCCGGGTTACGAGTTGCGCTTATTTTTTCTTCTATATGATAGTAAAGTTCTTTTGGTCTAGAATCCTGGAACAAATTTTAGTTTCACAAAGTCCAACTGGATACTGTGAATATGGACCTTATATATTAATGGAATATCCTTCGACTCTTTTTGATGTTGTGTTTCTTTCCCAGGGCCTTCCTTCCTTCTTTGAGCCCTTAATTTGACAGCAGCTATGCTTTCCGTTATTTGGAAAGTTATTTTCCGCATGTCATGCCATATCTGGTGGCACTGTCTCAATCTTCTTCGCAAGGGCTTAAGGCTAGGCGTGGTTAACCACAGTTGTTTTTCATGTGCCAACATCAGAAATGATGCAGTATCTATTTCTTGTTGATTGTTACTTGTTTTATTTTATTTCTAATAACCAACAAATCCATGAGAGCTAGTGGCCTACAGTTCAAAACTTGGTGGATAATGGATCCACTCATCTACCATTCTATACTCAAGTACCCGACTTTTGTTTGTGGGAGGGATCTAACCCGTGTCGTGCACCTAACCAACAAATTGCGCTCTTGCCACTGACCAAAGCCTTTGGCAAATTGTTATTTGTTTATTAAGCCTTCTTCTGTAGTTCATTGACAATACATACTACAAATTTGCTGATGATGTAACATGTGCAGGAAGAACTTGAATTGCTTGACAAAATGGAAAAGGCATCAGCTGCTTGCAAGGAGTAAGTACGAACACATTATATTTAACTTGATACCTGTAAAGCCTTGAGACCGTAGATCATCCCACCCTTCGCTGGGTATGGAGCTGATTGTGCAGGCCCCATGGCCCTTTTTTGTAGCATGACCTGCACAAAAGCATTAGTTAGATGACTTAAATTCTGTTCAGTGCATGGTATGGTTATCTAACTTAATTTTCTTACATGGGCTTAGGATGCTGAGTAATGTGGAAACAAAGCCAGATCCATTACTACCGGTGTAAGAATTACTCTTCATTTATCGCAGCTTCTTATGAGTGTCATATTTCGCTAAATTTTATGATATTTCCTCCACCAGAACACACGGTCCAACAAATCCTTCCTGGGATCGATGGTTTGAAGGAGCACAAGACGCATCAGGTTGCAGATGCTGGATATTGTGAACTTTTGATAACTCTTCACTGATTTCGGAAGTTCCACTGATTGGAGAGGAAGTTGAAGTTGGTATTCACAGTTTGTTGCCTAATACAGAGAGGTCTTATGTGCAGAAAATGACATTTTTTTTATATCCCTTAAGAGTTGAAATTCAAGATTTCTAATCTTTATTGCTAGGTCACCTAGCATTGTGCAGATGACATTTTCTATTGTAACATCATAATGACAAGTATTTGCTTGTGGTTAGAAATGATTCATAATACCTGTCTCAGTTGCTAAACCTTCAACCAAGAACCACTGTATGTTATTTGTTTCAACGTTTATTTTGAAGGTTGACATGAGTTGAACATAAATGAAATACCGAGGATTCATGTAGCCAACCGCAATCTATTTGAGACTGAGGTATAGTTGTTTGATTTGGAGCTTAGAAGTAATTGTGCATTTCATCTCAAAAACCTTTCTTTACAATGTGTGTATAATAAAGGATAGTAGAAAGTAGTTATCCAGAAGCATGAGCGCAAAATAAGTATACATACTTTTGCTAATATGACACTTATTTTGAGGCAGAAAAATAGTACAATTTAGGGAAAACTACCTTATTAGATACTCCCTCCGTTCCTATTTATATGTCATCCATTTCTATAAATAGTTGGTCCATGTCATTTCATAAAATCAAGGCATAAGTTACCATATTCTTCCTATTATACCCTTGATAGAGTAGTTAATTAGCCTTGAAAATATATAATTTGACCAACCTAGAAAAACTAATAAGTAATTAATATTCATTGGTATACTTCATACATTGATTAATTACTCTCTCCATTCGCTATTCTATAAAATCTTCTTTTGAAAAGAAAATCTCAACAAACAAATTAAAAATAAAAGATGGAGAAAAAATCAAAAATAATCTTGAAAGTTGAAGCTTTAACAAATTTTTTAAAATCTTAGATCAATTGTGAAACAAAATTGGCTCCAAAAATAAACTCAAAAATCTAAATAGTCATCCAAATGCATTTTAATTTTTGAAATTTAGCATATTCATCATTTATTGAAAAGTTGACTTAAGAAAACATTAAATAAGGGTACAAGGGTAAAGTTACTTAATTTCTTAATGCAAGTGTAATCTAAAAAGGTGACATATAAAAAGGAACGGAGTGAGTACATATCCACACCATATATGTTAAATTTTAATTATACTTTCAAATAATTACGTATCTTATGATTAATTAAGAATTTGTTACCATATATTGAGGAAGATATATATAAATACATGTATTTTTGCTACAAGATATAGTAAAATAGGGAGAGAAGCGAGCAAAAACAGGAGGGAGGCTAGTGAAATTTGTCTATGTATTTCAGATACATGCGAATCATACTAGATACATACTAGATATATGTATCTGCTTGTATCTCGTGTGATTCATATGTATCTTGAACAGGAGGAAAGCGAGATAGATTTATCTATGTATCCCATATACATAGGAGAGTGACGAGTGAGACGAGAGGGAGGCGAGCCAAATTTGTCTATGTATTCTAGATACATGCTATTGTATATCTAGAAAAAATCATTATAACTAATTTTAATCTCATGTATTTCGAAATACATTTATCTAAAACGTATTACTGATAAAAATTCATAAAGCGCACCAAATCCACTTCTATCCGACCCACATAAAACACCCTCTACGTATCTTCGATTCCCCTAAAATCAGAAATGGCAACTTGTTCTTCTCGTCCTCCCCAGAAAACCTACGATCTCGAAATCACCATCGTCTCCGCCAAGCATCTGAAAAATGTCAATTGGCATCACGGCGATCTCAAGCCCTATGTTATCTTTTGGGTCGACCCGGATCAACGTCGCGCCACCCAAGCTGATGATTCCGGCAATACCCGACCCGTTTGGAACGAGCGATTCCTCCTCCATCTTCCCCAATCTCAATCTCCTCCTCACGATGCTGTTCTTACTCTTGAGACCTTCCATTCAAAACCTTCGGAAACTCCCAAACCTTTAGTCGGTACACTTAGGGTTCCGTTGAAGGAACTGGTTAACGTCGACGATTACAACAAAATCAGAACTTTTGAGCTCCGGCGACCTTCCGGTCGTCCTCATGGTAAGATCCGACTCAAGCTCGCTATTCGTGAATCTCCAACCCTAGATTACCAAATACCCCCTCCTTCTAGCTATTATTACTCTACTGCCCCTCCTCCTCCTTCGCCTTCCTATAGAACATTTCCTTCTTCCCCTTACCCCTCACACCCTCCTCCTCCGCCACCTGTAGCGGCACCGCCACCACCTGCTTCTCCATCACCTCATCCCCCTCCTCCGGCCCATTCTTACCCATACGGTGGATACTCTGATCCTTATTCTAGTTACTTCCCTGGGTATTACTCTCAACCTCCCCCTCCTTCACGACCATTTGTTGAGCGGCAATCTAGCTATGGAAGTTTGGGTTCGAGGCCAAGCGCCCCTGTTGATTATTATCCTCCTTATGATCAGAAGCGCAGTGGGAAAATGGGGATGGGGATGGGGGTGGCGGTTGGAGCAGTGGCTGGTACACTGGGAGGATTGACATTGGAGGAAGGATTGAAGTATGAAGAAGCCAAGATTGCAGAGAGAGTTGAAAACAACATAGCATCAAGGGATGATTATAGCCATTACAGTGTTGAATATTGATATTGATGCTGATGTTTCTTACTGGATGAAATTCTCTACACTAAATGGGTAATCAATCTTGTGTTGTTTTTACTGTTTGAAGGTGTATTTTGTATATATAAAGCTTGTTCATTTTCAATGGATTCCTCCTCTTAATGATATGATGAATTATGTTAATTCAGCTGTTTTTAGAGTTTCTTCTATGAAGGACTCTACTGGTATATATATATATATATGTAATTCTACTTCTATCTGGTTGGATGGTTGTTTCATTATGTATTGTGTTGTGTTCAATTGTGTTGTTGTGTTTCGATAAATATAATGTTTGGATAGATTATTATATTGATTTTCACCTAGCCTTGAATATCATGGATCCGTCTATCTATGAAGCCAATTTGAAGTGTCAAAAACACACTTAAATTAACTTATGTGTCTCATATCTAAAGTACCATTCAATATTTTTTTTTTAGAAGGTAACAACTTGTATTCTATTCCAAAACAAAAAACCAGAATCCGCCACAACAAGTTACAGGTTCCTAATTACAATTGTGGAGAGTAGCAGAAAGATCTTCAATCCTAAAGCAAAATTTACAAGGAACCTAAAACATCTTTAACTAATTCTAGATCTTCCATGTACTCCTGTTTACACCAAAATAGAAACAAAACTAAGCAGTTCATCTTAATCTTCTGGATGGAATTACTCTTGTTTTGGAAGCATCTGAGGTTTCTTTCTTTCCACACAAACAACCAAATGCAAGCCGGAATTATTTTCCATCTCTCTTTATGTTCAGTAATACTTGCATAAATGCTCCATATCTTCAAAGTCTAGGTAACTCTCCTAGGCATAACCCATTTCAAGCCCTTCTGATTTATAAAAACATTCGACAAAATGTTGGTTATTCTACTGTGAAGAAAGAAATGGTTGACAGTCTCTACTTCTTCTTCACCACATAGGAGGCACCTAGGACTCAGATGAATGTTTCTTTTCATAAGATTTTCCTGGGTCAAAACTGCCTGCTTAGCAAGGAGCCAAGTAAAACAAGATACTTTGTAGGGGATTTTAGTTTTCCATATTAGCTTCCATGGCCACCCATTCCTCTGACTATTACAAGGATTAAACTTCTTGTAGGCTCTTTTGACTTTGAAATTGTCTTGATTGTGAACCTGCCATCCCATACTATCCCGTGCATCAGTAGTTCCTTTGAACTGCCCCAAGACCTTGTAAAACTCCACCAACCTTTGGATCTCCCAGTCATTTAGAAATCTTCTAAAACTCAGATTCCACCCTTGGTTTGATCACATCTCTGCCACAGTGGCCTTTTGCTACTGGTTTAGGGTGAAAATATCCGGGAACAAAATTTTTAAAGATCCTTGTTCTAGCCATATCTTCCCAAAAAAATGTTTTCCTACCATTACCCAATTTAATATTGCAGTTTCTTTTGAGCTTTGGCCAATGATTTCTGATGGCTCTCCAAAGGCTTGATCCGTAAGTGCTAGTGAGTAGTGACCATTTTAGTCATCCAGTGATCCTCCATTTTATATTTGGCCTGTATTACATATTTCCATAGAGCTTGCTCACTAGAAGCAAATCTCCATAGCCACTTCATCATAAGGCATTGGGTTTGGATTTTTAAATTCCTTATCCCTATCCCCCCTGCCTGTTTACTCTCAATCAGAGAATCCCACTTAACCAAGTGGAATTTCTTGGTTTCACTATTTCCTTCCCATAGGAAGTTCCTTCTCAAAGCATCAATTTTGTTAATAACACCATCAGGAATAGGGAAAAGCGACATCATATAGGTGGGCATAGAGTCCAAAACATTGTTGATGAGTGTTAATCTTCCTCCTAAAGAAAGGTATTGGTTCTTCGAATTCACCAATCGTTTTTCACATTTTTCAATCACCCCATTCCAGATGCCTATAGATTTGCTTTTGGCTCCTAAGGGTATCCCTAAGTATGTAGTTGGTAGGTCTCCTGCCCTTCCGCCCAAAATCCTAGCCATAGAGGGTAAATCAGGGACTTCATTTACTGGATACAAGAAACTCTTGTTCCAATTGATGTAAGCCCAGAGATAGCTTCAAAAAGAACAAAGATTACCCTTAAAATCTTGAGTTGGTTCCTATTTGCATCACAGAAGACAAGAGTGTCATCTGCATATTGTAAGTGAATAATCTCCAAATCAGCCCCCACTCTACTGGATACCTTAAAACCTCTCAGCCACAACTTCTCTTGAGCGATTTTCAACATATCATTTAGCCCCTCCATAGCGATAATAAAAAGAAAAGGAGATAAAGGGTCTCCTTGTCTTAAACCTCTCTATGAAGAGAAGAAACCTGTAGGAGAGCCATTTATTAGAACTGAGAATTTCACAGTGCTGATGATAAACTTCATCCATCTTAACCATCTACCTCCAAAACCCTTTTTAGAAAGAGTCTCCAACAGGAACTTCCAATTGAGGTGGTCATAAGCTTTTTGAATGTCCAGCTTACATAGGATGCTGGGCACACTGCTTCTAGTTCTAGCATCAACGCACTCATTAGCCATAAGAATGACATTCATTATTTGTCTCCCTTTAATGAAAGCCAACTGTTGGGGATGCACCAGTTTGTGCATAACCATTTTGATTCTCTCGGTGAGTAATTTGGAGATGATCTTGTACACACTACCAATTAGACTAATGGGTCTGAAGTCAGTGAGCTCCTTAGCACCCATTTTTTTTGGAATTAAAGCCATATAGGTAGAGTTGAAGCTTTTCTCAAAGACACATCTCTCATGAAAGTTCTTTACTGTATCAATCACATTTTTTCCAATAACCTCCCAACAAGGGGTATAGAAGGCCATGGTAAAACCATCAGGACCAGGAGCTCTGTCTCTAGCACAAAGTTTGACACTATTCCATGTCTCTTGGTCCTCAAATTCCTTCTGAAGCATGAGATTATCTTCAGCATTAATTTTGTGACCCATCCTGCACCCACCTGAAGGTCTCCAAGTTTCCGTTTCAGAATATAATTTTTGATAGAAAACTACAATTTCCTTCTTTATGTCTTCTGGATTCTTGACTACTTCACCCCCCACATTTAGCTCATCAATATTGTTGTATCTTCTATGCGAGTTGGCAGTTCTGTGGAAGAACTTGGTGTTGTTGTCGCCCTGTTTCAGCTAATTAACCCTTGATCTCTGTCTCCATACTATCTCCTCATATTTAACTATATTTTCGAACTCTAACAGAAGTTCAGCTTTTGAGCGGATCTCCTCTTCCCCAAGCGCTCTCTGATTTTAGACTTCCTCAAATTCAACAAGCTAGTTAACTATGTTCTGTTTCTGTAATGCCAAATTTCCTTGTGCTGATTTGCTCCACTCTCTCAAGTTAACTTTAAGTGCTTTCAGCTTAAAGGCTAAGATGAAATCTGGCCTTCCTTCACAATCAAAGGACATCCACCATTCCTTGGCTTTATCCAAGAAACCCTCAGTCTGTAGCCACCAATTTTCGAATTTAAAATAAGACCTCACAGGCTCCCAATTCCCACATTGTAATAGAATTGGTGAAACAGAAGTGACCTTTTGCAGGATTGATTGCTTGATATTTTTGAAGCCTTCATTCCACTCATTAGACACTATAAACCTATCTAGCCTAGCTGCAATGTCATGTTTGTCCCCTTTCCTCCATGTGTAACTTCCTCCTGCTAATTGTCGGATATGTAATATACATAACATAATTGCTAGCAAGGATTCATATTAAATTTGTACCATGGGCAGATGATTCGCCAAACTAAAGGAATTACTCATATCCTATGTAGACATACATAGTTTCGAGCACAAATGTCTTCTTGATCATAAATACTACTATAGTTTATTTCGTGGTGGTGATAGATGAATTTGCACGACATATTTAAGAGGAAGTATCATGGTGTGTGTTATTTGCAAACGACATAATATTAATCGACGAGACACATGACGAAGTCAACGATAGACTGAAGATTTGAAAACATGATTTTAAAGTCTAAAGACTTTAGTTTGAGCAGGACTAAAACATAGTACACAGAGTGCTAATTTGGTGTAGCATCACAGGAGGCAGATAGAAAAGTGAAAATTGATACACAAATTATCCTCAAGAAAGAAAGCGTCAAGTAAGGATGCTACACATTGTATTGGAATAGAGTGAATAAAATGAATTGATGTACTATATGGTTATGTTATCGAGACTTAAAGGTAAGTTCTGTAGAATAGTTGTTAGACCGTCTATATTGTAAGAAGTGAAATGTTGGCTAGTCAAGAACTCGTGTGATCAGAAGATGAAGTTAATATAAATAAGGATGCTTAGATGAATGTGTAAGCATATGGAAGAAATTGGATCTTGAACGAAGATATATAGATAAGGTGGGAGTAACCTACGTAGTGGATGAGATACAAGAATTAAAACTGAAATGGTTTAGACATGTGAATAGAAAGAGCACAAATGCCCCATGGAGAGGTGTGAAAAGGTTGACAGTGATAAGTTTGAGGAAAGGTATAAATAGACCAAAAAAAAAATTAGAGAGAGGTGATTAGACATGTCATAACATATTCTCATTGGGAAAAGGCATAAATTCACTCCCGAACTTGTTTTGAAAAGTTAGTTACACGCTTAAACTAATATAGTGACCTATTACACACCTCTGCTACTAAATAGTGAATTTTTTTACCCCCTGAGACGTGTAACACCACTCTCACAATGGGAGGTATATCACACTTACGCCATATCAATGCCATGTCACTGCCACATCAGATGCCATGTCAAATTTTGACTAAAATTCTCCATGTCATTCAATTGTTTCTTCTTCAATGAACACCACCATGAAACCACTACCATTGCCGCCATATTACTACCAAATCTATATATTTCACCATGAAAATCAAAATAGTCACCATAAATTTCATCACTTGCGATCAAATCTACCATCGAAATCATACTATCACGATTATTCCCACAAAAATTATAAAGATCCACTACAAAATTTGACACCCATAAACAAACTCATCACCAAAATTACATCATCACCATCAAAAGGTACAAACCCACCACCAAATATCACTACCGCCATTGTCAATATCGATTTTTTCTTCTCCACAACCTTCAATTCCCGCTTCTTTGTCACCCCTCACCAACAAATTCATCATTATATTTTATTTTTTAAATTTAATCATCAATTTTATCAACCACCAACAAAGTCGAAGACAAAAATCAAATATAATAAAAATGGTGAAATCGAATAAACATTAAAATAGGATATGATGAGAGGTGGAGGGAGAGGATTTTGGTGGAGGTATAGTGGGGTGGATGGAAATTAGGTATGAAAAAATTATGTAAAAAATAAAGAAGAAGAAGACGGCTGCCTGTGAAGAAGAAGAAGAGGCGTGGGGTGGGGGTAGAAAGAGGATTTTAATTTATTTTTTTTAACTTTATTTACCGTCAAACGCGCTTTTCTTTTTTTATTTTTTGCCACGTCAGTTTTAGGGGGTAAAAAAATTCATTTTTAAATAGTAAAGGTGTGTAATAGGTCGTCATGATAGTTTAAGCGTGTAACTGACTTTTCGTGACAAGTTCAAAGGTGAATTTATGTCTTTTCCCTATTCTCATTTTATCGAAGGCATGACTTTAAATATGATAGCTTGAAGGTCAAGAATTTAGAATTGACAATTACAAGGTAGTCGAGTATTTTCTATGTTCCAGTGGCAGAGCAGAGTTCTAGTTTGGAGCACCTATCAGTTCTCTTACCATTTTTATTATTATGCTAGCATCTTATTCTTCGATTTTATTAATACTATTATTATTTTGTACTTTGGTTATCTTTAGTATTTTATTGTCAGTACTTTTCTTTCTTCAATATTTTCATCATAATTTTTACACTTGCATTTCTTTCATATCATGTTATAAAAACTCGAGGGTCTATCAAAATTATCTATCTACCTTACATAGATAAGAATACAGTTAAGGTACATCCACCCTTCACACACTCCACTTGTGAAGCTATATCGGATATTGTTGTTGTTTTAATGTTTTTTTGATTAAAAATTAAATTCTTACGATTTGTTAAATTTGCAATCAGAAGTTATCATATTACTTTCTCTGTTTCAATTTATTTGTCTTGATTTTTTTTTTAATCTGTTTAAAAAAGCAATATATATTTTTGACAATTTTTAAAATTTAACTTTCCAAATTTTACACATTGTTAATTTAAAATAATAAATTAATTATTATTTCTGTGACTTTTTCAAATTCTGTATCAAATTAAAATGAAAAGGAGTATATATTTAAGGAAGACCAAAAGGTGCTTAATTTTGATAAACTTAATATTCAGATGTGTATTTAAATCTAGACATCTAGATCTTAATGCACGTCTTAATATTTAGATTAAAACTGTTCAAAATCGAATCGAAATCGATAATTCGAACCGAAAAAAAAGTTATTAGTTTATCAATAATGGGTTATTGGTTTAGCGGTTTTAATAACGGTTTTGACTGTTCTTTATTATCTGGTTATCGATTCTTAACGATTTGAATTTTTTTTCTTAATGGATTAATGGAAAAACCCAATAGTAAATTAAATAATTATATTTATACCATTTGGTATATAAAGTCTTTGACTTAGAGTTTAGTTTTCATACCTTAATTTCTGTCTATCTCAAACTCTCGATTATTCTACAATATGACAGTATTTGTTTTTGAGCAAGATACAATATGTCAACTAATGTGCATGGTTCATTTAGTTTGTCACCTTGTTTTAAATGATTTTTTTGGTATCAAATCTTAACGTTTTAACCGATAACCGAACTGATAATGATGAATAACCAATAAACAAATAACCGATAAATTAATATCTTAATGATTCTTTAATAGTTTAGCATGTCTACAAATTAATAACCGATAAATCAAACTGATAAACTTTAAAATTGAATCGAATAGACTGATATGCAACCTTAATTCAGATACTTATTCAGATTCAAACGTCTTATACAAATGAGGCTTAACATTGGTAGAAAATATATTTGTTGGACCATTTTAAACCTACCCAAACGTGAGGGACTATTTTTTTTTTTTCTTAGCAGATCCCTCCTAAATCCTTTTGTCTTGTTAATGTTTGTTCAACGATAATAACAAAGTTCTCCAACCTCGCTATCTCCGCCTTCCTTTTCTCCCTATTTAAACTACTCACTCAGTTTCACTCCATTTCCCTCTCAATTGCCGCCGTTAACTACCTCCGCCGTCCGCCGGCGACTCCAATTTCCGTTAAATCACCGTAACGTCATCCAGATCGCCGGAAACATCCTTAAAACAATGTCGCACGCTATTAACTTCTTTGTTTCATCGTCTTCACGGTCACCTGCAACTTTCACAATCTCAAGGCCGTCGGTGTTTGTATCAACCGGTAGTTTACGTTTACCGGTGAAGAAATCGTTACGGAGTTTAGTGGTGAAAGCGTCGGCAGCGTCAGATCTCGATGAGTCACAGTCATCTCCGGTGTTAGTGTCAGAGAATGGTTCGGGAGGGGTGTTATCAAGTGTGACGAAGGAGTATGGTCGTAATAATGCGGTCGCACCGTCAGCGGATTCGAGTTCGATTGAAGTGGATACTGTAACGGAGGCGGAGCTGAAGGAGAATGGGTTTAGGAGTACACGTAGGACGAAGCTGATTTGTACAATTGGTCCTGCTACTTGTGGGTTTGAACAGCTGGAGGCTTTGGCTGTGGAAGGAATGAATGTTGCTAGGATAAATATGTGTCATGGAACACGTGATTGGCATCGAATGGTAATTGAGAGAGTTCGGAGGTTGAATGAGGAGAAAGGGTTTGCTGTTGCCATCATGATGGATACTGAAGGTAGTGAGATCCATATGGGAGACCTTGGCGGAGCTTCATCTGCTAAAGCCGAGGTACATATTCAGTTTGAATTTGGTATAGCAACCTCTTTCACGAAATCGCTTGAAATTAAAAGTTCATATCTTTTATACTGTAGTTTGGTTTATGATAAGTTAAGTCTTAGTGTCTTCGGTAGAAATTTGTTTCTTTAATACTTTCCCTTTGTTGTTTTATGACAAGAATTGGGATGCTTTGCTTAGTTTGAATCATGCTGGTTATCCTAGTCTAGTATTTAAGTGAACTCGACAACGGTAGATGGGCTGCCATATCCATGAGTTTGGTAGTTGGAAACAATAGATTTTTCAGTGAGGAAAAAAAAAAACAGGATTCTTAAGAAAGTTGCAACCTTTTGAAATCTGGTGCATTTTTTGCTATAATAAACTGAGGTTTCGTTTGGGAGTGTACAGTAGCTTTTAAGTAATTTTTCCAGTCCTATTTTGAAGCAAGTACTTTTTCTAGTAGCTTTAGTTAAGTACCTACTGCTTCTTTGCAGAACTACTTTTTGGCACTTTGTTAAGTCTTTGGTAAATGACTCTTAGGAAAAACCTATCATCCAATTGATTATATTACTCTCAGCAACTTATTTACCTTGGCAATGACAAACTGTCATTTGAATATACTAAATACTGAATTAATTGGGTTTGGCTGCGCTCCATCCACCAAAGCTGAGGTATATATTCAGCTTGAATTTGGTACAACTACTCGTTTTAAGAAATTGTGAGCTGGAAATTGGTACCATATTCTTCTTTATGGACAAGTTACTTTCTTGTGGCATTTTCATAAGAGAATTGATTTTACAAATGTAGCTGTTTGTGGGAATTAATGAAATTTGTTGTTGTTTATGCTGTGGTATGAGTAGAATCGGAATGCTTTTGGAAGGTGCAACCTTTCCATTTATGTGTATTTTGCTCAACTGACTAAGGTCCCTATTGAAGTGGGGTTGGGGAGAGGAGGTAAGCGAGAATCAGGCTGAGCACTTCTCAGAAGTCTGAAGTGGGGTTGTTTGAGAAAAATGTTGGATCTTGCTACAGATTTGAACTAAAAACTGTTTTTCCCGGGATCTCTTTGGAAGGAATAATCTGAGAGATTGTTGCATAGCTTGTCTGTTTTACTGCTTTATTGTGTTCTTGGCATTTATATCTGCTTGATATTCTCTGCATATTAGAATCAGAAAGAAATATTGAACACCAAGAATAATCTCTGAAATTTTCTGGGGGGCTATAGAGAACACTGGAGATTTATCATTATCTGCTATGCTGAATAAAGATGTAACATCTAACTATTCTCTTTATACAGGATGGTGAAATTTGGAATTTCACTGTTCGTGCCTTTGATCCACCACTTCCGGAACGCACCATCACTGTTAACTATGATGGTTTTGCTGAAGGTTTGCCCTATAGACTGCTATAGAAAATAAAATGATCATTTTTGCAAAGAAATATGCTTTCGGTGTCATTCCTTGCGCTTTGATAAATATGTTCAATTTTTTATTAATTTATTGGCTTAACTGTTTCACTGCAGATGTGAAAGTGGGTGATGATCTACTAGTAGATGGTGGAATGGTGAGATTTGAAGTGATTGAGAAAATTGGCCCAGATGTTAAGTGTCTTTGCACGGATCCTGGACTTCTTTTACCTCGGGCTAATCTGACATTTTGGCGGGATGGTAAATTAGTAAGGGAACGCAATGCTATGCTGCCAACAATTTCCTCAAAGGTTTTCACCTATATTCCTTTCCAGATCCTTTGAAAATGATCTATGTTCTTGGTTTACATAGTCAAAATTGAGATCTATATTTTGGTTGAAACCGTTTCTGGTATGAACCTTTTCCCTTATTGCTGCACCTTTTATATTGTTCAGTTATATAGCCCTTAATGTTGTCAAAATTAATGAAGTCAATAACTCGGACCAATTATATTCCCACCATTCCAATTCGTGTGACACTCTTTTTTTAATTTTGCGACATCCCAAAAATTGGACCTGACACCACTCATATTATTATTCTACACAAGTAGCAACCCCCTTGGGAGAATGCCTCTTACAAAACAAAAACTAATCTAATACTTACAACATTTAGAAGTAACTAATTTGAAACACATTCATAATAGTTTAGTAGCGGAATTAGGCCCATGCGAGAAAGGGGTTTAAAGTGCAACATATTGCCACCATAAAACACATAAAATCCCTTTAAGAGAAAATGTACAACATAAGAGTATCAATTTAAGATGGTAGAACCCTTTTGAAATAATTAACCCATTGAAGCAAGCACCTAACAAAATTATTTTGTTCATTCAAACACCACTCCAGGTTAATACTACACATGAATTTCAAACTTGTGAGTATCAAAAGATAAACTAGTTTTCTACTTTGTGCATAATTACAATTACAAATCAAAATGTAAGTTTAGAACATTGCAAAGACTTGGATTTGTACACTCTAAAATAGCCAAACAAGTCACCAAATTCAAGTTACAATTTATGGCTACATGATCCAACAAACCTCCAAATTACATATAAGTGTGACATACGGATCATGTACAAGTCCCAAATCCATAAAAAACATAGATTCCTATCCAATGGTGCTCTTCATAAAAGGTTCCAAAAAGTCTACTTCAAATGGCCATCTTCAAATATCTTCCCGAGCATACTATCGCTATGCATAATACTTAGTGGTGCATAAACTTTAGACTTGAAGCCATTAGATTCTCCAATTCCCTTCTAAGTTATAGGTAGCTCGAATGGAACAGCGTTCTACTTGCACTAAATTTTTGCACGATCCAGGGCCCAGGCAGACAGTTGTTCTCACCCCCTTAATTTTTTTACTGCTGAAATTTAGTATATTTAGATGGTCACTATTTCAAGTATTTCACTGCTGCAGGATTGGCTAGACATTGACTTCGGGATTGCTGAGGGTGTAGATTTTATTGCTGTATCATTTGTCAAGTCTGCTGAAGTCATTAAGCATCTTAAGAGCTACATTAAAGCCAGGGCTCGGGATGGGTAAGAACCTTTTTTAGCAAGGAAAGCTGCATTTAGCAGAACTCACCTTTACTTCCGAATATATTTGAGAAGTTGGTTCTCAGCAATCAAATTATTCATTTATCTGGTTTGATGTGCTGCGCAGTGATATTGCTGTAATTGCAAAGATAGAGAGTATTGACTCATTGAGGAACCTTGAAGAAATCATTCAGGCATCAGATGGTGCTATGGTGGCAAGAGGAGATCTTGGTGCTCAAATTCCATTAGAACAGGTTCCATCAGAGCAGCAAAAGATTGTTCAGCTATGCAGGCAGCTGAATAGGCCTGTTATAGTAGCTTCCCAGCTGCTGGAATCTATGATTGAATACCCTATTCCAACTAGAGCTGAAGTTGCTGATGTTTCTGAAGCAGTTAGGCAACGGGGGGACGCTTTGATGCTTTCTGGTGAGTCAGCCATGGGACAGTTTCCTGAGAAGGCATTGACTGTCTTAAGAACTGTTAGCTTGAGAATTGAAAGAAGGTGGAGAGAACAGAAACGCCGCGAAGTTATTGAATTGCCATCCATAGCATCTTCATTTTCCGATAGTATTTCAGAAGAGATTTGCAACTCTGCTGCCAAGATGGGTAAAATTCTATCTTTCTGAATACTGATTGATTTGATTTTTATTGCTTTTTATTTGTTTTATAGCCTGCAGATGTAAAACTACTTTGTTTCTATTGTTGTTGTGTTCTGTGGACTGCACAATTAAATGGTGAAATAGCAAAATCGTGAACTTTGACATTCTGCATGTAAAGCTCTTTTAGCATTTGCCCAATATTTTCTAAAGTTAGTAAATAACCTCAGGAAACTGGGCATGCTTATAGCTTATAAACTAGCAAGATATAAACCTGAAAAACTAAGATTATTATCTGAAAATTGTGTGCTATGAGGAATTTTTCTGGGTTAATCAATCTGTTCAATTTTCTACGTTGTTAAAAACAATTAGAAGTGGAAATAGTAAAATCCTCATAATCATGTCAAAGGGATGAGCTATCATGAATGTAAGAAATATTGGTTCTGATGCACAGCTATTGCATCATGCATTTTACTGAGACAGGATATCCACAGTTATTTAATGCATTATTGCTAGATCTGGACAAAACAACAATAAAGTTCTATTTATGGTTCTATGTAGGGAATGCTGAGAAGTGTACAAATAATGGAACTCATCATTGTAGCATGTTAACTTTTGTCTGAAAAATGTAACATTTGGATACATTTCAGAATTAATATACCACCTTATGACTTTGAACAGGAATTTTCTGGCTGCATGAACATAAAGTAAACACACTTCTTTTTTTGGCTTTTAATACAAACATCGACAGAAACGTGTTTTTTTTAATAAAAATTAGAAGGATACATGTATAATGCAATTAAGTGAAAACTGGAAAACCCATTCCCATTTTCTTTAGTTTCACCCAATTTTGAGTAAGCTTCTTGAATTCGTCATTTCTGTTGACCACGTTAATGTTTTACACTTGCTATCTTAGTGTATCTGTATGCGTGTGTCTTACATTCTTAGATCAACTATGAATTGCTTTGCGAGGGTGAGACTGAAATGGCAAGTTCAATTCTTCTCTTAAAGTGGCACATCAAATTATAGTGTTAGTTTTCTCATGAACAAGATGTTCATGCAATATCGATCATGCATTAAAGATGAGTAGCTATTTTGAGTAAACCTTCAAAAGGGAATAAACATTTTTATGTTGGCTTTAATAAGACATGCACTGATGCACATATATACACTTTCAAATGAATTGAAGTGCAAGCTGGATATGCCATTCCCTTTTTGATGAGTTTTGCCCATTTTTAAGCTTTTGCAAATTGTCATATTCTGCAATAGTCACTTGTATGTCATAACATGCTACTCTTGGTGTATGCATGTACGTGTGCTTCTGTCCTTGTTGTGTTCTTGTGTCAACTTCTAGTTGCTCTTTTAGGATGACAGCAAGAGGGTGTTTGTTATCCACCATAAGTTACCCCAATTCTCAGCTACAAGCAAATTAAAGTAATAGGGTTGTTTTGTCACTAAATAGGTGATCATTTGATATTGCTTAGTCAATAAAGGAACTACAGAAGATTTTAACTGCAGATGGAAAATGTACAAGAGCAGTTTCTTGAGTTATTCAAGTAACCATTAGACTGCTAATTTTTGGGATATCACAACTAGTCAGTTTATTCATGTAAACACCCCAATTCTACAAATGGTTCAGATCTAGATGCCTTCAAAATGTTCAAAAGGAAAAAGACACTCACAAATTATCTATGTACTGTGTCAGAGAGAGTAGCTCCATTAGCTGTCACACACATGTTATACATCTTTGTCTATGTGCAGTTATCTATTTGCCTCTATGATGAGAACATAAGTGATAAACGAGTATGGACAATTGGATCTGGGGTTGGGGGTTGGAGGGAGGGTATACCTTGGATCTCTAGGTAATGACTCATTATACACCTTATGATCAAGTCATTTGGCTGTGTGCGCTTTTTGTTGTCTGTTAAAATGTCAAATATAAGAAGAATATAAATTCTTCCAAATGGATGTCTATGTAAACATTTGTTGTACCCTTTATGTAGTTTATAGAAGTCATGTTGACTGTGTGTGTCTTTTGATATCCGTCAAATGCAGTAAGGATATAGTTTCTCCCCAAGTAATTCGTTTATACAGTATACTAGGGAGCTCTTATACAGTTTTAGTATGTTCTGCAATCTACTTTTAGGGGGGCATGTACCAAAAGTGCATGTCATCCATAGAATGTCTAACATTGATATGTCAATATCAAGACAGAAGGCTAGAGGACTTGTTTGATCATCATTTGTCAGAATGTTATTTGATCACAAAACTATTACGTAGTTTCCTGATATTTTAAAATCCTTTACACTTTAGTCCTTCATGTCGTGCTACAAACACGATAAGTACATATGATGTATCTTTTTTTTGTTTTTTACAAATGATATATAATAAATATACTTGATTTTTATGCTATTTATTGTATAAGAATACGGTTGAGTGTTGACTGTATGTAAAAGTAAAACTAACCATAGATGCCTATTTCTCTTTATGTCTTCATTCAAATATGCCATCTCCAAGTTCAAAACTAAACTTTTATACAAGCCACAGGAGAGTGTCTACTACCTTTTCTAAATACTAATGAAATGGTAAGTGGGAATCAAACCAAAAGTACTTTTCGACCCTAATAGTCATCATATACTTTAGGAGTGTCTTCAATAATACACTTCATCTAAACTTAAGACTTAAGAGTCCTGAAATATTACACGTGTTCTTTTTTTTTTGGGGCTAAATATTACACATGTTCATAAAAGAAGGGAGTCCTGAATAAATGACCATAGTCTTCTCCACTTTTCCATGTAATTGCCTTCCATGATACTGCCTTCTGGACAATCCATATGAGCTACTTTTTCCTGCTGCTGATTTATTTTTTCATTGTTGAGAAAAGTTTTTGGACTGATCACGCTCAAGTATCATTTTGGTCAGTCTACCTTTTCTTATCTCGTTTACTGTTTGCGGAACTTTTTTTTTTTTGGATGACAAACCCGCAGCCGCTACCCTTCTGTTTGCGGAACTTTCTTTGTCCTCATTCCAAGTAATGCGAATGAACCACAGTATAGATATACTTTAATTCGGCTAGTGCAGATTCCTTTTCTTCCCAAAACTAATGTTGATACCTTTTCATTCCCAAACTACTGTTGATACCCAATTTGCCCTCATACCAGTAATGCAAATGGAGTCCATTAAAAGAAGACCAAGTTCAGCTAGTGAATATACCTTCTTTGGATATCTTTCTCTTCCCAAAGTAATGGTGGTGCCCAGTTAGGTTGGAGAGCGACCTAACATAAACCCAAAGGGGTCCTATGCTTTTTCTAAGAAATAGCCTGACCCTTAGTAATAGCAATATGATTAATGATCATCTAAAATAATTGATATTTATAAATAATGAACAAGGTCCTACTATTTGTTTACGAAATGGAACTAGCTTTTTAATGTTCATCTTCATGAAAGAACTCTTTAGAGAGATGCAGAACGAGAAATAGGAGGATGAAAAATTAACTAAGCCAAGCCTCCATTTCCCAGCAGGAAGAAGTGAATGTTATTTGAAAGTGAAAGCGCTTTCCAAAATAAAATTTATTTTTTTGATTGTGGGGAGCTAAGCCTAATTTTTTCTAGAAGTCTTACATTTCGGTTCTGTGGGACAAGTCACAAGTCCTTTGTGCTGAGCAGCTTATAAGGGTATTTGTTGAAACATACCCTAATTTGAATCATGGTATTTTGTTTTCTAATCTCTTACTATTTGATCTAGTAATTATTTCCATTGTGATCTTCTGCAGCTAACAATTTGGAAGTCGATGCTCTTTTTGTTTACACCAAGAATGGGCATATGGCATCTCTCTTGTCACGCTGCCGCCCTGATTGCCCAATATTTGCCTTTACAACGGCAACATCTGTACGTAGACGCCTGAACCTGCAATGGGGTCTAATGCCTTTCCGCTTGAATTACTCTGATGATATGGAAAGCAACCTAAACAAAACTTTCTCCCTGCTAAAAGCTCGGGGCATGATCAAGTCAGGTGACCTCATCATTGCTGTTTCTGATATGCTGCAGTCCATTCAAGTTATGAATGTCCCATAAGTGCACAACTAAGTTCTGTATTTGAGTTTTGAGCTTTGGCAACCTCAATTATATGCCAATTTTAAACTTTTAGAAAGTTCAACAATTTGGTACTGCTAGGGAGAACAACTACGATCCTCATCCTTTCCCGAGTGTGTCCCCATTTCAGGTGGATGGATCTCGACGTCATTTGATGTTACTGAATTGACATGCACTTGTAGTCAACATGGATATGTTGCAACATGGTACCAAAGTAGATTGTGTACTCCCCTGTTTTCCTAGGATTCCGAAGATGTAGCCTCTACTTGAGTTATTCAGTTAGATGTGTTAGTTTCCCTTAGAAATAATCGCGATAATTATGAATTATGTTCTTAGAACTGCTATGAGTGTGTTTTCATTGGTGTGCTTTTATGATTTATCAGTTTGGATTTAATAACATTTGTCTCTACTAGAATTGTTTGATCGAGAGGATATTGCCTGTCTTTACTTTTCAAAAGAAAGAGCAGTACAATGGGAAATTATGAGCCTCATAATTAGGTGAAATGTCTCTGTATATAATACTGGGCCTCTCGTGAAGAAGGTGCATTTGAAAATAGACATGTATGACAAAGGAGTTTTTGTTTCTAGCAGGATGACATTCAGTAGTGGAGTCGGGAGAGAAGAAGTCAAGGGGATTCAACATCTACTATATATATACATAAAAAAAAAAAAAACTTTGAATATACAATATAATTTTTTGACGAATGGGGTTCGGATGAATTTCCTTGTTCCCATCTGACTCTGCCTCTGATGAAGATTGAATTAGTTTGGGTATTTTAACCAAAGAAAAATATCACTATTGCTCAAGCTAAGCACAAATAAGAAATGCCAAGTAATTCCCCTTAGATCGTTAGCTGGGCTTTGAGTTATTATTATTACCATGACGACTATTGACTCGAGCCCAAAGAAGGAAAAGAACGGACTAGAGCATTCAGATACACTGTACAAGAACCAACTAGACGTGACTATTTGAATTAAAAAACAAGTCTAAAATGTACTCGTAAAGGATTAGAGGTAGAGTTATCTAATACATGTGTTATTGGAAGATACCAGGTATTATTCGATTTCTAAACTCATTCTGATGCCTTGACTTTCAATCTCAATTAAGAAAGGAAATCGATATAGCTATAATCTCAATTAAGTAAGAAAGAGAACCCTTTTAGTACGACAACAGATAACCAAATGAAGAAGTTGGAAGCAGTTCATTGTCTATGAGAGTTGTTGATTTGTGTATCTATCAGGTGAAAGAGTGTCATAGTCGAGGTGTGAGCAAGTTAGTCTAAACACTATAATTTTAAGAAATGAATAAAGCTGACCATCTCGATCATCTTGAAATATATTTATCATAATAACCATACTGAAAATATTTCAGTACTTTTCATTTTTCATGAACTATTATTAGTCGATTTATGATAAAGTATAGTTTATCATCTTATTGCTTATTAATACAGAGTGGGGCATGTATGAGGTTATCTAATAATTCAAGGTTCTTCATTATTTTCTGGGTATTTATTTGACAATTAATGCCTCCAAAACTACTACAATCAATAATTAAGCATATATGTAACTGAAACAAACATAGAATATGATAGATGCATTTGGAATAGAATAGACTCCAAAATACAAGGACCCTTTATTCACAGGTACATTGCATTTTAATAAATTGAAAATAAAATATAAAATAAGAAAAAATTAGCTGGCAAGATGTAGATACAGGAAAAACAATCATTTGTAGGATTTTCCTTTTTTACATTTATTTTATTTCATTTCTTGCATCACTATATATTGAGACGGGTCCTTGAGTTGAGGATCTATCGAAAACTGTCTCTCTATCCTACAAGTTAGAGGTGAGATATGCATATATACTACTCTTTTCAGACTTCACTTGTAGAATTACGTTGAATATATTATTATTGTATATATTAAGGTTCTGGTAATTTATAAATTTTTGAGATAATGTATTTATTTATTTATTAATTTAAAAAAAGGACGATAAAGAGTGGAACAAAGGAACAAGAGATCTGAGATACTAAGTTCAGATTTGTTCTTTAAAAATAGTAAAAAAATTGTCCCAACAATTGAAATGTCTGAAAGGTATCTAAAAAATTAATGGCATTTAATTTTAAATGAGTTGTCCATCATCCTCTTTATTAGTTGTCTATTATTTTTAATTGTTGTGTTGAAAGTCATTCTCATTAGTCGTTACTATGGAGAGTTCGATTTTAAATGATGTTTAGTTTTTTTTTTTAATAGAAGTTTGACTAAATTTAAATTCGTATCTTACAAGATTTGAATCTAAAATAGATAAAAGGCAGATCAATTTAACTACTTTTTTAATTGCACCAAAAGGATAATATAGGCCGAAGTAGATTCAAATTAGTAGATAAGATTTCTCCGATCTTAACCAGTTATCTTAGATTTAAGTCTTGGGAACATAAAACATTATGACAATGAGCATTTTTCACTTTAGTAAATCTTACACAAAGCTATCTCAAATTAATCCGAGCCTCCAAAATGAAAATCGGACATCAATGAAACAAAAAAAAAGATTTAACCAAGTGTTGAAGGATGCGACTCTGATCAACATAAAACATGTTTATTACAAAGAGGCATGTAGATGGTAGAAAGGAATTTGTTCTTAATACATTTCTTCTTTATTTTTGTATTTCTCAAATTTAATTTTGAAAATATTTTTTTGAGTCGAGGATCTACTTAACACGAGATGAAAATATGATCTGCATCACTCTACCCTCCCCAGATTCACTTATGAAATCACACCGGGTGTGTTGTTATTTTTTTTTAATTTCCCATTAGTCAGATTCGCACCGCGCTAGGCTCCATTCGGAGGAAGGAGCTCCCTACCAAAGATTTTGTCATACCCATCAAAGCTCAAATTCGAGACTTCTGATTAAGAAAGGAATATTCGTATGTGGTTGTGTGTTATTATACTTCATTGGAAAACTTTGAAACTAAATTTTACATCTCAATAGGTCAAGATATTTGTCTACGGACTATACTTTATTGATCTTCTTCTCTCTTTTTTTCACATGTAAAGTGTAGTGGTAAAATACTATGGTTTGTACAAGACAAGGTTTCATGTCGTTTGATAGAGTGTATAAAAATAATGCTAAATAAAATGTATTAGAAATGCATGTATTAGTTATGCTTGCATTAATTATACATAGATTATTTTTATGCATTGTTTGGTTTGATGCATTAAAAATAACATGCATTGCATAAAAAAAATTATTTACAAAGATACCCTCCACAATTATGATGGAAATGATGTAAAAAGGGATTTGAGGGGCAATTGAGTCTTTAATTGAGCTAATGCATGCATTAAAACCATTGCATTGTTAATATCTAGAAATTCATGGTATTAGCAATGCACACCTTAATATACAATAGAGTGTATAACTAATGCAAGCATTAATTATGCATAGGTTGAAAAAGAGTACCAAACAAGGTACTAGTAATACACAAAGTTAATGCATGCATTATTTTTCCTAATACACTCTACCAAACTACCGTTTTTAAGAAGTCAGCCAATTGGAAGTATATTCCTGAATGATATACAGAATATAATTATTTTCTTTCTTTTGTTTTTTTACTGAAATAATAATAATTGGATTAGGTTGAATGGGAAAATGATTCATAAGTCATAACCAACCACCAAGTTATTATACTTTTTGTGCACAAGTCACAACCATGGCCACAAAACTATCAAGTTCTATAATTTCAATGTGGGACCCTTCACTTGCTTTTTTATTATTATTATTATTTTTATTTTTATGACAATAAATAAAATAAATTTTTTAATTTTTGATGTGACTTGAAAGCCTATCATCACCTGCTACACTAGTGTAGTACCATCAATTTTAATGACAATTCCATTTGACATATCACTTAATTTTACTATGTTCTTTACTTTTCAAAATCTTCAAATATTTCATAGAGTTATTCAATTAATAATTATAATCTCAAAAAATAGTTTTTATTAAAATATTGATATTAAGATTAAAAAAATAAAATTTTAAAAATAATAATTATTAATTGAGTAATTATATGAGAAATCAACTCAGAGATTTTCACAAGTAATATTGATAAAGGTCCTTTTGTAGTGATCATGGACCAAGTCATGCCTATAGGCTATAAGAAAAGGAATATTATTACCTTAAATCTTATTTATTTTTGTGCTATTTTTTCAAAGAGTGTGACATGAACTTCAGAGGAAAAGAAAAGGTGAATTTAGAAAATTTACTATCCTATTTTATATGAAGCAATTAATATTTGATAAGTCAAATAATTCTTTCATTAATTATAACTTTTGGAGAGAAAAAAATTCAGATGTCTTTAGGTATACCAAATTGTATTTCCAATAATTTTAGGTGATTTTTGAATGTTTATATCTTTTTTCAAAGATACTAAATTAAGAATCAATGTTTGATTTAACACTACTAATTAATTATTAGACTAACTTACATCAGCATGCTTAACGATTAATGAAGTAGACAAAACTTTGGGCCATCGAGTGATCTCTTTCTATCAATTTAACCGTTACTTGACAGAGTTAGTTGGTAATGTCTAGAGATAGCGAACATCATGAGAAATAATTGAGATACAAATAAATTACTTCAGTATATATATACTTTTAAAGGATATTATGATGTTTAGGTTTTTTTTTAAGCCAAAGAAGAGAAAATAAGCCAAAAGCAAGAATCCAAAAACAACTATGATGAATGTGATGAGAAGTATATAGTATTGATAAACAGAAATAAACAAAAAACAATGCCTTGTATCTTACATAGTTTTTCTTTATTATCAGGAAAAAAAAAATCATGTCTTCATCAGTCACTTTCTTACTTTAAAAAAAATCATTATTTCTCTTGTGAAATAATTGATACCCTATTTTCATTTTCTTTCTTTCCAACAACATGAGAACATGGCCACTTTAATTTCTTTTATGCAAAAATGTATCCACAATGCAATTGCTTCTCATTGTGAACAATGTAGCTTTACAATATAAGTCATGCAAAATAAAAATAAAAATTGAGTATCATTTTAATTGCGAGACTATGTGGTGTTTGAATAAGTTTGTGATCATTCTGCTTTGTAGATTTTGATAATGATTCTTTTGATAGGTTCACCTATGAAAACTTTGTTAATACTTCTCCTTTCTCTCTATTAATTATCGAGTTAAAAGAGGTGAAGAATGAGGGTGTGTTTGCTTTCCAAAACTTTTATATATATTTTTAAGAAAACAAGTTTTTTATATAGGCATTAACATGAAATTTCCTATGAAAGTAGAAAAAAAATTCATAAAAAACATTTCATGTTGATTGTCTTTCCCAGCTCCGCCAGTGCCCTCCTCCCCCACCTCGCCCCCTAACCCCGAACCCCAACCCCACCTTTTTCTTTGTCTTTATCGTGTTTGTCTAGATTATTATATTTACAAATGCTCTTGGAACTATTTATATTACTCTTTTCTAAAGAAAAAAACATTTTTGTTCTTGCCAAACGTACACATACCCTAGAGTTTATATACACTTCCTTGTGTTGCATTAGGTGCAAACATAACATAAAAGTCTAATTCTTTGAAATTATCCATATATGGATACAGATATACCTACAAGGCCTACAGCTCATTATTTTTTTAAAAAGAAAAATTAATTATAAACTAAAGATAGGGAAAGGAGATTAGGTGGGGAATCGAATTCTTACCAAAAAAGTAAAAGTTTGGATAATCTGTTGGAAAACTATATGCACATTGGAAGTATATCCAGAATCATACTGCTTACATGAATAATAGATAACCAATATATATTAATGCTAGAGAACATATAATAATGCTAGAACACATAAACTTGCTGAAATTTAATTCGATACATACCTCTTGAAGCGTGAACAAGTGTTTTCAAGCGAATCCACAAGTTAGCCAGGCCTTCAAGCGAATCCAAGGTCTTCTAAAGTGATCTCAATTTCACATCCGAACTCTCTCAATACTTGGGTGGACAAGTATCAATAGAAACCTTATCATTCTATTTTTCTAGGTTAGGAGAATCCCTATTTATAGAGATTTCCTCCCAATCCAAAAAGGAGAAGAAAACTCAGTTTTCTTATAATTCCTTTTCCCATTGGATTCTGAGTTCTAGCTAAATATAGATACTCGAGGGACACAGAATTAATTATTGAGGCTTCCTATTATGGAAATAATTCCAAAAATTAATTTGAATTATTCTTATCATAATAAATTACAAATCATTCCACTAAAAATTCGTAATTGCACTCCTCTATTTATATTTCGAAATTTCCCATTAAACACTTATGTAATTCCCCATGTTAAGATTACAGCTACTAATCAATAAATTAAATTACTGACGAATTTAATTCAATGATTAATTTCCTTTAGAGCATTACTTAATTTATTTCGTGTGCCGGATTCATAAATCCACTTGCAAGGTTTGACACGATGAAAACTTATAAACTTCTCAAAAAGGCATATCATCAATCTCTTCATCGAGACATGGATTCCATCAACTAACTTATTATTTCACCAATATATATTATTATCATCCAATCTACCAGGCATATTGACCCATCTCAGAATCTCACCTTTTAATAAATCAAAACGATAATTAATATGTACAGATCATAATAGTTATATCAGGATTAAGAATATAAGTACATTTAATAGTTTAGAGAATATGCTTTTGTCAGTCAGTCTAAAACAATTATTTCTACTCGGTCCCGTTCAATACATACAAAATGCACTAGCACAAGAAGTTGGAACTACACCATTCCCATAATCAAGATAAATTACATATAATCTTGTGCTACAATCGTACCGATGGCATGTCTAAATTCCATCTCAGATTGTGAACAAAAAACTTTATATTTATAAGAACCGGTGATTTAATCCTCTATGTATAAGTTAAAACTCTATACACTAAATCATCTACTATATAAGTAAACAGACACCATAAACGATATATGATCTATTAAAACTGAATAAATAAATTATTCTATAATAAATATTATATCTAAACACATGGTTAATAGTATATATCCCAACAATCTCTCACTTAGACTTTTAACCATCACAATTGTTATAATGTACTATATCTAAATGCATGGTTAATAGTATATACCCTAACAGTCTCCCACTTAGATATTTAATCTTAAAAATTGTTAGAATACTATGTCTAAACACATGATTAATAGTATATACCCTAACATAATCAACCAACTCAACTCATTACATTTTGTAATTTAATGAAATTAACTTATATAGTTCGTGACGAAGTTAAAATTAATAAACATTTTTGAAAAAAGTTTCGAGGATTCAATTAAATATATAATTAAAAAAAATCGTTTTCTGATATAAAATTTTAGCCAATGGAATTCGATTGAGTTCCCTTGCAACCATTTACCTATGTCCCTTCATGTAACGGCACACTAATGAATATAAAAATACACTTCTCTAATTTAATATATGATCTGTTTTAACTAGTTTATCGAAAAACAAAAAAATACTAGTATCATATTAGAAAAATATTGCAATTTTTAAAAATATAGGATGACAGTAAAAAGATGATTTGAATAACAGCGGGAGGGAGGGGGGGGTTTCATTTCGATATTTGTATTGAGACTTGATTAAATTCAGATTCATTCTTCCTAACCAAGGTGACTTCGTACCCAATATGGTTCCAATCTGATCAGATCCTTAGTTAAAGATAAAGAAGTATTTACCGCTCAATCACAAATTTATTATCCTCATTGGTGAGCTTTGAAAACATTGAGAATTACAAGGCAAAGTACCAAAAAAATTCTTAATTTCATGTGGAACATCCTTTATCTATAGTTAATCAAGATTTAATATTTTTGGAATTAATTTGGACATGTAAAAGTTCCCCACTCCATTGACAAGACCTTTTTTGGATCACATCGTTCCAAACATAAGTTAACTATAAGCTAAATATATAATATATGCATCTACACACATCTAGATAATCTTGAATGCCTATTATTAAATCTACTATATAATACGTATGGGCAGGAGAAAATCAACAAATAGGGGTCATTATTAGGATGCAGATATTATAATATATACATTACATACTAATTTCGTATTTCTACTCCTCCTTCTATCTTGAATAAAATGATGCGTACATAAAATTATAAATAACATATGCATATATTATTTATTCAATATTGCATTGTATTACTGAATTTTTTATAATTAAGTATCAAAATGCGTGCTAACCTAAGTTTGTATTGTCAATCCTGAATTTATTGTATCTTTTACTTTTAATTAAAAGATTTTTTGACATAATCATAATTACTTTTGACTTGAATTATATATAAAACGAGTTGAACAAAGTAAAAGGACATATATACTAAATTAGACCAACATAGCACAAAATTGACACAAATTGGTGCATTTTCCTCTATTTGTCTTGTCCCTATGGATAAGGAAAATTTATTAAAACAAAGGGTGTGGGGTTTGATAGGTTTTGACTACGTGTAATATTTAGTGATTGGTTGGCCAACAAAATAATGCTTGAGGTGGGGTCTTCTTGCATTTTATTTTATTTTATAAATTGACGTAGCCTATAGTTTATTTTGGATAAGATCTTGAAATAATTTATAAGTAAATTAAAAAAAATAGGAGAGGTTAGTGTGGATAATTAAATAAATGTAGCTTCACAAAGGTTGTCACCAAACTTTGGCATTTTCGCCAGGAGAAAAATAAATTTAACTTTGCAAGTCGAGTTATTAATAGTCTACTCAACATGGGTTGTGGTGCACTGGTGGGAGAGCTTGTGCGCGATTCGGATTTAATCGGAGCTCCAATATGGGCTCCGGACACCGGGTGGAAAACCAAAAAAAAATTTAAAAAAATAATAGTCTATTTGGCCAAGTTTTAAAAAATTAGAAGTAATTTTCTAAAAAAAATATTTATTTGGGAGGGTTCAGATGTTTAATCAAGTTTTTATGGAGGAAAAATGTTTTTGATTCATAAAGAAACTGTTTTTCAGAAGTTAAAAAGAAATAACTTCTCCTCAATCCTCATAATTAAATTATTTTTTTTCGAAATTTGATCAAACACTTGTTAAAAGAGTTTTTCGATTAATCAAATATAAAATAATTTTTTTAAAGCAATTCAAACAAAAAAGTTACTTTTCAAAACAAGCAAATTTTTAAAAGTTTGACCAAAATTAGGATATTTTTATTTATAAGATTGGTGTAGCCTATAGTTTATTTTGGATGATGTTGAAATAATATTTTACAAAAACAAATAAATAAATAGGATTAGATTAGTGTTGAATTTAACAAATGTAGCTTCTCAAAGGTTGTCACCAAACTTTGGCATTTTGCCAGGAGAAAACCAAATTTAGCCTGCAAGTCAAGCAACTAAGATATTTGATCTTATATTTTAAAAAGATTTATGAGAAGAAGAAAAAAAGAGGATATTTTTCTTTAAACAAATCTCTTGGGCAGGAGAAAAGTTCAATATAAAAAGGAAAGGGACAGACAAGAACTTGTGAGATAATCCCCGGTCTCAAATTATTAATCGTGATTTTAAAAAATAAATGTATAACTTATTTGTCATTTTAAAAATTCAAGATAAAATTAATAGTACAAACATCTCAATCGAGTAAATATTTAATGAAAGACAGATTATAGTTTAAAATATAAATGAGGGTATATAACATAATCAAAAAATCTCTTTTAATTAATTTTTTTTAAGGAGGTTGTAAAAAAGAAACACCACAAATAATTTTGAGACGGAGGGAGTAACGGTTATAATTATTAGTAGCTAGAAAACAATAAAATTGATTTCGACCTTTTGAAAAATTCAAACCTCTAATTATTAATTATTATCTATTGTTGTTTCATAAGAGGACAAAGAAATATGCTTGCACAAATGGTCCCAATTTTATTTTTTCCATTTAGCAAAAATGTTGAAAGAAATTTAAATTTCTAAAAAGAAATTGGTTACTAATCCAAAAAAAGAGATCCTTAATTATACGGTTGATAAAAATTACAAAATAGTCCTTCGGGATGGCTCAGTTGGTTTGGAGGGTAGTTATTCACACGGATGACCCGGGATCGATCCCCCTCAATGCCTTCTAAGTCGAGCCTGTCGCATAGGGCTTGCCTAGCGCAGTTTACATCCCCTGTGTGGTTTGCAGGCTATTGGGGTTTACCCAGTGTGCACAAAGTGCTCACCCGAAGGGCAAAGGCTGTGGCAGAGGTTGTAGCGGCTGCGGGTTATCCAGGGGTTCCAAAAATAAAAAAAAATTACAAAATAGAAAATGTCTAATAACACAAAACACATACGTCCACATTAAAACGTTAAGTTTTTTTTTTATTTACATACAAGTGGACCGCCCTTTATCAATTTTTTTTTTAGTAATCATGAAAGTTAAAGGTTAATAAAGCACGATTCAAAATTCGATGAATAATTGTATTGCATTTCTATCTTTTTTAACACACCATTAATCTTTGCATTTTTGTCGCTAAATTAAAATATTTATTTAATATTTAATATTCAAATTGATAATTTTTTGTATTTTATAAAGTAAAAATCAATTTTTATGTGTCATGCGTTTTTGGAAATAAAGTTTTTTTTAATTGAAAACACCTTTTAAAAATGAGTTATGTAATGTGTGAATTCAAATACAATATCAAATATTGAGTGAAAATATCATAAGCCTAAAATGTATAGTAACTCAAATAATTGTGATAAGTGATAAGACGAACATTTGGGGACCCTATAATTATGATGGGATGTGAAAATACTCTACTTGGATTTTGATGCCTCAACTGCCTAATTGGGAAATCAAGAGGACCCCACATGCAAATTTTCATTTACAAAACCTCCTTCAATTTCAATAATTTTTGTAAAAATTTATCCGTACACGATATTTGCATCGTTCATAGATTTTTAGTATTTAATTATAATTAATTAATATATATTCTCACTTTTTAAAATTATTTAATCATAATAAATTTTACATGATTTAAAGTAAACATTTAGTGTGAACAAGTGTTTATCATTACAACATACTCAGTGAAAATCTATAACTAGTTAAGTATGGTTTGAGGAAGGTAAAATGTATACAAATGGTATTACTATCTCGTAGAGATAGAAAGGTTGTTTCGGAAAGCCCCTCGGCTCAAGTATAATAAATTCATATACAAAGAAGAAGGAGATGGTGAAGAAAATATAACAAGTCACAAGGAAACAATGTAAAATTTATCAAAAGGGAGTATCAACAACAAAACAATAGTTCAATAATCAAAATACAATAAACAACATACTAGAATAGATTATTAAAAATAATAATGATGAATATCAAAAATAAAAATTACTATAATACATCTAGTAAAATGGTAAACATCAACCACCTAAACAAGCAAGATGTGTTTTATCATTATTTGATTGGAAACAATACCCCAATCATTTTTATTTTTATTTTTTTGGAAAAGAGGGAGATGAGTTTGGAACATGAGATGAGCTCGAGTCACCAAAAAAACAAAAAAGAAAATGAAAGCTTCTAAAGAGAGGTAAAAAAACCGTCATATAAAGTGAAACAAATATAGTACTGATTGGATCCCTTCACAAAACCCTCATAACTCTAAACATTTCTGGTGAAACACATCCTCCAAGTTCTTGGAACTACAGTTAGGTCCTATATTCATCTATTTTTCTACTATATTATCCTTAAAATGTAAGATTTCAACATTTTTGTTTTCTCCTATGGCCATTGATATTTCAACTTCAATATGTCTCCATGAATTGTCAATCTATTTTTCACAAAAATACCAATCACTAATAAGACTCGATATGGCCATATTCCTATGTGGAAAATGATTGATAGCCAATAATAAAGTGTTTTGGTGATTGTTACGTATCATTTTATAATGTATATATTATATAAGTTATATGATAATGCAAATAGAAATTTGAATGATTTTATGATTTACGATCTAGGTGAACCTGACTAACTTGGTGTTGACTCGGTGATCAGGGGCGAAGCCACCTTAGGCGAAGAGTGTTCCGGTGAACACCCTTCGCCAGAAAATTATTTAGTGTATAAAGGTTAAATAGTAGTTATTATGAGTGTATATTTGATTTTGCACATCCTTAACATAGGTGAGAAGAAAATTTGCACACGCATCTCGAAATTCCTAGCTCTACCACTGTCGGCGATGCTTTCCAGGTGTCGACTTTTATATCGATCACATATAATATCTGGATTTTATCAATTCAAGGATCATATAATAAGATATCAATTTGACAGTTTAAATAATTTTTCTCTATAATGCGATAATAATATAATAAGATTTCAATTATGAACAAAGTAATGGAACAAATATTCAAGATTAATTTATACTTTGATAAAGAAGATAGTAACATATATCAATATTTTAAATACATAATTATGAGATTAGGATTTCGAGGGGATTGATTTCCTTAGATCTAATTATGAAATTTGGGTCCCAATAATTTCATTATTATTCCTTTTCTCCCTATACATAAATTGTGCAACTTTACCTTTATAATGTACAAAAGGTAAAACAAGGTGAACAAGAAAGCTCAGAGTTTATTTTTTTTAGTATTTTCCACCTGGTGTTTGGTATTTATATTGGAGCCCAACTAAATTTAGATTCGCACCAGAAAGTCCCACAATAAAGCGCTCCCTAACAAATGTTACTCCGTACCTAGAAACCTCATAGAGTTATCAAAGCTTGTAGTACTTCTTTTTATTCAATCCATTATCCAATATTCATATTAAAATTCAATTAAATTTAAATTCATATATTGCAAGACTTATTTTATATAAGACGATGCTTTTGATATAATTTTTTGTATTCTAATAAACTTTTTAACTTGACATTATAATTAAAGGCGAAAGAATCTCGATCAGAAGTAATATTGACAAAGACAAGTAGTAGTCTACTTAATTACAATCCCATGTTCTTAAAAGTCTATAAAGAAAAAAAGATGATATGATGAGTAGTGATAGAGAAAGAGGTTCTATCATTTAAAGAAACAATCATAAAAAATATTGTGTTATCAATACTATTGTCTCTTTAAAGTTACTACATAGAAAGAGAAACCACCATTTTATTTTTATTATTACTACCAATAATGACTAGTTACAATTTCTTTTTGCATTTTTGAAAAACAAAATGTTCTTTATTTTCTTTGTTACTTTTGGGGTCTAATTTTGTTTTAATGGGTGGGTTTCTTTTGCAAACTTTAGTCTTTTGATGGCTATACAATTATACGTTGCAAACAAATCTTTGTGGTCCAAATTACTACAAAATTTTTATGGTGAATGAAGTACACCATGTCATAGTTGTATGCAAGGGCGTATCTAGGAGGGGTCACTGGGTGCACGTGAACCCAGGCTCCCCTCCCGAGATCATATATAATAGTGTTATATTTTTAAAAAAATATTGAAATATAGATGTGTGAACCCATATTCGGAGTATCATATTATAATAGTGCACTTGTTTACAATAGTGCACTCCTCATCTCGAAATTCTGGATACGCCTCTGGTTGTATGAGGGCATTTTTTAAAGAAAAATATATTTTATGGATCCCACTCCTTTATAACTTATTCTTTTTTCTTTTCACTCCTCCATCTTCACCTCTCATTTACCACTCCCTCTAACATATAGTATATTAAATTTTTTTAAATTTATTTTAATATACTTCACTATACAAATTAAAAAATAACACAACACACAACTAGATTAAGGTATAGTGAAAAGTAGTGATGCCATAAAATTAATTTTCCATTTTTTTCTCTCTCTTTAACATTACTTCTTCGATTCTCTTCTTATGCAGTTTATTTTCCTTATTTTAAAAAAAATAGTTCTTGATGTTCATTTATCAAAAATTGAATAGATTAATATTAATTCATATTTAAATTCAAATCTTTACTGATTAAATTTTTCCAAGAAGTAAATAATTAAAATTTTTATTTTTATTTATAATTTCTTAAAGGACGTGTAAAAAAAAGTGGACAACAACTATGAAAAACAAACAAAAGGGCTTTAAATTAATTTTCTCTTGCTCTTCTTTCAACAATTTCGTAAACACTTAAATCCATCAAATATTCTCAAACATAAAAATATAACGGAAAGAGCATTAATGATCTTGAAAAATAATTACATAAGTTTTGACATTATTTTCATAAAAATCCAAAAATTTATTTTTCTCTATTAAATAATTAAATAAGAGAATTAATGCTATATATATACATACTCTCTCCGTCATGAATTTATACAATATTTTTTTATTCTCGAAATTCAAGCTATAAAATGTATGTATAAATTGACGGAGAATGTGTGTATATAGGTAGTTGTTTATGGATTTTTTCACTTTTGAATTTTATGAAAATTGTGTCAAAACTTATGCTAATATTTGTGAAGATTATGAATGCCTTTTTAATTATACTTTCTAGTTATAGAATATTTGATGGATTTAGGTATTTATGAAATTGTTGAGAGAAGAACAAGAAAAATTTATACCCCCTAGTATTTTTCATATTAATTATTCACCTTTTTTACACGTCCTTTAAGAAATTATATATAAAAATAATAATTTTATTAATTGACAAGAAATTTTAAATAACTATTTTTTAGTTACGTAGATAACTAATATGAGAAAAAAATATATTTAAATGTTAAAAATACAATGAATTTGGAAAGATTTAATTTCACACTTTTCGTGAATAAAAATATTAAGATAAAAAAAAGATAGTAAAATTTAACATAATTATACAAATAAAGAGTAGGAAAAATTTGAATCAAATGGGAATAGGTTCAAAAAGGAAGAGAGAGAAAGAGGGAGGGAGAAGAGTTTGATTTTTTCTAAAAATGGGACCCAATAATCCACTTGTCAAAATATGTGAGGAATCTCATACAAGTTTTGTATGCTACATAATATCTGTACCTCAAACATAATAATTTTTTTCAAGTTACTAAAACATCTTTTTTACAATAGTTCAAATAACTTTAAAAAAAGATATAGTATAGTAAGTGTCTTCCATTTTTTTTTTTAGCTTCAGAAGTTTCGACTTTAAATTTTGAAAATTAAGTTTTTTTTATATAAAAAAATTATTTTACTCCAAAGCACTTTGTAGCAGATCATTGATATGCATTTTGTGATGGTCTTTTAACTTATGTTCTTCATAACTAAAAAGAAAATTATGGAGCATAATAATATAGTATTTGTTGTAAATAATGAAGTTGGATGTCATGTAGCAAATCTACACTTCAAGATTTTGGATATGGATTTATGCCACAATTTAAGACTTTTGGGATTTAGGCAAGACTTTGGAGATTTCTTTCATGACTTTGAAAGATACAAATACACACCTATTTTCTATATATATTCATCTTATTTGTAGAAATAAACACACGTATAGATATTGAAATATTGGAAGGAAAACATTACTACTCTTTCTCTCTTTTTCTTTGTTGCTTAATTTCTAATATTTTATTTTATAACACGTTATCAGTACAAATGTTCTACCATGGGGAATTAATCTTAAGGTGCTTCTTATATGTCACGAGAGAAGTGCATACGGTAAGAATGAGGTTGGTGGCACAAGGCCATGCCACAGAACCTTTCAAATATGTCTTAAGTTTGTGCATTTTATTTTTTGTCATAACTTATTCATATGATGCAGGATAGTAGCATATATTGCTTTATCTATTATAAAATGATTTTACGCAATTATAAATTAGCATGTATTGCTTTAAGTTGAATATCTTATATTAAAACATATAGTTTACAATTTATATTTCGTATATATATATTTTTAAGGACTTGGGGTGAGCCTTAAAGCACTTTGGACTATGATGTTAATAGTTGAGGGTAAGACGGTGAATTCAAGTTTCACCGCACCAAATGGGTAAGAAATTGAGTTAAAGTCTCGGTGCATCATGATAATAATATGTTGGGTTCAAGTCCCATTGATTTATGGGCTTAGACTTCTTTATGTGGATAAGACATTGGGTTTAAGTCCTGATTCCCCATAGTGATGATATGATGATGATTAAGGCAAAACAATATACTTTTGACTAAAAGTCATGAAATTTGCCTAATTAATTTGCTCCATTCTCTTATGTGAATGTGGTAGCATTACATAATATGTCTGATAAATGATAAGTGGTATGTATGAATATTAATATGGTAAAATGTTAATGGACAACATTGTGGTAATTAAAAGGAAGAACATTATGAGTTCTTAAGATGGTCCTTCAAATGAGAAGGTAATTTTTTATCATCAAAGTGGTATGAAAGGTTATTGGGCATATTGTTGTTGGTGCAATCCAATTTGAAAAGTTTTGTAAACCCTCCATCAAAATAAAGGAATACAAAGTGGTAGTACATTTAGTACATTTGACCTTTTAAAGTGATGTTGAGGTGGGTCACATAAATTTAATAATGACAATGAGATTCTAATAAAAACTTATGGAGCATGTACAAATGGTTATAGTCAATTCCTTGAAGAGAATATGACTTGTGATAAGTATCATGAAAAGTAGATCATTCTTGAAAGTAAATGTGTCAAGAGATGATGAAAATTATAAATAAAGACATACTCATGCCTGACTTAATAAATACCACAGCTCACCCCTATGGGAGGTTAGAGAGAAATAAAGAAATTTTATTTTGAAATAAAGAAATTTTATTTTGTTATAAATGGTCATTGGTCAAGTACTTTTAGTACATCATAAATATTATGGTATGTTTTATTATGAACTACCGAAAGGGCAAAAGAAGGAAATAATTCTTGGCCACAAAAATTTGTCATTGGTTATGTATCTCTGTATATCAAAAATATTTTGTCAGATATTAAATAAAAAGGAAGGAGATACTAATGACAAAAGTAAATCAAGAAACAAGTTTTTGCTTGTAATGATTTTGACCATGACAATAATGATATAAATTTCTCCTTGAAAGAGATGTTCACCACACAAACAATGTTATGAAATATGTGGTAGTATCCAATGTTAATTGTGAGCTTTGGTGAGCTAATATGCTACTACCCAAAGAAATAAATTTGCTCATGATGTTGGAATTATAGTAAGTCTCAAAAGAAACCTTGTAAGTTTCGATGGAATAGTCAATGAAAAAAATGTATATTGAGACTATAAAATATTAGAAGATTTAAGATCTTCATATTACTACAATCAAAGTGGATTATAAATATTTATGTGAAAGATTACCCATTTTTCATACTATTTGTGGTACATAAATATGAGCATGATGATGGAATCACATGCAAAAGTAAACTAGAAGTTTACTGAAATAAATATCAGTTGGCATGATCGTTTGACCATCCCGATTCAAATACGATACGAAAATAACTGAGAATTCATGTGGTATATATATATATTGAAGAAATAATAAATTCCTCAAGAATTCTCTTGTGTTGTTTGTTCTCATGATAAAATTATCATTGTACCAGCTAAGGTTGAGATTGTATCTCCCAAAATTTTGAAATATATAAAAAGGTGAATATGGGCCCGTTCACCCGCCATGTGGACCATTACTATAATATGATTTTGATAGATGCATCTATGATATGGTCACATGTGCTTTATTATCAACTTGCAATTTGATTTTTGCAAAAGTTGTTTGCTCGAATTGTTAAATCAAGAGCGCATTTCAAATTATAAAATTATATTGATGATGTTGGTTTATATCCAAGTGGTTTAAGCAGAAATCATATGCCTCCAATTATAGCTAAACCATTGGTTATGAGAACAGAACTCCCAAAAGAAATTTGGTATAAGATGTGTTATTTAAAGTGTAGCAACACTTGTGCGTATCAAGCCAATAAGGTTCCCCTATTACAATTGGTTCAGGGTCAGGAACCAAATAATTCTCATCTAGAAATTTAAATGTGTTGTATATTATTCAATTGCTCCACCATTACGCAATGCACAAAGATGAGTCCCCAAATAAGGTTGGGTGAATGTTAGATTCTCTAGCATTAGGGGGAGATAAGTAACTAGAAAATAAGTTATACATAATGAATTATCATTGATATGATCCTCGTTGAAAAGATAATTTAAGTCAATTGTCAGACACATTTGCTGACGCTATATAATCCAATTATAAATGCTCTAATGAAAGGTCCTTGAAGGACATGATTTATAGCATGCCTGAAGTATGATAAATTAATAGGTTTGAAAGATAAAACTTCTTGAGAAAGAAGAAGAGCAAATGATCATGATGGTTATAATAATGAGGCAAGTGCTTTAAAGATAGCACCAAGACATAACACTTCATAAAACCTGGGTAAAGGTTCAGGTACCTGAAAATGATGAAAAATGAAGAAATCTTGATAAGTTATGTCACATTGGAACCGACATCAAATGACCGTCGACGGTATCTTTGATATAATATAGCGCTCAAAATTATAAGTGGTGACGAGGATCTTGATATTAAACCTGTCAAAGAGAGTTGACAGATAAATGATTGGCCAAAGAAAATACAATTCAAGTATATTTTATTTCACTTGGAAAAGTGATGTTCTGGACTTATTTTGTCCATATACCAAGATATAATGTCAGTGGGTTACAAATGAATTATTGTGCGATAAGTAAAATCGTAAAATATAAAGTACGGTTTGTGCATTGGAAAATAAAGATTTTTCGCAGAAATCCTGACATTATTTTATGGAGATGTATTCTCATAAGGTGGATGCAATGAGTTTTTCTTACAGTCTGACAATATATGAAAAACTTGAATACACGTGATGAATGATTATCATGTCTTGCTAGACAGTAAATATTAAATGAAAATTCCTGAAGGATTTAAAAGGTTTTAAAGCGATTCCATTGAATTGTACCCCAATGGTTGTGAGATTGATTAATATAAAGATCAATTTTGATCTAATTAAAATGGTTAGAAAGTACCATATCATAGTGCAATTAGTGCACTTATGTATCGTGCTATTATTTTTCATGGTAAATAATTTTATCAAATATGCATGCAAAATATAATATCACTCTTACCGGTTGAGATAATAGAGTGAATCAAATAAAGATATAAATTATTTATTCTGATCAATTGTGTCAAGGTTTATTGACCATGAAATTGCAGGAAATTATGAAGTTTGATCTCAAGAAAGTTATTTATTTTAATTTGAAAATACTGTCATATCAAATCACTCTACAAGACAGTCAATTTTATTGAAAGTGTCCGTCAGTGCTCGGTTGTTGTTGCTAACAAATAAAATGAGCAGTTTGTCTACACCGACAAGATCACGAATTGAGTGATTGTCAAAAATATATTTGGTTGAGATCAATAAATATATCCCGGAAATATGTGACCTCTCTTTGAAAAGAGATATTCCAACAACATTATATGAAGACAATGTTGCATGTGCTCAACTAAGAGTAGGACACATCAAAGAAGACTGAACAAAACAAATTTCATCAAAGTTCTTCTTGTTATTCATGATCTTCAAAAGAAGGCTGTAGCAGATGTTCAACACTTCATATTCACCAAGGCATTATCAACTTCAACCTTTGAGAAGTCGAGATATAAGATTGGAATGTGTCATCTTCGAGTTATTAAGTGATATCTTAATCAGGGGGAGTATAATACGCGCTGCACTCTTTTTTCCTTAACCAAGTTTTTTTTTCCCACTGGGTTTTCCTGGTAAGGTTTTTGATGAGGCAGCTCTCAATGCGTATTACTAGATATGTGTACTCTTTTTCCTTCACTAGGTCTTTTTCCCACAGGGTTTTTTTAGTAAGGTTTTAACGAGACACATTATCTATGGATGAACTCCAATGAGTAGTAAATACATCATATTGTGGTTTCCCATTACACAATTTTCGGATAAGCTTGGAATCAAGAAGGTAACTTACAAGCAGCTCCACAAGCAAGTACCTATAAGCAGGTTCCTATAAGCAACTTACAAGCAGTTCCGCAAATATGTTTCTACAAGCAGGTTCTTATGAACAACTTACACAAACAGCTCTACAAGTAGGTCTCTACAATCGGCTTACAAGTAGCTTCTTTCAAGCAGTTTGCAATGAGGCAACAAACAATGTGTATTAAGAATAACTATGAACACTCTCTTTTCTTCTTCTAGAATTTCTTTGTACATGGACATCCAAGGGGGAGTGTTGTAAATAATGAAGTTGGATGTCATGTAGCAAATCTACACTTCAAGATTTTGGATATGGATTTATGCCACAATTTAAGACTTTTGGGATTTAGGCAAGACTTTGGAGATTTCCTTCATGACTTTGAAAGATACAAATACACACCTATCTTCTATATATATTCATCTTATTTGTAGAAATAAACACAATATAGATATTGAAATATTTGAAGGAAAACATTACTACTCTTTCTCTCTTTTTCTTTGTTGCTTAATTTCTAATACTTTATTTTATAACAGTATTTTTATATTATAACATTCTCAAGTTATGTTCTACGTGACTTCAATTTCTAAAAAGTTTATGCTCCATTGGATAGTACTTCATTGTTAAAAGGTAAAAATGCAAAACATAAAACATGAGGTGAGAAAGTTAAAGACTAGCCTAGTTTAAGAGTAATTGTGCATTTTTTTTGCTTTTTAGCATGAAATGAATTAGTGAGTCCAAAATAAATATTAAATATTATATAACGGATTTATTTGCCTATTATTAAGTCAAGTCAAGGTCTTCGAATTTTAGAGATGACTAATTAGTTGTCAAATAGTCTTGTACGAACTTACCTCTTTTTATTTTTTATTAAGAAAATAAAAGATTGACTTTTTCTTCAAATCTATTTATTATTTCACCTTATCGTGACTCCTAAAATACACCTCATTTCATCGCCAAATTCATTAAATTTTATTTTTAGTTTAAATATCAATGTTAAAAAGAGATTGTCTAATCAGAGACGAAGCTAGGATTAAGAGTTTGGGAGTTCTAAATTTCTTTAGAACCGTCAATCAATTTTGTTAGGGGTTCACAAATTAATAAACATTATATATTTAATTAATTTCCTAGTACAAATACAGGGTCTACGGAAAAGCTACTGGGTTCGTCCGGACCCACGAACCCCCACCTAGCTCCGCCTCTGTGTCTAATACTTGAAAACTACATTATGTATCACGATTCAAGTTCATGATATGTATTGTCAGTTTTTGGTCTAGATTCGTATAAATTTTTCTTTCAGTTTGTGCTATATTGCTCCAAAAACGTGTATTGTGTATGTGAACTTGAGTTATGTCTTATAAATCTTTTCATTTTCATCTTTCATTCTGATGTCAATTTATCTAAGGTGTCATATGCAACTCATCTTCAAAAGCTTTCCAACCTAGAAGTCACTCAATCCTACTTGACTCACCCTCATCACTCGGCCTCTTCATTAGGAGTGTCACATACAAATCCTTAGGGAACTCAACGTTCTCACTGAAGTTTACCCCCACCATCGTTTTAAGGAAGTACAAGCTCTAATACCACATTTGGCATGACCCGAGTGCATGCAATGTATTGTCTGCTTTGGGTCTATGCCCTCATAGATTTGTCTTTCGAGCTACACTATATCGAGCTTCTAAAGCACGCGTACCATATAAGCTTGTGGTATATCGTATAAAGCTCTTTATTTTTCTCCCTCATTTCATAATGAGATTCATGTAAGGTATCATGTGCACCTTATTTTAAAAAATTTATCGATCTAAAATTTGTTAGGGCGTCACATTATACCATATAAAAGTGAATTGTTGAAATATCTCATATTATACGACATAGTGCTTGCTATAATATTTCAAAATTCAATTCGAAACTAGAATTGTTCTGTGTAATTGTTTGAACTTTGAAGGTATAAATTCATCTCAGGATAAATATGCATTTTCAATCAAACATAATATAAATTTAATCTTGAATATCATATCTTATTTCATCAACTTAACATAAATTAACCCTAAAATTTTAATTTCAAAATAAGTTTGTTCGCAAATCAAATGACTCCTAAAAATATTATTAGTACGTGTGAGGTATTACACGTGTGGTTTAGTGTATGCGTGTTAAGACATTGTCATTGTTAGCCATGTGGGAACCACACTAAGGTTTGAAATGATAGTTTCCTATTCCCAATTCACACGTAAATAACTTCTGTTGCCACAAAATCGTACATTGTCTCTTAGTGGTTTATTAGAATGATACTTTCTCGGTTTATTTTTATTTGTCACGTTTTAAAAAAAATACTAATAATGAATATAAACATCTTATTACAATAATATATATTAATTAATTTATAATTTTAAATCTTGATGAGTTATCTAGAAAATAAGTGATATATGTTAAAGGTAATACAGAAAAAAATTCTTAATATATTAAAAGTAATAGATAAAATAAAAATATGTTTTAAAAATATTGGATAAATAAAAGTTCACAAAGTACCTTGTGGAGGTCAAAACTACTTGTTCGCTAAAGGATATGTTCAGCATGAAAGGAAAATATTTTTCATGATAAATATTTTAAAATAATTTTAGAAAAATAAGAAAATTTTTATTTATTTTCTTATATTTAATAAATAATTAAAATATAACTTTATCTTTGTTTTTCAATTCATCTTTTACTTTACCAACTTTTTACTTTTTCTGTTTCAATTTTTTTGTCTTAGTTTTCTTTTCAATTCGTTTAAAAAATATTTTTTTATTTTTTGATAGCTCTTTACTTTCGATTTTCTATATAATATGTTTAAGATCATAAGATAATATTTTGATACGTTCCACATGTCATTAATTTAAGATCATAATTTTTTTTAATTTCTTCATATCTTTTTATTTCGTATCAAATCAAAATCAGATAAATAAACTGAAGCGGAAGAAATAGTTTAACTTACATGTAGCTTCCCACATTATGGGCCCCATAGCCTTATCTGAAATTGGAGTATATCAACAAATTCTTGGGCCCAAACGTCATCCAATAATACTCATGGCTCATATAACTATTAAAATCTTTTCTTTTCCTTTTATTTTCTTAAACACCAATTTTTTAATTCAATTTTCTCAAAATTAAATACAAACACCCATGCATAGGTGAAACTAGAGGCTGATGCCAGATTAATAAAATACACCTATTACCAAATGACTTTTTGATCTTACCGAGAAACGCTGTAGACGGATCTATAATTTGAAGTTTATAAATTTTTAAAATAGTTTTAAAATTTTAATTATAGCATCTTTATGGTATGTCCTATGTTTCTAAGAGTTGTTTAGACTTTTAATACTGTTCATTTTATTTTGTATTATTGACCTGAGACAACATTTTATTGAGTAACATGATCGATAATAATTCATATAATTAAATTCAATTACTCTTATATAACTGATTCGTATAAGACAATTTACATAAAGACATACAAGGTATCTTGATTCGTCTTCAATTTCAGATGTGTCAAAGTACTAAAACATTTAAAATTATGTCAAAAGAGTATTGTTCTACGTTTGATGAGTTGTATATTTATAAATTTATTTCCAATAAAGAAAACCATGCATGGATATCTATTACCACAAGAAAAAAAAATATATATATATATATAATGAATGGACCAATAATTTAAAATCTTGTCACTTGAAATAATTTATTTCTACCTATTTAATTAAATTAAATGATGTAGAATGGACCAAACGAAATTAAATGAAAAAAAAAAAACATCCAGGAAAGTTAAAGGGGTGGTCCTTTTAAAGTTAAATGGACACTTGGCAACAAATTATCATATATCTTTATCGATCTTTTTCTTTTTTTCCTCTTTTATTTTCTTACTGAATAAATTGTACACAAATTTTAACTTTTCTGATTTTGTATTTTTTGGAAGCTAACTTTGCCTGCCAGTCATGTTTTCTTTATAGGAGAACAATCATAAAAAAGAAAGTGCCTTGAGGACCCTCTTTTCTTCTTTGTTGGTCGGCAGTGGACCTCACATTCAAATATTTTAAAATGTGTTCGGTATGAAGGAAAATATTTTTTATGTTCTATATATAAATAAAAATATTTATATATAATCTAAGTAAATACAACGACGAGTGGAGCGTGAAGGTGAGTGGAGCGTGGAGGTAAGGGTGATAGGGATAGAGGCTAGGGGCAGAGGCGTATCTAGAATTTCGGGATGATGGGTGCACTATTATGAAAAGGTGGATCTAATTGGTTTGATAATTAGGTTCTTATCATTGAAAACAGTTAAAATTTTAAAATTATAAGTCCAAAATTGAAATGTTTAATTAATTAAAACATCAAAAGTGCCATCAATAACCACTTAGAGAGGTTTACCCAATTTTAGAAAGAAAAATAAAATAAGATAGATATAAAAGCTCACTGAGAGGTGCACCCAATCATCGTCGCATTATATGATACTTCGAGTGTGAGTTCACATATCTATATTTAGCAAAACAAAATAAAAATATAACATTATTATATAAGATTTCAAGAGGGGAGCATGAGTTCACGTGAATCCGATGACCCCATCAGCATATGCCTCTGGCTACGGAAGTGAGGGTGAAGATAAAATGTGCGTGAAGATGGAAAAGACATAACTCATCATGGGATGCTGTTTTCTCTGTGAAAAAATATTTCTTAAAAAATTTTACTAGTCGAGTATGAAAAATTCGGATAATATCATTCTTAATAAAAAAAATTGGAAAAAACAAAATCATATTGGTAAATCATAAAAGTATTTTTTTAAAAAAACTTCAAGATATTGAGACTATCCTTAGATAAAGGAAGCGGTAAGACAAGAACATTTAATTAATTTTTGTATGTTATAGTAGTTTATAGAAACTACACATCAAATCTGATTTGAATAACTAAAAATAGTTTAAAATTTGTAAAATACACACGCAACACACAAATTACAGTAATATTATAACAAACAAAAAAGTATAAATTATTTTGAGACGTCAGAAATATAATAATACCGTAAATGTTACCATTTAATAATAGTGTTCCAATAATTTGCATAATTTCCGGTCAACTCTTTGTTTTAAATTCTAAAAACATTTTGGAAGGTGACTCAGCGGTCAATATATTCTCGTAATTTCAAGATAATTGGTCTATCTGCTTTTACATTTTATTTAAAATAAGTATAATAATTTTTAATATTTAGATAGTCAGAAAAATTCTCTTCCAGAAAAATATGGTAAAATAAGGAAAAAAGTGATATACATTCAGTTTTACTTCTATCTTGTAATGGTAGAAATTGTTTCGGATAGATACTACGAGTTACGTAAACAACAATTTATACTTCGTTAATAAAGTGTTATTCTTGAGGAATCATATTTTTATATGAAGAGATGAATTATCACATGTAAAATACAGCATATACAACCTTTATCTTTTAGCCATGGACCCTAAAAAATATTGGAATCAAAAAATAAAATTTAAATTTTAACATTACCCCTATTGTCAAACAACCAATACAATGGTCAAGGTATCTATTCAACAATTTTTAATTTTATTTTGACCAAATACTCAATCAATGCCAAATTAAGTCTATTGGGTTTTAACTTGACCAATAATGCAGTGCAAATTTATTGTAGTATCCTATATTCATTAAATTTAAAGGTTTTCAAAAAAGAAAAAATAGGTGAGTGTTAATTTTAAAGAATATCAATCTATAACTACTTTTTCTATTTGTTTAAATGCTAATATATCATTGACAGTATATCTCATCAGCTAAAAACTATCGAAAATATTTACTCTATTTTTATCAAACTTCACTTGTGAGATCACACTGAATATGTTGTTGCAGAGGCGTATTCAGGATTTCGAAATGAGGGGTGCACTGTTGTAAAAGGTGGATCTAAGATGTAAATCTGATCGAATATATCTATGCATATATAAGATTCAGGTTTCTAACCTCACTTAGAGAGGTGCACCCAATCATCGTCACATAATATGATACTCCGAGTATGGATTCACACATTTATATTTCAATATTTTTTAAAAAATATAACACTATTATATATGATCTCGGGAGGGGAGCATGGGTTCACGTGAACCCGGTGACCCCCTTAGATACGCCCCTGTGTTGTTGTAGTTGTTATTGTACTAATAATTTCTCATCTAAATATCTTTCAACAATACGATGAATATCAATCTACAACTACTTTTTCTTTTTGTTTCGTTGACGTAAATTTGTGGGGGAAAAAAATTAAAACAACAAAAAATTGAGAAATCTTATGATTATTTAATCTTTGCTTTATAAAATCAAAATAATAGTAGAAAGTAAATGCATTTTTTTCTCGTGACAATATCTATCGCATTTCACTTTTAACTCTCTACACTCAAACCACGAGTCTTCTTAAACTAAACTCGTACCTCAATATATAACATTTGGGATTCTACTTCGGAATAATTCTAAACTTGACTCGCGTCTGAAATAAAAGAAATGTCACTATAGAAAAGGTGTGTAATGCCAAAAAGATAAATGACGTTGATATATAACTTTCTTTCATTGATTTTGTATAATTTCAACATCAAATCTTATCGGGATTTTAAAAAAGATAAAATATATATAATGTATACATGTACATATACACACATAATTATATATACACATAAATATATTTGTAGAATTTTATATGTATATAATATACATGTGTGTGTAGGAACAAAATTCTATCCATTTGGTGAAGGTCAAGTTAAATGTTCATTAACAATGATGGGGTTATAATGCAATAATTTTATATAGAATATGGTCCCAATAATTATACTAGTAGGAGTGTAGGGTTTTGTAGGGCTTTTTGTGTTACTAATAACAAAAACAGAGAGAATGTAATGCACTTAAAATTGACAAAATAAAGCTAACTTCCAGCAAAAATATGATCAAAATCACTTGTTTGAAAATGTTGGTGTAACAGTTGACTGTGACATTTAAGCAAAAATAAATAAAATGAATTATGTGACATTTGATCGAAATAAATAATCGTATTAATAAAACATTAATTATTTTTTAATGAGTTTTTTCTTTCAGTAAAAAGACGAACTTATAGTTAATGTAATTATTTTTTTTAATGATCGTACTAAAATGTGCTAAAATCATACACGACGTATAAAATGGACTACCTCCATAAATGTATTGAGTGAAACAAACTCGGCATATATATATATATATATATATGTCGTTAAAGAAAATTGATGAATAATATTCTTTTTCTTAATCAAAAATCAAATTAAAATTTGATAAAATCAAACTGAGGATGTCCATCCCCACTTATGACTAATGTTATTAAAAAAATGCATGATTGTGTCAAATTTTAAATGACATAAAAAATCAAGGAAATATCATACTTTGTTAGAAAAAAAGGGCGAACAAAATCATTATAACTTAAATAAAAGAAACGAAATTGTAAAAAAAATAATCTTGTGTGCTATTCTCGTGTTATTTGTGCGTTTCAATAAACATCAGTTGCAAAATAAGAACATCAAACTAAAAAAATTAACAGTTGACTAACAAATTGAGCCTCCTTGTTTTTCGAAGGATTTCACATTTATTTTCCAGTTATTGTTGAGTAGCCGTGGGTCTTGTCCCAACATCTATCCTAGTATTAGAGGCTTCATAAATAGTAAGAGTGGAGGAGTCTCTCAGTATTTCTCTTTTATTTTGAGATGTTTTGCAAACTGTTATATTTATAACATTGAGTACTTTCAGACATTTGAGTTGGGTCTATTTGAGATATATGAGTTAAACTCTGCACATAAAGCTCCTTATTGCTTGTGTGGGTCTTCCGCTAAGTAATCAGTCAAGCCAAGGGTTCGCTTGGGGATTAGAAATTGTTCTCGAGTGCAGGCCACGTCCAAGGTGTAGGCTCGGGACGTGACAGTTAATGTCCTTAATTTTTTTATAATAGTGCTGAAATCATAAACATCTATCGCAAAATGAAATATCAAACAAAAAAAGTATAGAGTTGATCTAACAAATTTGACCCAAATAAATTTATCGTATTAGAATGCATTAATTATCTTTTTAGATAAATATATCCTTTTGGTAAAAACTAGTACTTATAGTTAATATTGATTTTTTATGATCCTACTAGAATCAATAAATATATATATATGTATATTGCAAAATAAAACATCAAATAAAAGAAATAAAAAAAATGAACTAACAAATTTGATTGAAATAAAATATCATATTACTAAAGCATTAATTATTTTTTATGAGTTTATTCTTTCAGTAAAATATCATACTTATAGTTAATGGAATTAATTATTTTTTCTGACGATCGTGATAAAAACATAAATGACATATAAAATGGATTATCTCCTTGAATGTATTGAATGAAAAAGTCTCAGCATAAATTTATGTATAAATGTCGTTAAAATAAAATGATGAATAATATTTTTTTCTTAATAGAAAATTAAATTGAAGTTTGATAAAATCGAAATGAGGAATGGAATGCCCATCCCTACTTATAACTAATGTTATTAAATATTTTTTTGTCATGATTATCTCAAAATCATAAATGACATAAAAAAATCAAGGAGATTATCTCGTAAAAAATATTGGTTGAAAAAATGTCAACACTGAATTACAAATAAACTTTATTAGAAGAAAAGAGAGAACACAATCATTTACTTATAATCAAAATTTAAAATAATGACATTGCAAAAAATTTTGTGTGCTATTCTCGTGTCACTTGTGTTGTCTAGCGACAAACAAGAACATCAAACTAAAAAAATTAAGAGTTGAGCAAATAAATTTGACCCAAATAATTTATTGTATAAGAATGTTTTAATTATCCTTTAAAAATAAATTTATCCTTTCAATAAAAGTCGTACTACTCTCGTCTTACTTGTGTTTGTCAATAAATATCTAGCGAAAAACAAGAACATCAAAATAAAAATATCAATAAAAAATATAGCAAAATAAAATATTAAATGGGCTATCTCCTTAAATGTATTGAATGAAAAGGTCTCAACATAAATCTATGTATAAATATCGTTAAAGGAAAATGATGAATAATATTTTTTCTTAATAGAAAGTTAAATTGAAGTTTGATAAAATCGAAACGAGGAATGGAATGTCCATCCCTACTTATGACTAATATTATTAAATATTTTTTCTTCATGATTATCTCATAATTATAAATGACATAAAAAAATTTAAGGAGATTATCTCGTTAAAAATATTTGTTGAAAATTTTCAATATTGAAATACACATAAACTTTATTATAAGAAAAGAACGAACACAATCATTTACTTATAATTTAAATTTAAATTTAAAATAATGACATTGCAAATTTTTTTGTGTTTTATTCTCGTGTTACTTGTGTTATCTAGCGAAAAACAAGAATATAAAACTAAAAAGATTAAGAGTTGAATAAATAAATTTGACCTAAATAATTTATCATATTAAGAATGCATTAATTATCTTTTTAAATAAATTTATCCTTTCAATAAAGATTGTACTATTCTCGTGTTACTTGTGTATATCAATAAATATCTAGCGAAAAACAAGAACATCAAATAAAATAAATAAAGAGTTGAACTAATTTGACCAAAATAATTTATCGAATTAAGAATGCATTAATTATCTTTTAAAACAAATTTATCCTTTAAAAAAAGTCATATTTATATTAATTTGTTTTTGATGATTGTGCTAAAATTGATAAACATCTATTGCAAAATAAAACATCAAACAAACACAAATAAAGAGTAGAACTAATAAATTTGACCCAAATAGTTTATCGTATTAAGAATGATTAATTATCTTTTAAAATAAATTTATCATTTTAATAAAAAGTCGTACTTATAGTAAATGTCGTTATTTTTTTTTTGATGATCGTGCTGAAATCAATAAACATCTATAGAAAAATATTACATAAAAAAAAAGTCGAAGTAACAAATTTGATCTAAATAATTTATCGTATTAAGAATACATTAATTATCTTTTAAAATAATTTTATATTTTTGATAAAAAAAATCATGCTTATAGTTAATATCATTTATTTTATGATCGTGCTATAATCAATAAATATATATCGCAAAATAAATTATAAATTAAAAAGAATTGAACTAACAGATTTAGTTGAAATAAATATCCTACTAATGAAGCATTAATTATTTTTTACGAGTTTATTCTTTCAGTAAAAAAGTCATAGTTGAAGTTAATGTTATTAATTATTTTTTACGAGTTTATTCTTTCAATCAAAAGTCGTAATTGTAGTTACTGTAATTAACTATTTTTTGACGATCGTTCTAAATCATAACTCTACATATAAAAAGTCGTAATTGTAGTTACTAATTAACATATGAAATGGGTTATCTCCTTAAAAGTATTGAATGCCAAGGTCTCAACATAAATCTACGTATAAATGTCATTAAAGGAAAATGATGAATAATATTTTTTTCTTAATAGAAAATTAAATTGAAGTTTGATAAAATCGATACGAGGAACGAAATGTCCATCCATACTTATGACTAATGTTATTAAATGTTTTTTCTTCCTGACTGTCTAGAAATCATAAATGACATAAAAATTCAAGGAGATTATCTCGTTAAAAATATTGGTTGAGAAAACGTCAACTCTGAATTACATTTAAACTTTATTAGAAGAAAAGAGTGAATACAATCATTTACTTATAATTTAAATTTAAAATAATGACATTGCAATTTTTTGTGTGTGCGCTATTCTCGTGCCACTTGTGTAATCTAACGAAAGACAAAAACATCAAACTAAAATAATTAAGAGTTAAACTTTTAATAAAAAGTTATACTTATACTTAATATCATTTATTTTATGATCGTGCTATAATCAATAAATATATATCACAAAATAAAATATCAATAAAAAAGGCATTGAACTAATGGATTTAATCGAAATAAATATTGTACTAATGAAGCATTAATTATTTTTTACGAGTATATTCTTTCAGTAAAAAGTCATTATTGAAGTTAATGTTATTAATTATTTTTTACGAGTTTATTCTTTCAGTCAAAAGTCGTAATTATAGTTACTGTAATTAACTATTTTTGACAGTTGTACTAAAGATCATCAAACTAAAAAAATTAAGAGTTAACCTTTTAATAAAAAGTTGTACTGATAGTTAATATCATTTATTTTATGATCGTGCTATAATCAATAAATATATATCGCAAAATAAAATATCAATAAAAAAAAGCGTTGAACTAACAGATTTAACTGAAATAAATATCGCACTAATGAAGCATTAATTATTTTTTATGTGTTTATTCTTTCAGTAAAAAGTTATCATTGAAGTTAATGTAATTAATTTTTTTTTACGAGTTTATTCTTTCAATCAAAAGTCGTTATTGTAATTACATTAATTAACTATTTGAACTAATAAATTTAATTAAAATATAAATCTTATTAATGAAGCATTAATTATTTTTTACGTGTTTATTCTTTCAGTAAAAAGTCATCATTGAAGTTAATGTAATTAATTATTTTTTACGAGTTTATTCTTTCAGTCAAAAGTTGTAATTATAGTTACAGTAATTAACTATCTTTTTTACGGTTGTACTAAATCATACCTCTACATATAAAAAGTCGTAATTGTAGTTACTAATTAACATATGAAATGGATTATCTCCTTAAATGTTTTGAATGAAAAAGTCTCTGCATAAATCTATATATAAATAACGTTAAAAGAAAATGATGAATATTATTTTTTCTTCATAGAAAATTAAATTGAAGTTTGATAAAAATCGAAACGAGGAATGGAATGCCCATCCCTACTTATGACTAATGTTATTAAATAATTTTTCTTTATGATTGTCTCAAAATCATAAATAACATTAAAAAAATCAAGGAGATTATCTCGTTAAAAATATTGGTTGAAAAAATGTCAACACCAAATTACACATAAACTTTATTAGAAGAAAAGAGTGAATACAATCATTTACTTATAACTTAAATTTAAAATAATGACATTGCAAATTTTTTTGTGTGTGCTATTCTCGTGCCACTTGTGTTATCTAGCGAAAAACAAGAACATCAAACTAAAAAAATTGACAGTTAAACTTTTAATAAAAAGTTGTACTTATAGTTAATATCATTTATTTTATGATCGTGCTATAATCAATAAATATATATCGTAAAATAAAATATCAATAAAAAAAACATTGAACAAATAGATTTAATTGAAATAAATATCGTACTAATGAAGCATTAATTATTTTTTACGCGTTTATTCTTTCAATAAAAAGTCATCATTGAAGTTAATGTAATTAATTATTTTTTACGAGTTTATTCTTTCAATCAAAAGTCGTAATTGTAGTTACTGTAATTAACTATTTTTTTGACGGTGGTACTAAATCATAACTCTACATATAAAAAGTCGTAATTGTAGTTACTAATTAACATATGAAATGGATTATCTCCTTAAATGTTTTGAATGAAAAAGTCTCAGCATAACTCTATATATAAATGACATTAAAGAAAAATGATGAATAATAATATTTTTCTTAAATCGAAAATCAAATCAAAATTTGATAAACTCAAACCAAGAAATGGAATACCCATACAATTATATATATATATATATATAAGATCATTAGAGAAAAAAAGTGAATAAAATTATAATAAATTAAAAAATTTGGACCTCTTACAAGAAAACGACCTCTTCAATTTTCTCACTGTTAAAGAAATGAAGATGCTTTATAAAATAAAAAAAAATTTAAAAAAAATTAAAAATAATCTACAAAATTACGAAAATAATAGTACAAAGATCTCTCACACTTTAGTTTTATATATATATATTTCATATGTAATTATAAAAATATATTAAAACAGAGATGAAATTTAAAATAAATTTCAAAATTAGCAAGACGCAGATTAACTCTACCCCAAAAAATATAATTTTAGTTGCTGAATCAAATTTTCACGTGTTGATGAAGATTTAATTTGTAATTCTCTTCCCCTTACCCCCAAATTACATTCCCTTTTCGTTTCTAATTTCCAGTCACTCACATAGTGCCATGGTTGGATTATCTCCACAAAAAAGGGTCACGCAATTTACATAGGCATTTTCGTTTAATCTTAACCATCCACGTTACAACCTTTCACTACGTGTCATCATTTTAACACACTCAACCTTACCCTTATGACTAAAACCCCGTCATTTTAGCAAAACAACCCATAAATTTTTAAAAATTATCCGTGCACGTAATTTATGACGTGGAAATTCATATCCTAGTCAGCTCCCCCACCCCTTCCCCACTTCTTCACTTCACCAAAGTTTCACTCCTATATAAGTAACTCAAATATTTTCATTTTAATCAACTTCACAAAGAAAAGAAAGAGAAAAAAAAAGTCATTTATTTTTCTCCTTCACATAATTTTCCCCTCGCCGGAGATAACGACGACCAAGTCGCAAAATGAATATTCCGGCGATTTGTTCCTTTCTTCGCAAATGCAATGCTTGTGTTTCCGTTCATTACCGTCACGTTTTTCATGAAAAGTCTTAACCAAAAGCATACTCATTCGTTTGTTTTCCTCAGTTCTGAAGAGAGTTAAGGTATCCAAAGTTCGATCGATTTTATTTTTTCCTTTGTTTTTGAGTAAAACTATATATGAACGCTTTGAGAGTTATATCTGTGGTGAAACGGTGATAATGTGCAACTGTTTTTGTAAAGGAAGCGGAGTGATAGTTTTTGAGGATCATAGGTGAATTTTGATATTAATTTTCTTTTATCTGTGAGTTTTTTTATATTTTTCTGCGAAAATGGTCAAGTAATCTGTGAGGGTTTAGGCTGCTTTTAGTTGAGTGGTTTTATATGCAGAATTCTGTTTTTTTTAACATCATCAGAGTGAGTAGGTGGTTTAAAGTTCTGAAATTGAGCAGAACTGACAGAAAGAGTATAATTAGGCTTACAGAGAGTGAAAGAGTCTGTGTCTGTTTCTGTGTCTGTGTGCACCATTTTGATTGTGAAAGAGGATGCCTCCGACGAAAATTCAGCCGATCGATTCTCCGACAGACAGAGAATCGATCCAAAACGACACTGCTAAGCCTGTTGTGAAATCACGACTCAAAAAGTTTTTTGACCGGCCGTTCCCCAGCGTCTTACGGATTTCGTCAGCGACAGAGAAGCCGAATGCTGCCGGCGCCAGTAATGAATTGGCAGATGGAAAAGATGGAGCAATTCCTGAATTCGAGCCTAGCTCTGTTTGTTTGGCTAAGATGGTTCAGAATTTCTTTGAGGAGAACAATGAAAAGCCTTCAGCTGCTAAATGTGGTCGGAATCGTTGCAATTGCTTCAACGGAAATAACTCCGATGACGAGTTTGATTTTGCTGACTCAGCACACTCCTCCTTTGGCGATTCTTCTGATGCTCTCAAGGTAAAAAAGCACAGCTTTAACTCTGAGAATTTCCTTTAAATTTTCCGTTCATCGTTTCAAATTTAATCTGATTGTTTTTTTTTTTATCACTATAATTCAGAGCTTAATTCCGTGTGCAACTGTTGTCGAGAGAAATCTATTAGCTGATATCTCACAAATCGTTGAGAAAAACAAAGCCTCTAAGAGTAAAAATGATTTGAGAATAATCGTCACCGATGAACTCTCGAAACTTGGCTACAATGCTGCTATCTGCAAATCCAAATGGAAAAAGGCTCCTTCTGTTCCTCCAGGTACATGATCTTCCTTATTCCTTATTGATATGTCCAATTTTGTTCAACTTTTGTACTGATTTTAATTTTTTTTTATTTTTGGAAAATGTTCAGGTGAATATGAGTACATTGATGTGATTGAGAAAGGAGAAAGAGTGTTGATTGATGTAGATTTCCGATCGGAGTTTGAAGTTGCCCGATCAACTAGCAGTTACAAGGCGGTTCTTCAATTGCTGCCGTTCATCTTCGTCGGAAATTCCGATCGGCTTCTGCAGATAGTTTCAATTGCCTCGGAAGCAGCTCGACAGAGTTTGAAGAAGAAAGGCATGCATATCGCTCCATGGCGTAAAGCTGAGTATACAAAAGCCAAATGGCTTAGCCCACACACTCGAACCGCGGAAGCCACAGAGGAGAGTGAGTTCAAGGAGAAGCTCCTTGTTGAGAGTAAACAAATATCTGATTTTGAATTTGGAGAATTAGAGCTGATTTTTGGTGGGAAATCATCTTACGACTCCAACTCGTGGGCGTTGCTTTCATCACCACCGACGCCGGTGAAATTTTCCGGCAGCGAGGAAGAGAAACCGGTAATGATGACGTGGGAACCTCCCGCATTGAAGCCCAAAAATTGTGAGAGAGGAAACAAAGTCATCGTCCCCGGATTGGCTTCCCTTCTCAGGGAAAAGCCCTAAGAAATTTTGTTTTATTTTTCTAACTTTGATAAGAAATCTAGTAATACAAAATATAAACATATAAAAAATATAGAGAAGGATGATCGGAATCCTTTTTTCCCCTTTTCCATTCTCCGTTGTCTTTCCATTTTAGTTTTATCTCGCAAGAGGTCTGTAATAAGAAAATCTAGAACTATCCTTTGCTGTAATAATTTTCCAAAATGCAAAAAAAAAAGAGAAGAAAATAGAGAAACAAATTATTATTACTATCATTTGTCATGGTTAAATTTCCATATGTTTCCTAATTAGGGAACAATCTATATTTTCTGCTTTATTTTAGATATATATATTTGTTCATATGAGAAAAATAAGTTTTTGGGAGAATAGAATGCAGGGGGGGTGATGGGGATGACGGAAGGAACTCGTGCCATCTTGAACGCCGTGAAGAGGAGGCAAAGCGGTAAGGGTTTTTTAGCCCGAGTAGAAGTCATTAGAATAACGTGATGTGTGATGTCAATTGTTTTTATTTTATTCTCTTATTAACTCCAATTCATTGTAAGATTGAAGGTAAATGGTATAAATCTGAAATATTATAGGTTTAAAGAGTTGTCTTTGTTAAAGAATATTTTATTATCTAAAATGGGATTTTTCGTGTAATCAAATTAATCGAATCTAACTAAACAAACATTAGGGAGGAAACAAAACAGGAAACTTTTGAAATTTACTCGATTATCTTTTTACTTAACATATTGTTTTTATCTTTAATTGAACAAGTGTGATTTGTGTGGGTGAACAAACTTGATCTCCTTTTTAACTGTGTGAGCTTTTGTTAATTTGATGATGGGACAAAGTTGGGAGTGGAGAAAAAAAAAGTGAAAGTTACAAAAATTAGTGAGCTTTAACACGTGGTTGAAATATATTGGGAATGGTAAAAATTAAAAATAATAGTTCTCTCTTATTTCAAGTCTCAACTCCCAAGTAAGGAATACTTTTCTTGAATTTACACAACTATTTGACTGTTTGTTGGGTTTTTATCACTCACACACGATTGCTTAGCTTAATTAATTTTCAATTATTTTAAATTTATTTATTTAAATATAGAATTTATAAATGATTAAATATATTGTACACGATTGAGTTAATTAATTTTTATTTAGTTAATATTTATTTAATAAAAAATATAAATTATTAAGTTTATTTTTTATATGGTTGAGCTAATTAATTTTCAGTAACTCCAAATTATTTGACTGAACTTAAAATTTATGAAATTTTTGGATTTTATCGTTCACGCAGTTGAGTAGTCAAATTTCAATTACGTCAAACTTATCTGATTTACCTTTTACGCGGTTTGAAGTAGTTAATTTCAATTATTTCAAACTTGTCATATTAAAAAATTTATGATTTATTGCATTTTAATTCTGAATAGTGAATTTTAATTACATCAAATTTATCTAATTTTATTTTTCACGTGATTTGACAAGTAAATAGAAACCGAGAGAGTATATCTCATACAATTGAGTTAATAAATTTGCTATTACATAATATTTATTTAATAAAAAATATAATAATTTTTATATGATTGAGCTAATTAATTTTCAATTACTGTAAATTTATTTGATTTAGCTTCACATTTATGAAATTTTGGATTTTATCGCTCACCCGATCGAATAGTCAATTTCAATTATGTTGAATTTATTTGCTTATTTTCCACGCAATGTAAAATAGTTGATTTTAGTTATTTCAAACTTATCTGATGATAATAAAATTTATGATTTATTACGTTTTAATTCTCATGTCGTTGAATGGTAAATTTTAATTACATCAAATTTATCTAATTTTATTTTTCACATGATTTGATAAGTAAATAGAAAAAGAGAGAATATATCTCATACGATTGAGTCAATAAATTTTTAATTACTTAATATTTATTTAAGAAAAAATATAATATTTTTTATACGGTTGAACTAATTAATTTTCAATTACTGTAAATTTGTTTGACTGAACTTCACATTTATGAAATTTTTGATTTTATCGCTCACACGGTTGAATAGTCAATTTTCAATTATGTCAAATTTATCTGCTTATTTCCACGCAATGTAAAATAGTTGATTTCAGTTATTTCTAGCTTATCTGATGATCATAAAATTTATGATTTATTGTGTTTTAATTCTCATGTCGTTGAATGGTAAATTTTAAATACATCAAATTTATCAAAATTTACTTTTCACTCAATTAGACAAGTAAATAGAAACGGAGAGAGTATATCTCATACGATTGAGTTAATAAATTTTTAATTACTTAATATTTATTCAATAAAAATATAATATTTTTTATACGATTGAGCTAATTAATTTTCTATTACTGTAAATTTATTTGACTGAATTTTACGTTTTATGAAATTTTGGATTTTATCGCTCACCCCGGTTGAATAGTCAATTTCTATTATGTTAAATTTATCTTCTTCTTTTTTTTTCTTTTTTTTTTTTAAATTTATCTGCTTATTTTCCACGCAATGTAAAATAGTTGATTTCAATTATTTCAAACTTATCCGATGATCATAAAATTTATGATTTATTGAGTTTTAATTCTCATGCCATTGAATAGTAAATTTTAATTACATCAAATTTATCTAATTTTATTTTTCATGCGATTTGACAAGTAATTAGGAACAGAGGAAGTATATCTCATACGATTGAGTAAATTAATTTTTAATTACTTAATATTTATTTAATAAAAAAATATAATACTTTTGATACGATTGAGCTAATTAGTTTTCCTTTACTGCAAATTTATTTGGCTGAACTTATCATTTATGAAATTTTGGATTTCATTGCTCACGTGGTTGAATAGTCAATTTTAATTAAGTCGAATTTATTTGATTTTACGTGGCTGATTTTATCTTTTAGGTGATTTGAAATAGTTAGTTTCAAGTATTTCAAACTTATATGATAATCAAGAAATTTATGAATTGTTGCATTTTAACTCTTACGTGTTTAGATTAGTTAGTTTTAATTACTTCAAACTTATATGATTTTACCTTTCACGTGGTTGAATAGTTTATTTCAATTACATTGAACTTATTTAATTTTATCTTTTACATAGTTGAATAGTTAATTTTTATTACATCAAACTTATATAATTTTGCCTTTTACGCGATTTGAAGTAGTTAGTTTCAAATTTATAGTGTTAAATATGCTATAAACTTTGTGTGACTAACTATAAAATTTGTGACACTAACGTGGTTCGACATACACGTGTAACACACGTATCGAGACATTAATTAATGTAAATATAAAAGTTCTGTAAAATTTCATTAAATATATCTTGTATTCATTAGTTGAATATGAATAATCAATATGGATAAATTTATTGATTATATTTCTTTTAAAATTTGTAGTCTCAAATATGTTATAAAAATTTGTGTGACTCACGTGATTTAACATTTATGTGTGACATATGTGTAATATAAATATGAAAATCGAGTAAAGTTTAACATTGAAATTAAATTCATAAATTTCAAATTTTAAATCCATCTATGCACATAGACGACTTACTTAAAGTAAATATAAAGCTCAACTAAATTTCATTAGATATATTAACTTGAATTAAAAATCTAAAATTGAATAGTAAAATTGAATCCATTGAATTTAAATTTTAAATTGATCTCTACCCATAAACAACTTAATTAATTTTGAATTGAGTGTTGCCAATTTGATTAGTTACAAACTTTTGAAGGTCAATGTAACAAAAAAATTAATAAAATAAATCAAAATAGAGTAGGTCAACAAATTCAAAGTGGAAATTTATAACCGTCTACGTGAGTACGTGACCAATATTTAACAACAAAAAACATAGCAAAATACGAAAGATTTTTTTAAAAAAAAATATTAGAGTTGTAAGTTTATAGGTTACATTTATTAGAAAACTACTTTGTTTTACAAGCAGAAAGAAGATAAGGTTTTTCTAGAAATCAATATATAAAACTAGTGTACCTCTCTTATAGTTTTCAACAAAAGGCTATTTTTAATAAACAGTGACAGGAACAAAAATTTTAAAAAGTTAGAATTATTTATATACATACATGTAACAATATTTTTCGCTTATATATTATGTAATTTTATGATAAAGAAATTCAGTTGAGCCACTTCAATAAACATCGAAACAAAAGAATCAACTAACCAAGACTTTACTGTAAAAATACAAATTATTTCATTGCAACTTTTTAAAAAATATATAGGCTAGGCACTAAAAAGATTTTAAAACATAAAATGATGAATTAAAACTTTTTGGGCATATTCCATGAATATGTTTTTAATGAAATCATTAGCAAAGATTAATTTGTGTTCTAATTGATCCCAGCTTGGAGGCACTAACCATTTTTTTTTACTTTCCAGATTAGCACATAAAGTTTATTAAATTAAAATATTTAACTCTTAATTTTCTGACAACCAATTGTGTTAGACCACACAAGTCTTTTATATCTCTGATTAAACCCACTCTGGCAAAAAAACCTAATCTGCTTGTCATATTTGATCGCACATATAGTAACTTATTAATATTATATATATTATTCCTTTCTTTTTAATTATCGTATTATTTAATGTTGTCATTGTTTATTTTTACATAATTGTAATTTTTTTCAAATTTGCTTTGACATGCTTTATTGAATAGAGGGTATATCAATAATAATATCACTACCTTCATAAGATAAACGTATAATTTGCATACACTTCTTTCTCAAACTTTGCTTATGAAATTATACTGAATACTTTATTAAAGTAATTCATCCCTTTTAAATATTATAAAGTAAAATATTAGTATTTCTCTAGAATTTTATTTTAATATATCTACACAATGATTGTGGTGGGGGGCTTTTGGCAATCCATTGTGTGTAGTGTATATCCCTATTATTAATAAACAATTTTATTTTTTTAACCTTATTTTATTTGTAAAAAACAAAGTAGGTGGGGTCCAGTAACAGTTAGAAAAACTCAGAGAACCAAAATTAGATGAGATGAGGAGTTTGTAGGGTAACTTTCTTTTTTATAAAATAGTAGTAGTAATTATTTTATATTATTATTATTATTATTGGCAGTAGGGTCCGGATATCTGTACAAAGCAAAAATAAGAAAAAGCTATTGCCCAAAGCTTTGACAATAATAATAGCTTTATGAAAGCAACCCTTCACCTACTCTCCTTTATCAAACTTTATTTATTTTCATTTTTTCCTCAATTGTGGTATTGGAATTAAGATTTGTAAAGTATTGTCTATGGTAAAATTTGAATCCTAGTCAGCTACTTCTCCACTTTACCCATGTTTCACTCCGCGTCTCAATTTTTTTTAGTTTAATTAACTTCAACTTCACAAAGAAAAGAAAGAGAAAATAAAAAGTTATTCATATTTCTCCTTCACTTAGTTTTCCCCATCCCGGAGATAACGAATACCTTGTCGGTAAATGAATATTCCGGCGACTTGTGCCTTTCTTCGCAAATGCAATGCTTGTGTTTCAGTTCATTACCGTCACGTTTTCCATGAAAATTCTTCACCAAAAGCACACTCATTCGTTTCTTTTCCTCAGTTCTGAAGAGAGTTAAGGTATTCAAAGTTTGATCGGTTTTATCTGTGATGAAATGGTACGGTGATGATGTGCAACTATTTTTGGTAATGGAAATGGAGTCGATACTCATTGAGAATCGATTTAGGTGAATTTTGATATTAATATTCTTATATCTATGAGTTTTTCTTTCTGCGAAAAAGGCGAAATTGTCTATGAGAATTTAGACTGCTTTTGGTTTTAGACGCAGAATTCTGATTATTTTTTTTGACATCATAACAGTGAGTAGGTGTTTAAAGCTCTGAAATTGAGCATACAGAGAGTATAATTAGGCTTACAGAGAGAGTCTGTGTGCACCGTTTTGATTGTGATAGAGGATGCCTCCGACGAAAATTCAGCCGATCGATTCTCCGACAGACAGAGAATCGATCCAAAATGACACCGCTAAGCCTGTGGTGAAATCGCGACTCAAAAGGTTTTTTGACGGGCCGTTCTCCAGCGTCTTACGAATTTCGTCGGCGACAGAGAAGCCGAATGCTGCCGGCGCCAGTAATGAATTGGCAATTGGAAAAGATGGAACAGTTACTGAATTCGAGCCAAGCTCTGTTTGTTTGGCTAAGATGGTTCAGAATTTCATCGAGGAAAACAATGAAAAGCCTTTAGCTGCTAAATGTGGTCGGAATCGTTGCAATTGCTTCAACGGAAGCAACAATGATAGCTCCGATGACGAGTTTGATTTTACTGACTCAGCACACTCCTCCTTTGGCGATTCTTCTGATGCTCTCAAGGTAAAAAAATATAGCTTTAACTCTGAGCAATTTCCTATGAATTTTCCGTTCTTCATTTCAAATTTAATCTGATTGTTTTTTTTTTCCACTATAATTCAGAGCTTAATTCCGTGTGCAACTGTTGTTGAGAGAAATTTATTAGCTGATATCTCAAAAATTGTTGAGAAAAACAAAGCTTGTAAGCGAATAAACGATGTGAGAAAAATCGTTACCGATGAACTCTCGAAACTTGGCTACAATGCTGCCATCTGCAAATCCAAATGGGAAAAGGCTCCTTCTGTACCTGCAGGTACATGATCTTCCTTAGTCATTATTGATGTGTCCAATTTTGGTTAACTTTTGTACTGATTTCACTTTAAATTTTTTTGAAAATGTTCAGGTGAATATGAGTACATTGATGTGATTGAGGAAGGAGAAAGAGTGTTGATTGATGTAGATTTTCGATCGGAGTTTGAAGTTGCCCGATCGACTAGTAGTTACAAAGCAGTTCTTCAATTGTTGCCGTTCATCTTCGTCGGAAATTCCGATCGGCTTCTGCAAATAGTGTCTATTGCCTCTGAAGCGGCTCGACAAAGTTTGAAGAAGAAAGGCATGCACATCGCTCCATGGCGTAAAGCTGAGTATATAAAAGCCAAATGGCTTAGCCCACACACTCGAACCATTCTACCTTCTGCAACACCAACTGATACCGCCGAGAAAACGGCCGTAGCTGAAGCCGAAGCCGAAGCCACAGCGGAGAGTGAGGTCAAGGAGAAGCTTGCTGAAGAAGTTGAGAGTAAAGAAATATCTGATTCTGAATTTGAAGAATTAGAGCTGATTTTTGGTGGGAAATCGTCTTACCAGACCAAATCGTTGACGTTGCTTTCATCACCACCACCGCCGGTGAAATTTTCCGGCAGCGAGGAAGAGAAGCCGGTAATGATGACGTGGGAACCTCCCGCATTGAAGCCCAAAAATTGTGAGAGAGGAAACAAAGTCATCGTCCCCGGATTGGCTTCCCTTCTCAGGGAAAAGCCCTAAGAAATTTTGTTTTCTTTTTCTAAATTTGAAAAAAAAATAAAATCTACTAGTACAAAATATAAACATATAAAAAATATAGAGAAGGATCGGAGTTTCAGATTTAGATCGGAAATCCTTTTTTCCGTTCTCCGTTGTATTTCCATTTTCGTTCTGTTTCGCAAGGGTCTGTAATAATAAAATCTAGAATTATCCTTTGCTGCAATAATTTTTCAAAATGCAAAAAAAGAAAATAGAGAAACAAATTATCCTTACTGTCTTTTCACTCTTCTGTTAAGGTTAAATTTCCTCAGAAATAATCAATATCTATATGTTTCCTACTAAGGGAACAATCTGTATTTTCTCCTTTATTTATATATATATATACATGTATTTTCGTTGATACATATCTAAGCATATTTTTTTAGCTTAATACAACGCCAAAATTTAAATTTGTAAGTAAATTTCATTTAGATATTCGAATTACTATTCGTTTCAATTAAGCACAAGTGATAAAAGTGTGCATATCTAGATACTTCGGATTGAAATTTGAAAAGAACAACGTGTGTGTGCTCTAAAAGAGTCTATTACATAGCTAAATTAACCACATAAACTATGTCATCTCCTTCAGTTATACACATCTGTCTTGATTGAAATATGTCTCACATTTTACAACTTTTTGATGCTAATGCATATAATAAAAAGAGGTGACATGTTATAAGTGGTTAACTTATTTACATAAATGAACATTTGATAATACAGATAATATTTTTCTTCAAAATTTGAGTTGAAGTACCTAATAAAAATATTTTATCATATGTCCAGATGATCAATGTCATAATTTGAGTATCAATATAATATTTACCGACAAATTTAAATAGTTATCGATGTATTTTTTTTTTAAAAAAACTATGACATGGATATTTAGGATGGTCACAAGCACATGGGATGTGTACTATGAATTGGGGTCAAATCCATAAACACTCTGCTTATAAATACTCTGTTGAGAATTTGGAATGTTCGTTAGATTTGGGTAAAAAAAATAATTTAAAGCACATATTCCAAAATTGTACCATAAATAGAGAGTATTGGAAAAGTTGAATGACCCCTCTAATTCCTCTGTTTGATATTTTACAAAATTTGAGTTTGTAAATTTAAATTTAAAGACTTGTTTGGGCATAAAAATTATTTATTTATTTTGTATTTTTTAAATTTGAAAATTGATATTTAATTATGAAAATTTTAAATCAAATTTTAAGTTATATTTCAAATTTGAAAATTAACTTATAATTTCATTTTTTTTCAATTCAATTTTCACTTTTGAAGTAGTATTTCAAATTTGAGAAGTACATTAAAGTATGAATATTATTTTCTAATATTCTTAGAAAAAAATATGTAAGAGGAGGTGCATTACGCTTCAGTGAGGAGGTGCGAGAGGCTGTGGTAGGAGATATGCGGATGGAATAGAGCTAAGCTAAAAAAATATTAGGGAAATGAGATTAGACATGATATCAAACAACTTCATATTATCAAGGACATAACTCTAGATAGAAATGAATGACAGTTGCGTATCAGAGTAGAAGGTTAGTGTAAAGTAAAACTTTCATGTGCGAATAAGTTTTTACTTCATATAATTTGATATGGACGGACAATTTTTTACCATCGATCAAATGATATATTGAGAACGTGATTTTACATTTTCAGCATATACAATTTTGAATTCATTCTTAAAAATGAAAATAAAACTAAATTATTTCTATTTTTCGAATTACTACTTAAAAAGTAGAACTTTTTTGTATTTATCCGTTACAATAATGGGTCTCCAGTGTTTTAAAATAATGTGGTCCTTCTGAGTCCAAAGTACAGATATAGTTCTTTCTTCAACTGCCAACCCCACTTCTCCACTCCCTATGGTTTTTTTTTTTAAAAAAAAAATTCACTATCCTTTCTAGTTTGTTTTTAAATATGTTGACTAGGCTCAAAACAGATAATATCACATCATACTAAAAGTATACGTATATGAATTGTTTGTTTTAGCCCAATAATAGTTATGAGGAGGTCAGAGATGGAATGAAGGTGTAGGACTCGACTTAGTGCCTTTACCTGTTTAAGGACCGGTTTGCTATCTTTACCAGTAGCATAAAAAACGCATATACAAAAGAGAATCTAGTAGATTTTGATGATCGCAAGTAATTGTTGGGGACTAGCGTAAGGAGCAGAGTTGTGTTAGCATTAGGAGAGTGTATATATGTATTGCATTAGAAATGTAAGTATTGCTCTTGTATCATGTAGAAAACACAGTATAGAAAGAAAATTAACGTCTCAATTTTATTGATGTATCAATAATAGCTTTTCTACAGTAATCTCTTTCCTCGTGTCCTAATTTAATAAATATCAAAATGAGTAACTCTGGATCTAGATATCTATTAGCTTATTAATAGTATTGATGGATCATATGAAACTCAGTTCGAAAGAGAGATTATTAGGTATGTATAAAAAGAGTTTCGCATTGATAGCTGCAAAGAAAAAGAACTAGTTAACCTTTTGAAAAAAATCATAAGTTATACTCAAAGCAGACAATATCATAATATCATATTTGAGTATATTTAGATTGTTTTAGCAAAAATAACATAATAAAACACTTGCACATTAATGTTGTGGTGGTCTCAATTTGTTTACCAATTACAGTAAAACCTCACTAAATTAATATAGTTAGGACCGTGAAATATTATTATTTTGTAGATGTATTATTTAATCGATAAATTAATAATTATTAATTTATAGAGTATTTTGAGATTCAACCTTGTGATGCTGGAATAATAAGAGTTTCAAGATGCATTATTGGAACACATTTTATTGTAGGATATTAGAAGGTTATGAAGTGGAACATGAAACCTATCAAGGAAAGATTAATGTTTTGGATGCTATCAATTTTGCAATCCCGACTTGGACGACAAATATTCAGCAAGAGAAAACAAAAATTATTTTCGACATTGCAATATTTATTTGGAGGGTGAAAACTTAGAGAATTTGAATGAACCCACTTGTGAAAACATCATTCATGAACTTGAGGTCATAATTAATGATCTCGGTTATCGCAATAAAATAGACGTAAATAACTTATTAGATTATCCGTGTGAAAGTGAAACATATTCAGACGTTCGGAGCTTAGAAGAAATTGTGGATACTAAAAAAAACAATGTTGATGATGAAGTTGTAAATGATACAGTACCTTTGGAACTAATTACGCGTAAAGAAATACTTATCATATCTAGAACTCTTCACAATTTTATGGTATAGTTCGAATAGACAACACCAAAACTTTTGAATGCAATAAGAAAAGTTAGAGATGAACTTCAACTAGATTTAAAGTTTAACAAAAAATAAAACATAATAGAATCATATTTCACTAAATTGTTTTAGATATATTTATACTTTTAAAGAATTATTAATTTATAATATTAATGGGACCATATATTTATATAGGGGTTTTTTAAAAATATATTATCTTATTATCTTATCGAAATATGTGATTTTTTCCATTGGCCCAAGTCGGGACCAGAGAAAAATATTATCTTGGAGAGATTATTAATTTATGAGGAACTTTCACATATAGCCACTCAAAATATTTTAATCATGCTTCATAGCTATAGTTTGATAATTACGATTTGTAGCTACATGTTATAGGGAAGAGAGTGGCGAGCGAGAGTGGAGAGAGAGGAGAGAGGCGGCGAGAGTGGAGAGAGAGGAGAGAGGCGGCGAGAGTGGAGAGAGGCGAATTGTATATGTATATCTGTCAAAATAATGTATAAATGTAACTGACATACATATGTATTTATATATCTGGCGAGCGAGACTGGGAGAAGGAGGAGAGAGGCGAGCGAGACTGGTAGAGAGTGGAGAGAGGCGAGTGAGAGAGGTCAGAGAGTGAAGAGAGGCGAATTGTATATGTATATATGTCGAATTATACATATGCCAAAATAATTGTATATATGTATATGTATCAAGTATTGTATTTGTATATCTACATTTGTATTGTATATCCAATCTCTCTCGCTTTATACAAACACAAATTATACATTTGTGTTTGTATAAAGTGAGAGAGAGAGAGACTGGGCAGGGAGAGGAGAGTGGCGAGCGAGAATTCCAGAGAGATAGGGGAGAGGCGCGAGAGAGAGAGAGAGAGAAGAAGAGAGGAGAGAGGCGAGAGAGAGAATGAAATTATACCTTAAAGTTAGTTTCAAATTGTAATTAATGCAAACTATAGCTATGGTAGATAATTAAGTAGTATAAGTTTGCTTAGCTACGTAATTTTCTCTTATTTATCGAGTATTAATTTAGTGAGGTTTTACTGTATCTCCCACATAGAGGATTAGTTTTCTTCAACCATCCAAAAAAGGAAAATAAGAGAGAAAAGGAAATGTAGTTGAGATTAAACATGTGCCTAATCGTAGATTAATTAAGTTAATAATTAGTTATGCATTTAAGAAATACCTGTCCTTTCAATTTTTTTTTCTTAATTCAGATAGAAAGATAAGGTGAGGCTGTTTTTTTGGGAAATTGCATGCTAGACAAGTCAAAAAAGTCTTTAAAATTAGTACTCTACTTATTAGAGTTAGGTTTATCCTAATATTTAAATCATAATTAATGTTCTTTTAGTATAATAAGATTGGAGTTAAACCTAACTTATCTATATCATTATATTATTTTTGCTAAAATTGGATTAGACTTAAATTTCTCCAATGTAGTACTAAATTATCCAACATGCTCGGTTGGACGTCGAATTCTTTTTTGGTTGTTATGTATTTTTGTATTCGAAAGTTACTGACTCAACTAATTTGATAACTCCACAGAAAAAGTAAAACTACAAAAAATAAATAATCTTTTCTTCGATATTTATTATTTGCTCATTCAATTATTCCCTAATTACCATGATGGCCTTGTAGCTTAATGTTATTGTGACGTCTATGACAAAAAGACAGTCTGATAAGGTAGGGTTGAAAAGATAATTGACATACTTTTAGGCTAGAATCGAAGAAATGGAATATATGATGCCTTACGTAAATCCCATGTAAGGAATGAGGGAAAAAAATAAAGTATTATGTAAGTCACAACATAAAATTTACATGATACATGTATTTTTGTGCTCGATATAATATAAGCTCAAGTGACAAATATTTCTTCTTTAGTTAACTTAAACTAGATTAGTTAAACTTTTTTAGTTAAATCTTTTTTTTTTTACCATTTTTTCTAGGTAAGTCGATAAATTACATTGTCCAAGGTTAACTATCAATTGTTAAAAGGGTTACATCTAAATTGTTCTTAGTAATTATGTGTAACCTTGTTTCTGGCTTCTCCTTACCTTCTCATTTGAGTCGAGAATTAATCTATCGAATATAATACTTACTGTTTCTAAACACTAGTTGTAGCCTGTATCTTTTTATTAGACTCCAAATATAGTACAATTATCCCTTAAAATTGTACTACTACAAACTATCTAGAGAAAAAAATAATACAATATTTGTAAATTAATGGCACTACCAAGAAGATAAGGTAAGATTGAGAGAAGCAAACTGTTGAGTGTTCCTTTCACTAATCATTCAAATTGATTGATTTGTAATTTGTTTAGTTGGCTTCATCAATTAGATATCCAACTTTATATATTTAAAATCAATTATTGATATTTTTAAATTAGCTTTAGTTGCCTTTTTTATAGATCACCTTGCATCAGCAGTCCATTTTCCTTGCCAAAAATCAAGCACAAGTAAAGGAGTAAGTGGGAAATTATATTGAAAACTTGTAATTAATCTTGCTGTTTAAGTTAATCAACAAATAAACTTGACTATGATCCACTAACTGCAAAATAATATATACCAACTTGATTAGGTTACTTACAATCTTATATTTTTCTCAAGATTATAATAAGCCGTTTGGTGTGAGGTATTATAAGGTATAATATAATAATCTCAGGATAAAATACTGTGTTTGGTTGAAGGTGTTAGGTAGTCATAGGATTATTTATCCCACCATTTATATCTTAGTGATAGGATAAGTTATCTCATATACATGAGAGGATAATTTATTCCAGAATAACTTATCCTGAGTTAGTTAATCCCCCAAGATAACTTATTCCCAACCGAACGACCCATAAGAACTAACATTTAAGTACCACTTGACACGATAGTACTCCTATGTACTATATCCTCCATGATCCTTTTTACATAACTCTATTAGTTGCTCATGATCTAATAGGTTGATCATTTTTTAGTCATGACTAACCCGTCAATGGAATGTCTAAAAAATTTACTTATTTTTCCAAAATTTTATTTTAAAAAATTATTTGGACATAGAATTGCTACAATGTTTTAGAATTCGAAAAACTACGAAAAAAACAGTTTTCACAATTAACACTCCAAATCACTCACAAAAATTCAAAAATATTTTCAATTTGTATTCATGTCCAACCCAACTCTAATTTTCTTCGAATTTTACAATTTTCATGTCCAAATACACTGCTGGACTCTCTACATTGTATTGTTAATTATATATAATTGGGTAATAATACAACAAATTAAACTATATAATTCCCCAATTCTTTAATAGTTTGAATGTAACCTTATATGGGTTGTACACCTAATTTTCATGGAAAGGTAGGGGAATAGAGATAATAAAACTAAAGTTTGAATTTGACAAGAAGTTAAAAAATAATTATTAGAGGGATTTATTAATGAAAGATTTTTTAAAAAATGTTTGTTGGGTTGTTGAGAAAACAGGTAAAAGAGGGTATGATTTTCTAGTCAATAGAAATTTCAACCACTTTTTCAAGGTAGCTAAACGGATAAATTTTTACCTCTTTTTGTTACCATTGGTCATTTCTTAAATGGAATATCACACACTTTTAGTCTATGCAACTTATAATATCTATTGAAAAACATTTGCTATATAAATGAGTTAGTTGTAATTTTAGTTTAATACATATTCTTTGGTGGCATTTCTTGATTTTAACGTTGGTAAAGTTGAGTCATTTCAATGGGTAGACTTACCAAATAAGGCATCATTCATCTTTTGTAATAACTTGATTCAACTATTAAGGTATTATCTACTTTGGATCTAGATCCGCCCTTGATTTTAATCCAAAAGGTGTCTCGACAATTGATTCTAAACCTATTCGTATAAGGTTCTTAACTTATTTTTTTCTCATTCCAATGTGTGATTCGTCTAAAGTGTAATGTGTACCCCTTCTTCAGAGGTTGTCCGACATCATGGGCGTCACATAATCCTACTCTAATCTCATCTGCAATGACCTTGGTCTAACTGTTAAGATATTGTCTGCTTTGGACCTAGCTAGGCCTGCACAGATTTGTACCTTGGGTTTTAACTCAAAAAGCATCTTGATAATTGATTCTAAACCCATTCTTGGTAGGTCCCTAATTTTCTTCTCCTATTCAGATGTGAAATTCACCTAAAGTGTAATGCACCACTTCTTTATAGACTTGCCCTCCGTCATGCATGCCGCGCCATTAGACCCATACAAACAAAATTAAGAAACTATATCCAAACTCGAAAACTTTACCCCCCTTTTTTTTCTATATAAAAACAAGAAATCTATCTAAACGTTTTTGTCTAAAAGGAGCAAAATATCATTCATGGTATACTTATGCAAATAGAATCCTAAGATGAAGTGCATTGATATACATGGACTAATAAAACATAGATTGAGAATGAAATTATAACATAATTAGGTAGAAATAGTGGATAGGAAAACAACTTGTCACTAATACCCATCTCAAAATGGTTATAGCTATCCATACGTTTAATGTATAAATTGACATAAATGATTAATCAACCAACCAAAGTTTGGGGCTAAGTGTCGTATACCTATTTTTGGGATCACCATTTAACTTATATCTGTTATAATTTATTATTATTTTTCACAAATTTATCCACTTTGGCAATAATACAAATATATGTAACTGAAGTTAAAAATTCGCGCATGTCTTTAAACATATATTTTTTTGAAGTGCTTGTAAAAATTGATTAAAATTTTAATCACGTGTATTCAATTTATTTTTTTTAAGTGCTTGTAAAAATTGATTAAAATTTTTATCACGTGTATTCAATTTTTTTGGCCATCTTTTTGGTTCTTCGATTAATATTTGAACTGCACTTGCAATATACCAATTATAAACATTTTGGTTTGGAGTTTGATTTGACGATCACCAACTTCAATCTCGTAGGTTTGAATTGATTTTGAAGTGACTAAAAATTAAATACTTAAGTTTTCATTTAAGTATGTACATGTAAGGTATTGATATGCATATATAATGTATCAATGGTATATAACGAATGTATACTTGTGTAGAGATGATGTATAACTATATGTGTATAAATATTATTGTCCAGAGTTGCTTCACAAAAAATGAATCAATTTGTGTCGCCTCAACTATTCCATTAAGTACTTACTACCTAGTACCTATCACCATTACAATTACAAGGTACCTCTACCGATGCAGTTTTAGGCATACAGGAAGAAGTCACCTAGCATATTTTGTTGTCATCGCGATATGAACACTGATATCCCATGTTTTAATCCAATTCATTGACCATTAACAGGTGCAACAAAGATGGTGTAATCTTACAGAGTCAGAGTCAGAGTCAAGGAGCAAGAAAATGATAGATTGATAGCAAATGGCTGTCTCATACAAGCTCAGAAAAGCCCACAAATGCATTGAGGTAGCAAAAAGAAATCACAAAATGCAAGCATTACTGGACTACTACATCTCTGAGCATTATTTGGTAGGTGCAATGAGGGGATGTGGGAAAAAAAAACTGCTTTAGCGCGTAATATAGATATATCAATAAGTAAACAGTCCACGCGAATAAAACATGGTGGAACTAACAGATGGCCATTGTGCATACCGAATGATAATCACTTGGCTTCATCTACTTCACTCTTTGCCATCGGCAGCACGGAGGGAGCCCAATTCGACTGGAGCTTGTGTTCCCACAACTTTGGATGATCCATAAGCAGACACATCGGCACCCTTTACCCTTTCTTTCTCAATTTGTTCCTTGATCCAGAAATATGTAATTCTCAACCCATCCTAAATCATTTGGAACAGAGATATTAGAAGTGCATCACTTGATACAATAACAAACACCAAAGGATGATCAAATGATCTAAGTTGATACCTTCAACTTCATATTAGGAGCCCAGCCAAGCTTTTCCTTGATGAGAGTGTTGTCAGAGTTTCGACCACGCACACCCTCTGGTCCCGGGATGTGATGGATTGGAAGGTTCTTGCCATCAAAGCTGAGGACTATCTCTGCCATCTCATTCATGCTTACCATCTCATCACTTCCGATGTTCACAGGCTCTCTAAAGTCTGATTTTGTTAACCTAAATAGGAATAAATTTGTTTGAGCAATGGAAATGCATCTCCGAAACAAAGTTTGACCAGTTACAGTTGCTAAAACATCACCAATTAGGATAACGATGTTCTGAAGGTCCTTTTATTTCCTTTCAAATTTCTTTCTGGTGAGTCATGGGGGTCAAGGGGAGGTCTGTTAGAATAATTTCTTACTTTAAAAACCGTGATTGTTGATCAAAACCATGCCAAAATCTCTCTTTTGCATTTTTTGCCATGATCTCTGAGGTGTCACAGGACTAAGCCCCACACAAGCTCACATATAAACTAAGGAGGCTCTCAGATTCTTTCCTGTCCTCTCTTCTTGACAAATTCAAATTTGGTTTACAGGACTCAGGACTCGGGAGGATTCAATTTAGTAGGTGGTCATTCGTATTGTATATACACACCTCCCATCAGAGGCGCATTGCTTGAAAAAACCTTTTACGTATTTCACTTTTCTTTCGTGGCCTGGGTTTTTTCTAGGGAAGGAGGTGTCTCCAAGCATAGAATCATGGGATGCTCAAATCCATACAGACAAAATACTTGAGTGACAGAGTATTCTCAATTAAAATTCCAGTCGAGAAATCTTATTTAGAGTTCCACATACCTCAGAACACCTTCAACACACTCATCAATGAAGGTGAAAGATCGAGTTTGCTTTCCATCTCCCCACATCTCGAATTTGTCAGTGGAAGTGAGGGCTTTTCTACAAAAAGCTGCTGGTGCTTTCTCGCGTCCACCTATAGTTTTAAGGAAAAGGTTGATCATTCCACGAAAAAAAACGACGACAACATAATGACATGCAATTTGCTTGAGTGGGATTACCTTTCCATGTTCCAAATGGACCATAAATGTTATGGAAACGTCCAATGCGACATTCAATTCCGAAGTCCTTGTTGTAGTGCTTACACAACTCCTCCGTTGCTAGCTTTTCTAAGCCATAAGCATCTTGAGGCTAAAATTAAAATAAAACAGTCATCAACGCTGCAGATTATCAAATTCCCAATACAGCCAAAGCTCATTGATTTAAGGTACAAACCTCTGCAGGCCAAGCATCAGACTCCTTTAAGCTCACGTTAGTTTCCAACTGCTTAAATTCAGGGTAGATGCAAGCACTTGATGCATAAAAGAACCTGTAACCAACATTTGAAAGGTCAATCTCTAGAAACTGTACTATCTCTTAGCTACTCTAACTCAACAAAGGGGATGAATACGGGAAATCAGAATTATCTACAAGGAAGAAATGAGCCCTATGGTGGCATTCATGACGGAATGAATATACTTGATACATTATATTAAAAGATCAAAAGCTAGAGGAATCAACAGGAAAAGAAGATGTGCTTGTCAGCCAAATTTTTCAGTCTATCCCCGCAAGTCCCAAAACCTTGAGACCACGGGTTGAAATCCCATCTGCCCAATGTCTTGTTTTGCCTCATAAAGGACCATGGTTGTAGATTGTAATGCTCCTAGATGACTTGTAATAGCATTTTGCTTTATTTTACTATATATTAGAAAAGGATTAGACATACAAAAATTGGCAGTAAATGCAGAAGGAAGTGATAGAACCCACAAAAGGAAAGGGGTGCGACAAATAGAAACAACTTCGTCATCTTTCTACACATGAGGTCTTGCATAACAAATTGATATCAGTAGACTCAACCATCTACAGGGAAATTGCAGTACTAACCTACACACAGAACTATGAACAACTTTTTATATTTGCACGTGTATAAATATTATTGTTTTCTTCTGTTCTCGGGTCACTGGGGGAAGCTTGTTGCAGAGGAGGTTTTTAAAGCACTGAATTTAGATGGCAACATTATCTCCCTTCTCCCACCTTTCTAAGGTAAGTCCTCCATCTTTTTAGAATGAACGAATGCCAAATGATGGTTAGCCATAGATAATTTTGCAAGTGAAATATCCATATGTTCATGTATCCTTTCATCTTAAGAATAAATTAAAAAATGCCAAACAAAAACCAATAGCCCTTTTGCATTAAAACACTAGTGTGACGCTTAACACTAAACAAATCTCCCTCAGAAAGCAGGAGAGATTAGCTAACCTCTTAACACTATTTATTCTTGAAGCCTCCATCATGTTAAAGCTGATCATAGTATTGTTATACATGATCACTGAGTGATTGGACTGAATGAAGCCCATACCTCCCATATCGGCAGCGAGATTGAACACATGATCAACTCCTTTTGTGACTTTCAAACAGTTATCCATAACCCTGAGATCAACAAGATGGAACTCATGACAAAACATGTCCTCAGACATGTGCTCATTCTTCTTCCAGTCAGAAGCAATAATGTAATGCCCCTCGGTCTTCAAACGCCTTGCAATGTGTGAGGCAATAAATCCACCAGCTCCTGTAATAGAGACCCGAAGCTTCTCTGAAGGCCAGTAGGGCTCCCTCTCAAGGTTTTCATATGTGTATTCTCCATAAGTGGTTTCAACAGAAGTTCCCATTCTGTGCACAAAATACCATCATTAGAAGTAAAAAGTAGGGATACTAGGCCAAATAGAGGCAAAGCTCGAGATACTAGGAACATAACAGAATAAAACTCACTGGATTATCAAAATACTCCTAAAACAACAGGACAAGATCAAAGAAGTGAATCTCCGCGTGGTTAATACAGAAACAACAAGTCCAAGCCATACATCTAGATGGCTGAAGGACAAACTCTAGGTGTAAAGCACATAAATGAATATAAAGAATAAACTTTTATCTGACTACACTACGAATTACATTAAAAAAAGGAGGTTAAAAAGGGTAAGGGTCAAATTTGTCCCAGTCCTCTTGGAAATTGTTCAATTTTGTCATCCGTTATACTTTGGTCTAATGTTTCCCCGTTGTTAGGAAAAAGTCTCATAATCGCCACTGATCCCTAATGGAACTAACTCCTCATTCATAGACAGAACTTGAGGAGTAAATTGGACCTCTTTTCCTCGAACAATTTGAGCACATGGAGTCCACCCCTAATCACGTTGGAGCTCCATCAATGCGAACAGAAAAATACAAGACGATTTGCTAACAACAACGACATCCATGCACTATTGACAAAATCGAGTTATCACAAATAGTACATGGGCAAATTTGAACCTCCCACAAATAAGGAGAGAAACAAGTATACTAGTAGAACCACTCCATCTCAACCAGTTAAACAAAACACAAAAACTACACCATAAGACAAAAAGATTCCCTTTTTTCAACAAGGAAAACAAAAAAAAGATTCACTAAACAAAAGCTTATTCATATCACAGCATTAAGATATAATTGCATAAAGAACAGAAAAATCTATAAACAGAACTAAAAACTATACCTTAGTTCAACCCCTCCACAAATTAAGCACTAAACGATACAACAAATCCACTTAAAACACCCAACTTAAACAAAAAAAAAGTATTGAAATACCAAATAGATCAATAAAATTAGAATCTTTTTCCACCCCAGAAGAAAAAGAGAGCAAAAAGTGTACTAAAACCTCAAAATCCAAAAGAAGAAAAGCACCCCAGAAAAGTTATAAACAACCAAATCACATTAAAAACTACTTAAACCCCATAAACTGAAATTAAAGATTCAAACAGAAAACAAATCAAAATTAAAATTTCAAAACAAAAAACAAAGACAGAGAGTGCAATATACCTAGAAAAATTTGAACTTTTGAGGTCTTGAAGAAGATGAAGAAACTCAATAATGAAAAGGGGCTATGTTCTTTTTGATGTTTTTTTGGGGTAATAGATCTTTATCTTTATAGAGCTACTGAATAATTTCCAAGTTGCAGGGGTTTCTTGGTTGAAGATTATTATAGTAGGCAATACATTTATGTGGACCAGAATTTATTGAAACAGAAAAGGGTTGTGTCTGATCTGTAATTAAAAAAACATAGAAATAGAGTCGGTTTGAACAAAATCATCTTCAATATCCATTTTCATTGGTCTGTACTCTGTAACAATTCTAGGCCTTGAAAAATGCATCACATGCCCAATGAATAGATGTTTTTTTAAAAAAATATGTATTAATTATTCGATATTCAAAATTTGATTGGATTAGTTCGAATTCATATTACGTAGAACCCAATTAAATAAGTTGGTATGTCGATAATGCGAATAAATATAGTAATTCTATAGCTAGATTTGAGATGAAATTCGACAATTGCTCTAGGGTATCATATTTAGGGAATACGCATTCGACTCGCTTTGAATTTTGTCTTTAATCGGTTGGTAATTCTCTTAGTAGCTAAGGTGGAGCTTGCTTTCATGTGGTTTATGACTTTAAAAGTGTTTTCTTTCTTCATCTGCCTCATCTATTTACTTAGTTGACTATCATATAAAGTGTGATACATGCCTTCTAAAATAGGATTTAGAAAACAGACTTCTTGCTCTATGATAAAAGAACTCTATATAACGTTTTTGTGTTTTAAGGAGGGTATACTATAGTTATAATAGATTAATATGCCGCTTGTATAAACTATGGCTACTTAAAATACTTACATAAATAGGTATATCAAACTAGAAATGTTGTTTGAAGTAGATTGGAAGGAAATCATCAAAATAATGATTTAAATAGAAATTTTGGAGAATGAATTTTGAGAAAGTAGAGTAGAAAATAGTATGAGAGTGCTAAAATAGTTGTAACAAATGAACACGTTTAATTCATCATTCTTTATATGAGGGTGAAGCCAAAAATCCACGAGGGAATTAAATGTTATATTTGTGATTAGAATATATATTTCTCCATTCTAGATGATTAAAAAATCTATGCGTATAACAATATTTTTTTTTTATTTGGACATGATAATTGTCTGATACGTCAATCTTCTTCGTTTCATGTGAATATGTTTGCCATTATTGAGCTTTGACTCAAAATTTCTAGTTAATAAAAATATTCGATGATCTCATCATATTCATAGTATTTTTCTTTTATTCGGTAAGTGAAAGAGAACTATGTGGAAACATTTATCGAATTTAAACTTAGTTTAGTATTGATCACTTACATAAAACAAAAAGTAATTGTCGTATATATATATATATTTTTCCAATGTTAGAGATACGATTAACTAAGCACTTAGCATAAAACAAAAATTAATATGTCATGTACCATATTGATTAGGAGTAATATTAAATATTATCATATGATTGGGGAGTTGGTGGCCAAATAAAATATAATCAAACACATCATCTGTCCTAATTTATAATATTTGAGTGATCAAGCTGGGATTATATATCATATTGATTTGACTTGTTTCATAGTATGTTGTGGAAGAAAATTTAGATATGTAATTGAATTCTTGAAAGTTGTAAGGATTTGTTTGACTGTGAAATAAGTTATTTCGGTATTAATTATTTTGATATTAGTTATTTTATGATTGTTATCTCACCCTTAATGTGAGATGAAAATAACACTAACAATTCCGAAATAAGTTATCCCACAATTACTCTTCAGGGTGGCTCAGTGGTTTGGACTTGGGACTTCCATGTTGGATGTCTCAAGTTTGAAACCCACTACCAGCGAAAGCAAGAGGTTACCTTCTGAATCGAGCTCGTCACACCAGGCTTGCCTAGTGTAGGTTACCTCTCCCATTTGATTTGCAAGCTATAGCATAGAAGCATGGTTTTTACCCAATATAAAATGAGCCCCAAGTGTTATATTATACTAAATCATCATAATAAAATATAATTTTATTATTAATATTTTTTAAAATAATAGTGAGAGTTGGTGTATAAAGTAATGCATTTAACATTTTGTCTCAGCTTGCATATCGAAACCTTAATTTAAAATCAGAACTATGAGGGCTTGTTTAATATAAGAGATACAAAATAATTGATTTTAAAATTAGTTTTAAAATGAATTTATTATTCATATTAAGTTAGAATAAAATTGTAAAATAACTTATCTCGAAATCGTAGTACTATATTTATAAAATAACTTATTTTGAGATAACTTATTCCTTAACTAAACGAACCCTTGACTTTATTTTTCTTGAGATTCTATGTGATTCTTTCCTACACTTTTTGAAAATCTTTTCATAAGTTCATGAATAGTAGTTCTTGCTTTTTTGTCTCCAATTATTGGAGGAATCAAATCTTGATCCCATTATTCCATACGACCAAATAAAACAAAAAAACGAAGAATTAGAATCACATATGGATTTTATGGAGATAATATCTCATATGATCACTCAACTTTGAATAGTTCACTTAGAAAGTCACTCAACTTTGACTAATTTACTTAGAAAGTCACTCTACTTTGTTTTATAACTAAAAAATCATTCAACTATTGATATTTCACTTAGAAAGTCACTCAACTATTAATGTTTTACTTAAAAAGTCACCTAACTAATTTAAATAATTTTTTCATTGAATTTTGTTGGAATACAATTTCTTTTAAAACTATTTTTAAAATATAATAAGATCCTCATTTTCATTATTTTATTGAATTTTGTTAAAATACAATTTTATTTTAAGAATTTTGCTACTGTGCGTTTTTTTTACTTCTTATTCTTATCAATTCCAACCTTTTTTTTTTTAAGATCATTTTTCAACATCTTTTATTCCAGTAAGGCTAGAACGGAAAAATATTTATTTTTTTCTCAATTGCTACCGTATGTTTTTCAAAAAAATTATAATTAAATAATTAGAATGGGTTAATAAGATAATTAAAATAGATATCTTATTATTTCTTAAAAAGTAGTTTAAAATAAAAATTAGATTTCAATAAAATTTAATGAAAAAACTATTTAAATTGTTTGAGTGACTTTTTAGGTGAAATATTAATAGTTGGGTGACTTTCTAAGTAAAATATTAATAGTTGAGTGACTTTCTGAGTGAACAACTGAAAGTTGAGTGACTTTCTGAGTGAACTATTCAAAGCTGAGTGACCATCTGAGATATTATCTCGGATTTTATGTGTAGGTGGCTATATCCTACCACGAGCTTTCTTCTGTTCTTCCATTCAAATTATTTGATATATTTTTTTAATTAGACGATGTATATTTTAGTAAACTGACTTTATTTATGATGTCTTAAAACTTTAAATTTGTCAACTAATTATTTAACATTAAAAGTAGAAAGGGGAAAATAGAATAAAATTCTCTTAATTTTATAAAGTAGACAAGTAAATTGAAATAACTATTCTTATTATAGAGGGCAAATAATATGAAACGGAGAAAGTAATTACAATAGTAATTTCTCAAAATCTTTAAATATTTTACTAATAGTGAACTCCATGAAAAATTTCGCCTTGAGGCAATTCAGTAGACAAAACTTGTTCCTTGAAGTATAAGTTTAGTAGTATAAACTTCTTAAGACATATAATTTTAAAACTAAACTTACGCTTTAAAAGACATAACTTGTGTCTTGAAACATAAGTTCAGTAGTACGAATTTCTTAAAGCATAGAAAATTCACCAGACACAAGTTATGTGCAAATAAATAAAGTATAAGTTACGTAAATCACATATTGTAAAGATGAAATTACTATCTATTCCTACTTTTTTCTAATTAGAATAATCCCTTAAAATTAACCCAATCCGGATACATTAATGAAAACACGGATACATTAATACAGACACATTATTAAAACAAGGGATTTCCCAATCTGGATACATTAGTGAAATCACGGATACATTAATACATTAATACAACAATCTGGATATATTAGTGAAAGAGCGGATACATTAATACAAATACATTATTAAAATAAGGGATTTCCCAATCCGGATACATTAGTGAAAGTGTGGATACATTAATACATTAATACGGATACAATATTAAAATAAGAGATTTTAGAGATTTTTAAAAGATATAGGGAAATGTGAAAAATGGTTTACTTAAAGCGATATAATTTAGTAATTTTTCCAATAAATAAACCAATATTTTCTCTTTTAGTTGCTGCTCGGGGAAAGAAGTTTAATTTACTTTTGGTAGTCTCGTACGCAATATAAAGAAGAAAATCCCCATACTGAAAATCATGCTTTTCGAATCGAACGCAATGCCCGTCTTCCAAATAAAAAAAAGGCTCATTGGGAAGAAAAATTACGTACGGCCTGCAAAGCACATGTATGGCGCAGTCAAGGTGCGTGACAATAGATGTAATTTAGCTCGAATGAAGTGAGAGAACTAAAAAGGAAACTCAATCTACAAGAAGAGGGCGAAGACCTTATTCCGTGTTAAACATGTGTATGAAATTCTTCAGACATAATGTTCTAAAACTGACTTAACGAGGGTTCGAAATAGGGCCATATCCTTTTATTTGATACACTTTACGTCAATGGGCTCTACATTGGGTCAATTTAAATACTGAGCCCATCGTTTTACTATGATCCGAAACCCGAAATCTTCGGACCAGTGGAGCAACACAGGAGAAAGAAATGCAGAAAAGAGAGCAATCGAAGCTAAGCGGATCAACGGGTGGCTCCGTCGGACCGCCGGCGAAAAGAGGTCGGCCATTTGGAAGCGGAAATAGCAACGCCGCTGCTGCCGCTGCCGCTGCAGCTGCTGCAGCAGCAGCTGATTCAGCAGCTCCGTCAACACTCCTTGGCCCTTCCCTGCAAGTTCACTCCGCCTTCGCTGGTTAGTTCAAGATCTTGCTCATAAATATAAAATACTGAACTCTATATACATTTCACACAGCGATCCGGCTATGTGAATTTTCTATCTTGGTGTTTTTTCAAGTTTAACTCTTCATTAGACAAGTTAAAGTTTTGATCTTTCTTGCTGTGAGTTGTACATCATATTAGCCTTTATGCACTGGTCATGTTCCAATTTTAGTTCGTGACAAGGAGACTCAGAATTAGAGAGCAAAATAGACATGTTAAACTTTGGGATTTGAAATAAAATGGTTTAGGGTGTGACTTTGTCTGATAGGAATTTATCTGTAAAGCTGTCAAGATGTGTGGATACCGAAGACTGTGTAAGGAACAACAACCTAACCAATGTGGGGCATTCTAATACCCCATACTCTCAGTGTTAGACATTTGGAGCGTGGACATTATAACATGGAAGCCCATACATTAAGTAAACCAAGAATTGGTATGGCTATGACTCTAATAGACTAATACTGTATTTCGAAATCAAACAACGAAACTTCGGAGAGAAAATGGGACAAAACTAGAGGCTAAAGAGAACATTGAGCCTGTATATACAAAGTAAACTACGTAAAACTTGGTAACCGCATTTCTTAATGTGCTGTTAAAAGCAATCTCTTTGTTGCTCAAAGCAATGTGAAACAAGAGGTTGTCTCTTATTGGGTCAAGCCATGTGCTTAGGATAAATGTGCGCTTCAAGCAATGACATGCAAAGTGGTTAAGCAAAAAGTGGGTGGTTCAGTGGTTCTTGAGATTTCAACTTCGAGGAATTAGATTGATGTCGACATTGTTGTATTGATTTTAACTGCAATTTGAGTCTTATAGTACGAAGTTCATATATGTTTGGTGTTCTCTAGTTTCGATAGTTTTTTGCTTAACTTCAAAAAAGTGTGCGCTTTTCAAGACCCATGAACCTTGTGTTTTTTTGGGCTTTTAGCCTTTAAAAACCTCTGCTACAGGTTACTAGCTGACAAGCTAACTAATCAAGACAATATCTAAAGCTGTTGAGCTACTAAGACAACAAAACAAAACAAAACATAAGCTCCACATGCAAGTAGATCCAGTTCACTTGTCCAAGCTTCAGCATTAAGTGATCCAAACCACTTTATCGACAATGTTACCTTTCCTTTTAAATTGTCTACACCCTTCCATTGACCGAGCTAATTTCGGGCAAGCTCAAGCTCAAGTTTGTTACCACCATCAAGTCTTTGAGTCGAAAGGGTTGAACTTGAACCGTGTGTGTGTGAGTATGAGTGTGTACTTCTTCAGCTTTGACTCTATATCTTAATGTATTGCTAGGACTGTAAAAATCCACTTTTTTCAACAGCTGTAAATTTTGGAAAAGTATCTCTAAAATCCACCCCCTAAACACAACAAAATCACAAATTGTAAGGAAGTGAAAGGGAGCAATGGGATAAATAACAATTAAGGAGACAATTTTTATATTACAAGTAAAACATTCAGTAAGAGAATATTATACCATAATCCCCAGAGAGACACAAAACATTAGAGGTGATTTCTTTTCAAGTTGTCTAAATCTTGGTGGGCAGAGCTACCTGATACCAATACTACCAATACTGGTGGGAGGTAGCATGTCTTGAATATTCGAGGTGCGTGCAAGGTGGTCTAGACATCATCATTATCAACAACAATTCGTCTTAATCCCAAACAAGTCGGGATTGGCTATATAAATCCTCATTGACCATGTTTCTTCATTTAAGTTGATCTCAAGCCAACATGACACCACCATTATAATTAAAAATTAAAAATTAAAAATAAAATAAAACTCAGTAAGGTGATGTAATTACATCTATTTGGACCATTTCAATATCTTATACAAGAGTGTTGACCATTAAAATAAGAGAACATCACTAAGATAATCTAGCTGTGTAGCTCCTGAAGCTTAGGTCTAGTGGTAAGAGCGCAATGAGTGTTGTGTGCGTTTGGCGTACATCGTGGGTCCAAACCTTGTCACACATAAAAACCTGGTGTTTAAATGAAAAAGAAGAGAGGGGCTAACCCATTATCCAACGAGTTCCTAACTATGCGCCAATAATCACATAGGGATTTCGCAGTTATTAAAGATGTGGTATGACTATCGTATTTGAAATTTTATATGCACTGATTTTTAGGTGTGGAATGTGATGGTTGAAGGACTTATAAGATAAGACCCTTCTGGGTGGCCCAGTGGTTTGGGCTTGGGACTTCCATGTTGGAGGTCTCAAGTTCGAAACCCCTTGCCCGCGAAAGCAAGGGGTTTGCCTTCTGGGTTGACCTCGTCGCACCAGGCTTGCCTAGTGCGGGTTACCTCGCCTATGTGGTGTGCGAGCTACACCCAAAGGGTAGTGGCTGTGGGTTTCTCTTGTCATAAAAAAAAAAAACTTATAAGATAAAAAAAGGTGTTATAAGGGGGAGGGAGCAGGGCTAATATCAGATGGAGAAAGGTTGGGCCAAGGACCTACTAGCTTTGGAAATCCATGTGGATATAGTGAAGAATAGAATGCGATGGAAGCAGGGTCCAGTTATAGCCTAAGTGGCACGAACTCTTCATTTTTATTGCCGAACCCGTGTCGACACGACACGGGTGCGGGATTCGGTCTATCCACATCGGACCATGTGATTGTGCTCTTGTTCAGTTTTGATTTTAAAGTTGTTCCGTGACGGCTAGGGATGCAATGTTTAATTATTCCAAGAACTTGTAACGATTGCAGGTAGTATTTTTGTTGCCAACTCCAAAAAGAGACCAGAATCATAATTGACTGTGATAAAGAATTGAAAAGAGAGAAAAAAGATAAATAGCCAGTAAGACACAAATTCACCTTTTGAACCAAATATCCAGAATAGGTTTCTTTCATCCAACCAAATACCGAAGTTTCACATGTTAAAATCATTGCCTTTAAGATGTTCAGTAGGAAATTGTTCTCGGTATCATAGCTGTTGTTGCAGCAATTTTTCAACTTTTACCCCTTTGCTGTTTTTTTTTTGGGGTTGTTGGGGTCATACACGGAGTATATTCATCTACTGCATTGATTAAAACCTGAAAATGACACAGTTGTCAATTTGAGATTCCACTCGTCAGTCAACATATCTGTTAAAGGAACTGGCCAAATCGCATACAACATGCCAATTTCAACTGGGCTGATTATGCCAGGGCCTGATTTAGTATTCAAGGAACAAGATGTAGTGCATGAATTCTAAACGCCTTTGACTGAAACACTCCTTTTGTTCAGTTTTATATGACATTATTTGGTTGGACAGGAAGTTTTGCGAATTTTGACTTGTATATTATACTAATGTTATAGTAAGAAAATATTATATTCATGGCTGACAATTAATTTGATAAAGAAACTATCACATAACTTTGAAATTTGAATTCTTGAAAGTTGTGAAAGTAATTTAAATGGAATATGTCAAACATTTTGGGACATCCCAAAACTATTAAGTGTATCATGTATATTGGGACAGAAGTAATTGTAATTAGTAGGTATTATATCTTTGCTTTTGAAGATGATGTTGCAATTGACACAATTCCAACTGGATTGGTGCAGTGTCAGTTTCGGCTGACGGTCGGAGTAATTTTTTTTCCTCTTTACCCAAACGTCTAAAGAAGCCATGACACAGATGTTTACTGACTAATTTTTTGAAGCCATATGTTATGAAACAACTCGCAGGATCATCTTCTTGACTGGGATGTGATCTAGATAGCCCCCTAGTCGAGTGCGATAGAAAGAATCTCATCACTGTGTCTCCAACAATTTTATCCCCTCCTTGAATCCTAGAGTATAGCATGACCTAGGGACAAACTCACTGCTCCATTGAAATTTTTTGAACTTGGGAAAGACTTTTCTTTTATTTACTTTGCCCCCTTAATATTCATTTTCTGAAATAAAAAGTTTCTGTTACATCTTTTTATTTACAAATCAATATAGGGTATTAGTAAAATTCTGTTAAATTGAAGGCATGGAAGGCCAAATTCCCATGACCTGCCTATTTGAGCTGAAGATGTAATGCAGAATTTGTTTTACTTGTAAGAGGGTATGTAAAAATCTTGACGCACAGGATTTGAACTGCATGCATTATGTACTCATTTAGATTCAATTATGGGAGTTGGATAAAGTGGATTGTCTACGGATCTATGATTCTATGATCACCGAACTAGCCAACTCGATCTAGAACTAAATGAAAGAGTTATGCCTAGGATTAGCATGTGTAGGCAGGGAGGTATTTGTTTTTATATGGTCAACCAAGCCAAGTGAACCAGATTGTTTCTGATCTCAACTAACTAATAAAGATATAATTCGCCTGAAAGGGAACAGAATTTATGTAAGGGGGTACTTACTGAAAAATGGACTTACATGTTGAATTGAGAAAAAAATAGAGGCATTGATTTCTGATAAGGCTGTAGAAATAGATGATGCCAGCCCCTTTATTCTTTGCATGCTCATTATTTGGTTATCTTAATGTTTTTTTTTAAAACTTTACCAGAACAGAATAATAAAAGAATTGTTCTAGCTCTTCAAAGTGGATTAAAGAGGGAGCTGACATGGGCATTAAATACCCTCACTTTGCTATCATTCAAGGAGAAAGACGAAGTCCGCAGGGATGCGACTCCTCTCGCCAAAATTCCTGGATTGCTCGATGCTCTGCTTCAAATTGTATGTTTCTTGGTATCTCCCACACAACATGATTCCCATGTAACTTCTGCTTGTTCTTTACTATTTATTTTATTATCATGCTGATGATGACTAAATTTCTATGAAACAGATAGATGAATGGCGTGATATAGCCTTACCAAGGGTACTTGTAAAGGCACCGCGTGTCCGGCTTTTAGGTGCAAATTCAGTCGTTACTGGATTTGGACTTGAATATGAAGCATTGAACTCGAATGAATCTGTTCCCAATCCTAGGTAATTCCAAACGGTTTCAAAACCCCGTCTCTTTCTTTTCAGTGCCTTTATTACTTTAATCTTTTTTACGTTATTTATTTCCACTGCATGAGATCTCTGTAATAGTTTGTAATCCTGGTTCTGGAGCTGCCAACAGAGAGTCATCTGTTCAGAAGAGTTCTACCAAGTCTCGGCCCACGGGTTTGTGGTTTGAGGAAGATGGCCTATTTAATTTGGATGAGGAGGGGCGGATTGAAAAACAGCAGTTTGCTGTTGCTGCTTCAAATATTGTTCGCAACTTCTCTTTTATGCCAGATAATGAAGTCATCATGGGCCAGCATAGACATTGCTTAGAAACTCTATTCCAATGTCTGGCAGATTATGTCACAGGTAGGTTAGAAGTTCAGTTTGATATTTATGATCTCTGTGTTGTGCTTACAAGCTTGCCATCTATGATGTGGCACTTTTATTTGGGAAGTTATAATGTTGATATATATGGTTTCTGTGTTTGCGCAGTTGTGCTTACAAGCTTGACATTTGTGACATGGTTATTTGTATTATAATGGTCCCCTCACCTAATACATTTACTACCCCTTTTTCTTAAGTCTTGATGGAATGATGGTTATAAAATGTTAATTGTCTTTCTTGACGAGTCGGCGTTTTCAATTATGCCTTGTATTTCCATTGAAAACCTGTATGAATCTTTCAGAAGATATTCTGGACTGCAATATTGCTTTCAGACCTGTTCTGCCTTTCCTCCTCACAAAACTATTGAATGACTCGTGCTTTTCTGGTTGATGCTTCCAATTCAAAGCTTGAATTTAATGTTTCTCCACTAGCTTGGTGAAGTCTAAAGAAAGGTCTTGGAATATATTAGAAGTGTCCTATCCATTGTGTAACACATTGATTTTAGTGTACCTGCCCGGCTATTTTCTATTGTTCCTAATCTCTGGAGTTTGGTTTTTCCCTATTCCATAATTTCGATAGACTTGTTTATATTCACCCTGCATCCCAGTGCGGAAAATTAAATTAGATAGGTCCTATTCTGAACAGAGAAAAAGCAATTGGAGTATGTTAGAAAATGCAGTTCTCTATGCCTGAACATGTGTTTTCTGTAATTTTCTTTTAAGCTCGTTTCTTATTCAATTTGTCAGCTTTTTTTATTTTATGTTAACAGAGGATGAAGAACTTGTCACAAATGCTCTCGAGACTATAGTGAATGTAGGTCCATTGATAGATCTTCGGATCTTCAGTTCCTCAAAGCCTTCTTTTATCAAAATGACGTAAGAGTATTACTCGTAGTTGTTATTGCTCTTATATTATTGTATGTCAACTCTGTAATTGAGTTTCTTGATCCGTATACAGGGAGAAACGTGCAGTCCAGGCCCTCATGGGAGTGCTAGGATCTGCTGTTAGGGCCTGGCATTGTGCTGCTGCTGAATTAATTGGTCGTCTTATAATAAATCCTGATAATGAACCTTTCTTACTTCCTTCTGCAATGCAGGTTGATCTTGTTTTTGACAGTCCCTATTCTAGAGTTCCTAAATGTACTCTGTGAATATTCAGAAAACCCGTTGACTTAAATTTGTGGCTCGCAGATTAATAAACGTTTAGTTGATATCATGAGCCAACCGGCTATTGATGCTCAAGCAGCTGCTATTGGTGCATTATATAACCTTTCAGAAATAAATATGGACTGCCGTTTGAAGCTTGCTAGTGAACGATGGTGAGACAGGCAATCTGACCAAGTCACAACTTTTTATTAAGTTATTATCTGAGTGACTTATCCATAACATTAAACTTCAGGGCTATTGATAGACTGTTGAAGGTGATTAAGATGCCACATCCAGTGCCAGAAGTGTGCAGGAAAGCAGCAACGATTTTGGAAAACCTTGTATCAGAGCCACAGAACAAGCCCCTCCTGCTAGTGCATGAAAATGCATTTGCGGAGATGCTTTTTGGTGACCCAAGATACTCAGACATATTTGCCAGGATACTGTACGAACTGACATCACGGCCAAGCAACAAAATGGCATCAGCTCGAGGGATCTGGGGCATGTAACATCAAAACACACAAGGTACTTTATTTGGTGATAATTCATCTGAAATATGTTGTTGTACATAGATTTAAATGTGATAGTTAAGCATATGCTTTTGTTGTAAACCTATCTTTTAATTGACCTCAGAAGTGCAATATATATGTTACTATAGGTTTGCCATTTCTGGCGTTCATTTTATTCGAAGCTGTTTGAACTTTGAATCACTATTTGCTTATACAAAATTAAGAAAAACAATTCTTGCATCACTATTCCTTATCCATTGCAATTATCTACATATAATGAACTCTTTCAGTTTTCTTCAGCTTAGTGCTTCAAAATTTCTGTTATTTTGACCTTTAATCTAGGTCATGACTGATGAGCTATTAGGTTTCTAAATCTATTGGCCAAAAGAATTAAGTTCAAGTCATCACATTTTCCGTCTCCTATATATCAAAATAAATTAGCCTCTGTAATGTGTGTGGTAAAGGAATCGGATATTGCACACTCTATTGATGAGAATATACCATATGATTCATGTACTCGTATATGTTTCGCATATTAAATTGATTATTTTTCTCATAGTAGATAAACTATAGAAGTGCAGGTTGAGTATTACAGCAACTAAAGTTCTTTTACCTCCCTTGTGTCTGCTTTGAAGTTGATCTATCCGTCTCATTATGAACAGGGGTGGATCTAGGGCTTTGGGAGGGGGGGTTTTCCGGAACCCAGTAACATTTTCACATATCCAGTATTTATATTGAGAAAATCTATTAAATATATAAGAAATATGTGTTGGGAAAGCTAGTAACAAAGCAGCCTCTTGGTTCAGTGGTAGAAATGGAACCACTTGAAGTTTTGTTACCCTCCTTGATGAGGTTTGAATCCCCTTGGACACTTATAATTATATTTATTTTTTAATAATTTTAGATCTCTAGGAACTCATAAACTTTAAATCCTGGATCCGCCTTTGATTATGAAATAGATTTCATAATATATCTATGAGTCTGGAAAAAAAAGACAAGTTGACCAACTAAGATGATTAGTATTAGATTTAATACTGCTGTTTTGAATGATAATGCAATCATGCAAGCCAATTAACAACTTTCGTAAGCTTTACTTGTCTTATGGGAGTAGGAAAAACAAGTTTAATAAGTGACATTCCACGCTGTTTGAGTAATCAAAATTGAAAGTAATTTACAGCATTGACCATAGAGAATAGGGCCTAAGCCATCTTCTTTATATCCAACTTTTTAGAGCAGGAAAACTATTCTCATATAACAAGTAACACCAACTCAAATTGATATGAAAAGTAGAAACAACCATAAGCAATAGAGAAAACTAATACGAACTGTAAACTACTACGAACTGTATTATTCAGAAATTTGTGAAAGGTGTATGCAGCTTGAGTTAGATCTTCTTCTCTTGAACTCCTTCCTTTTTGACCTTTACTGGAGGATCTTTAAAATGGATCATTGAGGTTGTGACAGGCTTCATATAGACTCCAAAACTGTCAACACCATGATGGTTTTTGCTGCCGTGAAAACCACCAAAAGAAGGATAATTTCCTATCTTAAAGGTGAATTTGTTAGCATCAGTTGTCGGGGTTCCAAATGGTCCATAGGAACCCTTATTGGTTCCAAATGATATTGAGCTCAAAATACTATGTCCATAAGATTTTCGGAATGAACCACTTATGGTAGTAAGAAACTCTGTTGGATAATCAAATGTCACTGCACAAAAGCTTTCACATTCATTAGTGCCATGTTTGTTTGACATTACTAATTTGTCATTTTCATAGAAGAGGAACTGCAGTGAATAAACTGTGTCATGTTTGTAGGAAACAAAAATCTGGGCTACTTCAGCTCGTCCCTTTTCATCCCAACGGGTTCCATTTAGTCCTTGTACTCCTGCTGGACCAACTTTGATCATATCCATATTTCTTCTTTATGAATCAATTGGATTATTAGTTGAAAGAACAGGTTATATGAAGAGGCTTTTCTTTGAGACCTCTCATGTTGGAATTCTTTCTTTTATCTTGAATTAGGAATCTAATTCTTTGCTTATAATGTTAAGGTTTCCCTTTCACTGTCGTTAGTGTTTGTTCTTTTCATCTTGAATTAGGATTCTGATTCTTTGTTTATTAGGTTAAGTTTACTCTTTCAGTGTCTGTCACACGTTGGTATTTGTTCTTTTAATCTCGAAATAGGAATCTGACTCTTGTTGGTTCCAAATGATATTGAGCTTAAAAGACTAGTTGTAGTACTTCCATTATACCATAATCGGAATGAACCACTCATCGAAGTTAGAAACTCTGATTGATAATAAAAAACAGCTTATTCAATGTTTGCATCGCCGATATCAATACCATGTTTTTTAGACACTAATTTGCCATTTTCATAGAAGAGGAATTGCAGTGAATAAACTGTGTAAAAATGGTAGATAACAATAAACTGGGCTAATTCCATTTTCATCCCAAAGTTTTCCAGATTGTCCTTTTTTGCCTGCTGGACCAACTTTGATCAAATCCATATTTCTATTTGTTTCTCAGTAATTAAAACATCAGACTATATAAAGAGGTTTTTCTTTGAGACGTTTCAGTACTCAAAGGTCACATCTTTGATATTTGTTTCTTTTAATCTCGAAAAAGGTATCTGACCCTTTGTTCACTTTCACTTTTACTAGTCATATTTAAGAGAATTAATTTGACTAATTTTTGAAGTTGAAAACCGTGAACATCCCTAAATTAAGGATAAAAAATTGGAAAAATATACTCTCCTTCTATCTTTACTTGTCTACTATATTAAAAATAGTTATCCAACAATACTTGTTCAATTTGGAAAATCAAGAGATAATTTATCCTTCTATGTCTATTTTACTCTTGCTATTAAATACTTCCTCTGTCCCTATTTATTTGCCCATTTTTTATTTGGCACACCTATTAAAAAATAATAATTGACATAGTAAGTTTACCATTTTATCCCTATTAATTGACAAAATTTCAAAATCAATTTACTCATTAAAGAGGTTCTACTTTTTTTAAAAACATTAACTCTCTAAATAAATTGAGGATATAATAGGTAAAAAAATATTGTCTTTTCTTGATTTGTAAAAAGGGACAAGTAAAGAGTCAAAATTGGACAAGTAAAAAGGAACAGAGGGAGTACTATTCAATATCTACTCTCTCTGTCCAACAATAGTTGTCTACTATTGATTTTACACATTTCTTAAAAAACTAAAAATAGAAGAGTAATTTTTACTATATCACCATTTGAATATAATAAATACAATGTCTTGAAAAATATAATAGAGAAATGACTATTATTAATGATAAGTAAATTAGGAACGAAATGTAAAATTATCCATTGATTTCATAAAGTGGACAAATATTGTTAGACATCCCAAAATAGTATATTGGACAATTATTGTTGGACGGAGGGAGTAATACATTTCCAAAAACATTAAATTTAATATATTCAAAGGATAATATTATTATATTATCCTATTATTTATTATTTCTTAAGGTGAGTGTCAAGTCAATAGTGGACGACTAGTGTTGAACAAAAAGAATAATTAATTTTCTCTTGAAATTTTAAATTGACAAGTATTTAGGAATAACTACATTTTATGTAGAATACACGGCAACTAAAAAGAAACATAGGGAATAAGTTGCATTTTTTTATATATTAATATGATGAAAAAGTATATCTTAACATATTAATCAAAATTCATGTCGTTTGTTTCTTGATAATCGAACTGTCACAAGAAAAATCAAGAAAGTCGCGTAATTCCTAAAAGTTGGCTCGTAAATGCAAAAATATGCCTTAAAAAATAGCGCGACCCTCCGTAATGCTTTCCCAACTAATTATTGAGATTCTTATAAAGTTTTTTCAGAAATTTTTTTTGGTTGTTCCAGTGCGTCAGATCCATGGGCTAATACACGCGAAAAACCAAGAAAGTAGCGTAATTCCTAAAAGTTGGCTCGTAAATACGAAAATATGTCTTAAAAAAATTGCGCAACCCTCCATAATGCTTCCCTAGCTCATTACGGAAGTCCTTCTAAAGTTTTTTCAGAAAAAATTTTCGATTGCTCCAACGCGCCAGATCCATGGGTAAATACACACGAAAAATCAAGAAAATCGCGTAATTCTTAAAAGTTGACTCGTAAATGCAAAAATATGCATTAAAAAATGGCGCGACCCTCCCTATTGCTTCCCCAACTCATTACGGAGGTCGTCATTAAGTTTTTTCAGAAAAAATTTCTAGGTGCTCCAATGCGCCAGATCAATCGGCTAATACACACGAAAAACCAAAAAAGTGGCGTAATTCCTAAAAGTTGGCTCGTAAATGCGAAAATATGCGTTAAAAAAAGGCGCGACCCTCCGTACTACTTCCCTAACTTATTACGAATTTTTTTTGAGTGCTCCAACGCCCTGGTTCCATAGGTTAATACACACGAAAAATCAAGAAAGTCACGTAATTTCTAAAAGTTAGCTCGTAAATGAGAAAATATGCATTAAAAAATGGCGCGACCCTCCGATCTACTTCCCCAACTCATTACAGAGGTCCTCGTAAATGTTTATAATTTTTGTTTTTTTGGTGCTCCAACGAGCCAGATTCATGGGCTAATACACAAGAAAAATAAAAAAATTCGTGTAATTTTTAAAAGTTGACTCATAAATACGAAAATATGTCTTAAAAATGGCGCGACCCTCCGTAATGCTTTCCCGACTCATTACGGTACTCATAAAGTTTATTCAGAAAAAATTTCTGAATAATCCAACGCGCCAGATCCATGAGCTAATTCCTAACACATGAAAAACCAAGGAAGTCGCATTATTCCTAAAAGTTGGCTCGTAAATGTGAATATATGCCTTAAAAAATTGGCGCGATCCTTCGTACTGTTTCCCCAACTCATTACGGAGGTTCTCATAAAGTTTTTTCTGAAAAATTTCAAGGTGCTCTAACGCGTCAGATTCATGGGCTAAAGCACACGAAAAACCAAGAAAGTCGAGTATTTCCTAAAAGTTAGCTCGTAAATGTAAAAATATTCCTTAAAAAAAGCGCAACCCTTCGTACTGCTTCTCCAACTCATTACGGAGGTCCTCATAAAGATTTTTCAGAAAAAAATTTCACATGCTCCAACGCACCAGATCCATGGGTTAATACATACGAAAAAACCAAGAAAATCATGTAATTCCTAAAAGTTGACTTGTAAATGTGAAAAAATGCCTAAAAAAATGGCGCGGCCCTCTGTAATGCTTCCCCAACTCATTACTGAGGTTCTCATAATGTTTTATCAGAAAATATTTTCGGGTGTTTCAACGCGCCAGATCCATGGGCTAATACAAATGAAAACAAAGAAAGTCGAGTAATTTCTAAAAATTGGCTCGTAAATGTAAAAATATGCTTTAAAATCGGCTCGACCCTCCAACGTTCTTCCCCAACTCATTACAGAGGTCATCATAAAGTTTTTTTAGAAAAAATTTTCGGGTGCTCCAACGCGTCAGATCCATGGGTTAATACACATGAAACCAATAGAGTCGTGTAATTCCTAAAAGTTGGCTAGTAAATGCGAAAATATGCCTTAAAAAATGGCGCAACCCTCTATATTGCTTCCCCATCTCACTACGGAGGTTCTCATCAAGTTTTTTCAAAATAAAAATTCGAGTGTTACTACGCGCCAGATCCTTGGGCTAATAGATACGAAAAATCAAGAAACACGCGTAATTCCTAAAATTTGGCTCGTAAATGTAAAAATATACCTTAAAAATGGTGCGATCCTTTGTAATGCTTTCCATACTCATTTCAGAGGTCCTTATAAAGTTTTTTCAGAAAATTTTTTTGGGTGCACCTACGCGCCAGATCCATGGGCATTACACGAAAAGCAAGAAAGTCGCGTAATTCTTAAAAGTTGGCTTTTAAATGAGAAAATATGCCTTAAAAAATGGTGCGATCGTACTTCTTCCCCAACTCATTACGGAGGTCCTCATATAGTTTTTTGAGAAAAAATTTCTAGATTATCCGACGTCAGATCCATGGGCACACACAAAAAACCAAAAAAGTCGCGTAGTTTCTAAAAGTTTGCTTGTAAATGCGAAAATATGCCTTAAAATGGCTCGATACTCCGTGATGTTTTTCCAACTCATTACAGAGATCCTCATAAAGTTTTTTCAGAAAACATTTCTGGATGCTCCAACGCGACATATCCATGGGCTAATACACACGAAAAATAAAAAAAGTCGCGTAATTCCTAATTGTTTGTTCATAAATACAAAAATATGCCTTAGAAATGGCGTGATCCTTCGTATTGTTTCCCCAACTCATTACGGAGGTCCTTATAAATTTTTTTTTAAAAAATTTCGGGTGCGCTAACGCGTTAGATCCATGGGCTAATACACACCAAAAACTAAGAAAGTCGCGTAGTTCCTACAAGTAGGCTCGTAAATGTGAAAATATGCCTTAAAAAGGGCACGACCCTCCATACTGCTTCCCCAACTCACTACGGAGGTCCTAGTAAAGTTTTTTCTATAAAATTTTCGGGTGCTCCAATGCGCCAAATCAATGGGCTAATACGCAAGAAAAATAAAAAAAGTTGCATAATTCCTAAAAGTTGGTGCGTAAATGCGAAAAGATGTCTTAAAAAATGGCACGTCCCTCCATACTTCTTCCCCAACTAATTACAGAGGTCCTCATAAAGTTTTTTCAGAAAAAATTTCTTCGTGCTCCAACACGCACGATTCATGGGTTAGTATACACACGAAAAACCAAAAAAATTACGTAATTTCTAAAAGTTGGCTCGTAAATGCGATAATACGCCTTAAATAAATGGCGTGACCCTCGGTACTGCTTCCCCAACTCATTACGGAGGTCCACATAAAGTTTTTTCAGAAAATATTTTTGGGTGCTCCAACGTGCCAGATACATGGGCATTAACACACCTTAAATTCCTTTTTGATGATAAATTTATGAACATTTCCTAATAATTTACTCCTTATGTACCTATTCTAAAGAGTTCTTTTCTTTCTTACATTTTGGCCCCTAGTATTATGTACTCACTCTCTTCAAATTTATTTGACTTAGACCATCTCCAACCCACTTCTATTTTATTCTCCATTCTCTATATTTAGAGAGTAAAATAGTGGGCATTCCAACCCCCTCTATATTAATCTCTATCCTCTATTTATAGAGAGGTGAATAGTAGTTTTCAAATTTGGAGAACTATTATTCTTCTCTCTATTTCACTTTTTCATTATTTCAATATTATTTCTATTATTTTGTAATAAATATATTATTTTACATATAATGTCATTAATTAAATATCAAATATTTGTAATTCTTTTTAAATGTAATATAATATTTTAGAAATATATTATTTAATATATACTATTTTCATCCTGAATTAATAATATTTTATTTTTTTTAGTTTTTGTCAGTAATATAATTTGAAAATCTCCTATTTGAACAATTTTTAGCTAAACATAAAAAAATTAAGGACAAAAATGCTCATTTTTAACTCTGTAATGCATTATAGAGCATTTATGGGAGCAAAGTCATAATCTTGAAAGTTGAGTATATATGTAATGTTTGTGTAATTGTATTTCATTAATGATTTCTTTTATTTGAATTGCCCATTAATTTGTATATTATATACTCTAATATTTGCTTGCAATTTATGTTATTTAAAAAATTTAGAATAAAATATAATTTTATATTAAATAAAGAATTTGAAAAATAAATATTATATCACATGAAAATTATATAAAATGATTATTTTGAAAAAAGAAGAAGAAATGATCTATATTATGCAATAAGAAAATAAAAATGAAATAGAAATAATAATATAATATTAAGGAGAGAGAAGAAATTCTTTTTTAGAGAGTAAAATAGAAAATTGGGTTGAAGTTGATTATCTAGAAAAAAAAAATAGAGAACTCTAATTTAGAGGGTAAAATAGAGTAGGCATCTGTATTTTCTATTTTACCCTCTAAATATAGAGCTCTATTTTACGGTATTGATACATAAAATAGAGTAGGCATCTCTACCATGTTTTTGAGACACTAATTCACCATTCTCATCGTAGAAGAGAAAGTGAAGTGAATAAACTGTGTTATTATCATAGGAAACAAAAATCTGGACTAATTCTCCTCGTCCTTTGTGATCCCAAATTGTTCCAAACTGTCCTTGTTTGTCTGTTGAATAGGGGTGTGCATTGGTCGGTTCGGTTCGATTCGATTTTATATATTATCGGTTTGGTTTATCGGTTTTCAATTTTTAAATATGCTAACCCAATAACAAACCAATAAGATATTTTTTTATCGATTTTCGTTTTATCAATTTTTGGTTGTTATCGGTTCGATTTTCGGTTTACCCAATAAGAAAATTGTCCATAAAATAATATATGACTTCTCACTTCTCTAAATGTTTTAATATAGTGAAACAAGAAAGATAATGAGAAATTGCATCAATAAGAACAAATGTAGTACAAAGGCTACAAGTACATATCACCGCCAAAACATAGTATGAAATTTCTGATGTTAATCAAATTACAGACCTTTACAAACTTGCAAAAGCTATAGCCTACAGTTACAAACTAAAACTAAAACTAAAATCAAATACTCCAACAAGGCTACAACTAAAACTAAAATCAAATAGCTACAATTGTGAACCCTTACTTTAGTTTTTAGGTTTTGTATAAACAGTAAAGACTACGCGGCCTAGTGTGAAGTGGTTAGAGTACTGATAATTTGATATAGTTATAGTGTCTAGTTATATATTAAATTATTAATATTTAATATTTAGGAAGGGTAAAGTAGTAAATTATTACTGTCTTATTGGGTTATCGGTTTATTCAATAAACCAATTGTAAAAATCGAAACCGAACCAATAACCTAATAACTTTTTTTCATAAATCCATTTAAAACCCAATAACATTTTTTTTGTTCGATTTATTGGTTGGTGCAATCATATTTCTCTTCCTTTCTGATCAATTGCAGTAACTAAAAGATCAGACCATATAAAGAGTGTCTTCTTTGAGACGTTTCAGTAGTCAAGATGCCTTTCAGTGTCGTCATACGTTGGTATTTGTTTTTTTAATCTCGAAATAGGAATCTGACTCTTCGTTCATAGAGTACTCCCTCTGTTCATATTAAGTGAATTGTCGGGATTTTTTTAATAGTTCAAAGTAAGTGGATTTTTCGTAGTTCAAGAGAATTGTTGGAATTGATATGTAATCCAAAGTTCAAGATATTTTAGTTTGATATGTTATATAATTAAAATTAATTTTTGTTTTACTGGACACTCGACAAACAAAAAAATTAAATGGTGATCTTAAAAAAAAAAAAAAGACTTTGGAGGTAGTTAGTCTTGAACTTTTGACCCGGCTTGATCCAAGAGCAATTCAACACTCATTTTCAAGATCAATAAATGTAATTTCTAAGAAATTTAATGGTAGAAATTTTCACCCGTGATATTACTCACTATGAGTGAATAAGTAGTGGTTTGTGTCTATTACATGATGTCAATACTTAATTATGAAGTCGTTTAAAATGTATGTACTTGAATCTTTAATTATATAGGAGTTTTTTTTTTTTTTGCTTTATGTTCCAATGTCCGATACCCTCATTAGAGTAGTACTATCAAAATCATCTTTTGAGTCTATTTATTTTACCCTTGCTATTAAATACTTAATCCATTTCAAAATAATTGAATTGTTGAGGATGTTTCACTACCTTTAAGAAAAAAAGATTAGGACATAAATTAGATATTACTTTCCATTTTTATCCTTATTAATTATTATCAAATTAATCTTTAAAATAATTCAAAGCCAATTAAAGTTTCTTGAATGTATAATTTCCTAGAAATTCTCAAGATCAATAAATATAATTTTCACCCGTCCCAATTGGTTTTCATGCGCTTAAAGATTATGGTTTGTAGAGTGTTGTCTATATATACGTGTTCATCATGTACGTTAACATATGAAGGAATAAAACAATTACGCAAATAATCAAAGATAAATTGAAATGGATCTAACATGAAGAACAGAATATTGAAATGAATATAACATGAAAGAACAAAAGGTATAATATATAAATATGCTCTTTCACTTGGCTCCAGCTATCATCTATGCCCTTCAACTTTGGGTGTGCACTAATAGACGCTTAAACTTGTATAAAATGGAACAAGTAGACACACATGACCTACGTGAAATAATACACGTAGGACACCACATAGGACACAAAATTACTATGTAGGATGTCATGTAAGACGAATGTGTCTATTTGTTCAAATTTACGTGTCTACTTATGCACACTCAAAGTTGAAAATTGGAGGGCGTAGATGTTAGTTGAAGTCAAGTTGAAGGACACATTTATATATTATGCTAGAACAAAATTTTGAATTAATCTTTCCGTCCCTTTTTAACCTTAAATGAAGTATGTTTAGAATTGATGATGGAGGCTGTGAATGTGATAGGCTTCATATAGACCCCAATACTCTCAATGCCATGGTAATAATTTATACTGCCATAAAAACCACCAAAAGAAGGATAATTTCCTATCTGAAAGCTAAAGTCTTTGGCATGATCAGTTGAAAAAAGTGTCCCAAATGGTCCATAGGAACTCTTGTTGGTTCCAAATGTAATACAACTCAAAATATTATCTCCATTCCCCAATGATCGGAATGAACCACTTATCGAAGTAAGAAACTCTGATGGATAATCAAAAACAGCTGATTTGAAGTTCTCGCGCCGCCATCAACACCATGTTTATTTGATAAAACTGATTTGCCATTTTCATCATAAAAGAGAAATTGTAGTGTACAAATTGTGTTATGGTCATAGGAAAAAAAAATCTTGACTACTTGTCCTTTTCCCTTTTCTTCCCAAAGGGTTCCATATAGTCCTGCTGGACCAACTTTAACCATATCCATATTTCTTTCTGATCAATTGGAGTGAGTACTAGTAACTTATTATAAAGAGATTTTTTTGAGAGGCTTTTCAGTGTCACACATTGATATTTGTTATTTTCATCTTGAAATAATTATTAGGAATCTGACTCTTAGTTTCTCTCTTTCAATTTGACTGAAACAACAGTTTTCCAAATTATATTCTTTGTCAGAAAAATATTATTATTCTAGATACATGTGATACATGTATCTCAAATACACGCGAGTCAAATTAGGTGTACAATTTGTTCAAGATACATGTATCAACGCATAATTCGCATGTATTAGCAATATATTAACTCTCTCTCTCTCCCGCATCTCTCCTTCTTTGTATATGTATTTCACTATGATATGAGTAACCAAAATCAATTTCATCTAATGTATTCGATATTAATTTCATTAACAGTGCCAAATATCGAATGCTCTCCATAAATTTGGAAGATATGTAATCCTTTCTATCGACCTACAACAACAGATAACTCTCCATATCAATGACTAGCAAAAACATACTATTGTACAATGCTCTCCATATCCATATTTTGTTGTACCTACAAGAAGTTGTTGCGTCTCAATCTGCTTTTCATAGCGCTTTAGTCTCCAGTTATAAACATGCTTAGGTTAACAAAATATCAGAATTTATATCCACTTCTATAGAAATCAATCAGTAGGACTGACGGAAATTGCTAAAAGAATATTATACAAAATAGTATGATCAACTATCCTTTGAGCTCAAATTGATATATTATTAGAAAAATAGAGCTTGAAAATTGATCACATTAGCAGCTAAACAACCTTGTCATCACAGCTCTTTCTTGGGGCGTCGTGTTTTGGAAGGGGAAGCTGGGCTTGATATCTCCTTAAATGCCGATGGGCAGAATTCACTTATCGTACATTTTGCACAGCGAGGTCTCAGAGGAGTACATATGGTCTGTCCAAAGCCTACCTGTTTTTCAAAATCAAAAGTAACTTCAGATTTGAGCATGCATTGGCCCATATTGGGGAAAAGCTAGGATTTCTCTGTTCTCAGGGTCGAATTCGAGACCTCAGATTAAGGGTGAAGAGATGACATCTGTCTCAACATACACAAGTCCTTATTTTGACTAGTTTAATGGTTCTTCAGAGTGTACCTTCTGGTACATGGATTAAAATTTTCAATTTATCGCCTGTTTCCACCCATGGAATGCAGGTCCAGGAACACCTCAAGTATAGCTAAAGCCTAACCTTTACTCTAGCTCGAGGTAGCAAATCAAACTTTTTGAGAGATTTGATAATGAACGAGTATTCATATTGTCAGCTTTCATTATGCAGTGCAACTGATAGCAAGATAAAGTGATAAACGAGCTCTAGGTGTCAGCTAAATATATACAAAAGAAGCAATAAGCACACATTTCATATATTGATTCTGAAAGCGATATAATTGGACAAAGGTGAAAATGAAGATATAATGATCAAAATAGATGGGAAATGGGGATAATCAACTATGCTGCGGAGGAAGAATGGCAGGAAAACATACCAAAAGCAAATTAATGGAAACCCATTCTTCTTTAGGAAGCCACTGCTGCAACGAGACCCTAGTCTCTTCGGGGGATCGAGTTCCCTGACAGAGTCAAACAAGTAGGAATGGAAGTGCTGTGAGTAATTCATCTACTAATGAAGCAAATGATTTTATTAATGAAGGAAAAACCCTCTATAATATAGTCATCTACCTAATATAACCCAATCTTCTATACGAATAGGAATCTCATCATAAACCAAAAAGAAACTAGATACAAAAGACTATTTTTCAACTTTATCTAGTCATTGTTAAACCCTTCAAATGCTCTCCTATTTCTCTCGTCCCAAAACCACATAAGTGTTAACGAGCAACGTCCTACGCCCTCAGTCTTCTCTTCCTCCTAATGAAATCCAAATTAGACAATGCGTCCTTAACTATACCAGACATTACCCATTGTATTCGAAACCAATTTAGACCTACCTACAGATGCACAACCACCTGATTATGTAACAATAAGATGGTCTTTGTCTTAACATGAACATCTGCACATGAAGCACCAACTACTATAGGTAATCCTCCACTTTCTCAAGTTTTCCGCCTTCAATATCACTCCCCTTGTTGCCAACCACACAAAGAGATACACCTTCTTGGGCATCCCGGAGGCCCAAATGGAAAAGTATAGAAAGGTCAACTCCTCTCTCACTAACAAATTCTCTATATCTATTTTTCAACCACCCATGACCTTTCACTCCAAAGTCTTCCCCATTTACTCGGGGACGTGATAGCTTTTCAATTCACTAAGTGAAACTTACTCCATTTGCAGCATGACATAAGGAGTTCCGCTGAGGTCTTCCCAACTTCTCAGGTGCATGCATTAACGACATGAAGTATGTCGGTAAAATACTCTTCATTAAAATTCCCTTCCCTCCTTTCACGGGTATCTCTTCTGTCATCCTGCTCGGTTCTCGACTCATTCTATAACCGGATTCCACACCATAAGATCCTTATTTGAAGCACCCAATGACAAACTAGTAGGTAGTAGGTAGTAGATTGTACATTTATCTTATAATTCAGTATCTGCGCTAGATCTACAATGTTAAATGTTACAATGTTTTAGCTATAATTCTTGCTCAAAAATGAAATCAGAACTAAACCTATTTGCAAAAGGTGATACCGGCTATTAAAGGCACATCCTAGAAAATTACTTTCTAACAATGTTCCACTAGCAGCCTATAACTAAAGTAAACCAATTTGTGCACATATGACATAGCGTATGCCCCAGTTTCTAGTTGCTCGTTATAGCAGTGAAGCTTCGTCTTAAATAGAATGAAGCATACCTGTTTTGTTCCAGACCGCGAGACCCAACCAAGCCGATTGCTAACACGATGCACGTGGGTATCTACACAAATCCCTTCAACTTTGTTCCATGCCATAATCATAACCTAAGAAAAATCTATTTAAATAACTTAGAAATGTGCAGTGAAAGGAAAATAAGAGAAGCATAACTTCCTACCAGGTGAGCTATCTTCGGACCAACACCTGGAAGTAGAAGCAAGTCGTCCACTGTACTAGGAATGTCTCCATCATATTTAGAGACACAAATCTTTGCAACTTGTTTAAGGTGCTGAGCCTTTCTTGTGTAAAATCCAACCTGACAATAGAAGTTGTTAAGTAACTCAGCATGAGGGTAAAGGTCGATAATATCATAAACTGATATCATTGAGCACATACCGGGTATATCAAGCTCTTTACGGTGGCTTCATCAGCTTTATCCATTGAGTCAGCACTCAGCAGACCATTTTCGAGGAGCCGTTGATTTGCTTCTGCAGATTCAGAGGGCATCATTATATACCAATAGGAAGCCAGAGAAGAATAGCTTAGCCTCATAAATTTTGGAAGATTAATATCTGACTTCAATTAATCATCTCCTCAAAAGATGGATGTCAGAGAGCATCTTGAAATCCATCTTTTTTGCTAATCGTATATTGGCATTCTCCTAGTTATCCCATTTTGATAAACCTGTTTTCTACGAGGATGAGGGCATAAGGAAACTGGAGGTATCAAGAATAAAAATCACTAGCAACAAAAGCAAGAAGTTTGATATACTCAGTAAAGAAATCTCAATACCTTACATAAATCTTTGCCACAATGAAGTATAAGATCAAGATGACCATGATGAAAATATAAAAAAGAATTTAGGTGGTAAGATGACAGAGATATCAGAGTAACCTCTAAGATAGAAAGAGGAAAACATATCTGGATATGTTACTAACTCATTCAGGAGACACAACCTATCACAAAGAGAGCATGAACGTAGTCCTACTAAGAGAAAATCACGTTATTAAGGAGCATCATATAGCTGAAACTTCCAACACTAGTAATCTCAACACTTGCCATGAGTAACATGACCCTTGGTCTGGCTTGATAACAATGAACCAACAAGAACAGCAAATCTTCTTTCCTGATGAGATTGTGAACAGAAAAAGTGAAGAAGAAAATAGTAATCAACATCAGCATCCTATAAGAATGTTAACAAATTATACAAGCTTACTCATTAAAAAAGTAAAAGGACACTTTCGTTCTGAACTTATTCTTATATATGATCACTCAGTTCTAGATTACATTTGATAGAACTTGGATCATTTAATTTTCAATTCTCTCGTTGGATGGTATATCTGGCCTTCCTCTTATTTACTTATTTAGATGTTAAAGTTGTCCTTCCACAAAACCATCTTGTCAAGGAAAAGCCTAAAGAGCAACAAGTTGAGTTTGTTACCGAAAGTATTCTAGTGTCGTTAGATGCCAGAAAATGAGAAAATCTCACCTCCTTGCTTGAAAAACTAAATGTTGTTTCACCTTTTTAGAGAAAATACAACACTGTCAAAGAAGACAATCACTAACCAAGCATCAAGTATGCAAAGATGTATGCACCTTAGGTTGAAGAGAAGTCACCCCTTCATCTGGGTCAATGGAGTCCACAGGTGCATGTTCTGATAATCTCATGCTGCGTATCCCTTCAATGACCCTTTCCCAGTTGGCAGGAGGTTGTACTGCGTCAAATTAGCCAAATTTTACTCCTACTATCCATAAGGTTTGTAAAACCTGAGAACAATCCTCAATGATTAAAAGAATAGTTGCAAACAAATAAGGAATCGAAGTCCTTTTTCTTTTAACAGCAGAATCAACTTTTCTATATGGAGATATAGTTAACAACTAAATGTGCAACGTTCAATATTAATATGAAAACTATAACAACAGAAATTGTCTTGGTACTCACTTGACTGAGAATAAATATTGTCACTTTTGTTTGCAAAATCTTCAATTTCTGGATGCCTGAGAAGCTGCAACAAGTAAAAAAATCACATGATTTGTTTCGTCTCCCGAAACCTCAAGAACCAAGGATCTTTAGTATCTGATATTTAAAAAAGTCTGTCAAGTTCATAGACCACAGAAAAATTTCCTCTTTCGCGAAATGGAGTTCCCCAGTTATTCTTGTTAAGAATATAACAAAATACTCTTTTGAGTCAAACTTAGTATATAATTAATTCAAGCTTAATAAATTGCTAGATCACTCTTAGATAGGTCAATCTGATTTTTAGGAAGCAGAGTGAGACAATCATTGGATTAAGAGTACAATAAGATTGTTCAAAGAAATGAAGCTAAGCCATCATACATAAGCGTGTCATTGAACTTGGCCTCAACGGACATCTATGCCCTCCAACTTTGAGTTCGCACATAGTAGACTCTTAAAATTACAAAGAGTTGAACAAGTAGACACATCTGTCCTACATGACGTCCAACATGTATAATACCATATAGGACAGTGTATCTACTTGTTTAAGCTGATTCCAAGTTAAAGTGCGCGTTTATTTATTATGCCGACAAAAAAATATTACGAAATCAAACCTTGGCAAGATAAGAGAATGATCACAATAACAAACAAGTGGAACCTCCATTGTACAGAAGAAAAAACCTAAAACAATATTAATGAATAAAGAAAAAAAAACATACTTTTTCATGTGGAGATTCTGTCTTAACCTCTTTAGCTATCATTTCCACTCTCCTTTTCCTCACTCTGTTCTTGGGAACAGCACCATCATCTTCCGAACCTAAAATTAACATCTTTAATGATATTATTACACAAACCCATCTTGATAATTTGCAAGAAAACATCAACATTAATGAAAAAGATTACAACTTTAAGCTCAATTTCAAGATTAAAACTTGCAATAAGATGTTAAAAATTCAAGATTTAACTAAACTAAACAAAACAGCACATTCTTGTAAGATATTCAAAAACTGTTTCTCTATTTTGGGCACCTGGGTTTTGCAGAAGAGGAATTTTGCGTGCTTTTGGCATTGTTGTGAAGGAGATGAATCGAATTGGGAATGGAAGTGAAGAGAGATTTGCAGTGTTTCGGAGAAGAGAGAGGGACATTTTTGGAGGGACTGGCTAGAGTTTAAGCCACGTCTCTTAAATTGAAAAAAATTAGAGTCCACCTCGTAGGCATCATTTATGCTGTAACAAACATCTCAGCTTCGAGTTCCTCTAGATATAGAGTCATGTTTGTTAGATTGTTTTTACCTTTAATATGAGATTTTTTTGGCCTGGATCTTGTTACGAGTATAGTCTCGCAAATGGGGTGTGGGAAAGATGTACACAAATTTTACCGTAGAGATGATATTTTCAAATATAATTATTTCAATAAAATTAGTCAATTATATTTGAAAAATCTTAGTAGCTGATTCAATTTCCTAACTTGTACTGTTATCGCCTTAGTTCTTTATATTTATCAAAAATGAATAAGATTGATGGGAAAATGAACTCCTCCTTGCTCAAAAGTTTCTCATAATAATACTCAACAGAAAATACAGCACCCCCTTTGGTTAAATTAAAAGATGTTGAAGATAATTTCAACAAAAACATTAAACACGAAAGATTGAATTTGGCAATGGAAACTGGTGTGCTTTAGCAGACGGGGCTTTGATATCTTACAATAGCTTGTTTTTACAATACAACAACAACAACAATATACCCAGTAAAATCCCACTAAGTGGGATCTGGAAAGGGTAGAGGGTACAAAGTCCTTACCAATATCTCGTGGAGAACTTCTTTTTTACAATACAAAGCATAAATGATAAACCTTACATAATAACCAAGCAGCAAGCATAGAGTAAAATAAGACGAACTACAATCATTTTTCATCCTTTACTCGAAGATTCTTCAAGTTAATTATGGAGGATACGACTGGCTTAACATAGATCCCAATACTCTCAACGGCACAGCGACTCTTGGTGCCATGAAAACCACCAAAAAGACGATGATTTCCTAACTGAAAGTTGAAGTGATTAGCAGAAGTTGTAGGCTGCCCAAACGGTCCATAGGAACCCTTGTTGGTGTTAAGCTTAATAGCTTCCAAACCTCCATCCGTCTCATAGGAACCGCTTAGCGAAGTAAGAAACTCTGATGGATAATCAAGGAGAACTGCAGAGAAGTTTGAACAGTACTGACTGCCATGCTTATTTGACTGAACAAAGTTGCCATTCTCATAGAACAGGAATTGAAGCGACTGAATTCTGTTTTTGCTGTAGGAAACAAAAATCCCAGCAACTTCGCCTCGTCCATTTTCTTCCCATATCGATCCAGCACCGCTTCCCACTGGCCCAACTTTGATCATTTCCATATTCTCTCTTGCTTCTCAGTTGATCTAAGCACAAACACAAAGCAAAATGTTAAATCTTTATTTAGACTTTAGCTTATAGTGAACTAACAATTTCTTTAAATTCATATCCTCTACCATTGAACACAGAACTGTCCCTCCACGCTTTTGTAGTTCTTCTCAGCTATCTCGGGCTCTCACACATACAAGGCTATAACAAAGTATGTCCAACATTTTTGTTTACTAAAGAAATTAGCCGTAAAACAGAGTCTTGAAGGTTAATAGTGAGAGAGGCATTCCAGTTCAGCAGTACTGGAAACAACTACCATAACAATGATAACAGTTCCGGCAGCATTTTGGAGGGGAATTTGGTTATTTTGCAATCCAAACTATGGTGAAATTCTTACGGACCATGTACAAAATCTATTGCAAACACATTGTCACTTCTGATCGAGCCTGAACATCTTCAGTTCATGTGACTTCTTCTTTATATGTCAATGAAAACATATTCATATACCACTTTAAAAATTTGAATGGACTCTTTATTTCTTTAAAAACGCTAACTTAAGACTTCAAAGTCATGAACTTGATGAACTTGTAATTAATTTAGGATGTCATACACATTTTTTTGTTACGGTTTTGCCCTGATTTTCTTATCATATTTTAAATTTTATTTTTTTCCTTAAAGAAAAGTCAAAGTATTATCATAAATGCTTGAACTTTTCTTGAAAAGAAAAAATATATTTCTCTTCCATATTTGGTTTATTCTTTTCTAGAGGAAAAGTCTGGAATTCTATAAATTGAATACCTCTCTTCTCATTCACAATATAGACATTTAAGAGTTTTGTTAATGGGGAAATTTTCACTCTACAGTTTTAATACTTTTATATTAGTTTTCATATGTAGACCAATTGGTCAAATCATATAATAATATTTTGTTTTTAGTATAAGTTTTTGTCATCTAATTTATCAACTCTATGATTTGCAATTGTAAGCTTCCGCATGACGCCATAATCATTTTCGATCCCAACAATTTTCAGACTGAAAATTGAATTAAGCTTGAAGAGTTAAACTTAAAATACCATCAACAACAACCACAAAGTGAAAACTGTAAACAAAATTGTTGCAAATACATTACTAAAAAAATCACTATTTTCCCTTTGAAAAAAAAAATGTTCAATGGCTATTCCTACATATATTTGATCAAATCGGTGAAAAAAAGAAAAAATAGTAAAGTTAACATATGGAAAAATTAGAAAGTTTCCCACTAATTCAAATGAGAATTTGTTTTCCAAGATATTTTGTTATATATAGAAGTTCAAATTGAACAAGATACATCTGTTCACCAAAGAACATGACGGTTATAGAAAGTATCTTTTAAGTTCTATAAATATAACGATTCTCTAAAAGTAGCCTATGAGCTTTGTTGTATTCTAAAGGATATTGTTTGTATTTTTTCCCAATATGTATACGGACAGTATCTTAAGTGATTTCTTGGCTCCTCAAAGTCGTCATCTTGTTCTTCAATTATACTTACTACTTTTTTCTAACACCCATTGGTGTGGAAAATCAGTCGCACAATCTTGAGACTAACATGATAAGCATTAACAATAGATCGAAAAACAGGGGGAAATCAAATCTGAACTGAATTTAAGGAAAATGAAGAGAGACTTACAGTTACAGTAAAGGACTGAAAGTGAATTAGTGGTGGCAATCGGGAGGTGGAAGACGAACGATGATGGACTAAAAGTGGAGACAAGCACACCAATTTTGACTAAGAGCATGTTCGGTATAGCTTTTGACACATCAGCAAAACTACTTTTAAATTAACGTAAAAGCAGTTTTTATTTTTTTTCAGACTAAAATATTTCTTTCGTATATATATATATATTTGTCTTAATGATTCTTTACTAATTAAACTTAAACTTTTACTATCTTTGCCTATTACACAAAGTTGTTCTTCTCTATAATGTTTATATAATTGATCTTGTCCTTTAAAGAAACCTGTATTATATAAAGTCTTGATTTTTTATTGGGTAAGTTTATGAGATTACATAGATATTATAAATATATTCGTATTCATTATATTTTAGCTAATACTCAACAAGAAGAAGTAAGGAGATTAAAGAAAGTTAAAAAAGATTTTATAAAAATATATAAAGACATAGAAGAAAATATAGACCCAAAAGATCCAAGAAAAGATCAAGTAAAATTTCATAGAGATTGGGAAATACATAATATAACATACGATATAAGAACTAGAATAAGAATTAAAAAACAATATATAAATAAAATAAAATATTTTCCTTTAGGTTAATAAGAAAATCAAAATATATATATGAAAAGACATCCTTAGACATAAATTTTCAAGAAGATATAAGCAGTAGTAATTATAATTTTAAGAAAGAATTAAAAGAATTAAAAGGAGAATTAAGTATAATAAAGAATATTGTACTTTCATGAGCAATCCATTATATAAAGAAATTTTAAGAAAAGCAGTAGAAATATCACCTAGTCCAGAAGGATTATCAGATCATAAGCCTTTAGGTAAAGCAGACGATACATCAATAAAGCAAAATAATATAATAATTTTACTATTATTAGAATTAAACGAAAAATTAGATAAACTTATAAAGGACCAGGTAAAAGAACAAAAACAAGTTATACAAGAAAATAATATAGACGAATTAATAGATCAGTTAAAAAGAATAGAAATAACTCCAAAAGAAGATAGAAAAATATATATAAAAAAGCAATGGAAATTTTTCCGTTTAAAAGAAGAACAACAGACAGACCTAGATCAAGTTTCTCCCTCCGTTTAAAAGAAGAACAACAGACAGACCTAGATCAAGTTTCTCCCAAGACAGTTTAAGAGGAGGAATATTGGCAAAAATATTAGACTCATCAAAGAATAAAGAAGGATCTTCTAGTCAACAATTAGAAGAGGTAATAGATGTAGATAGAGATATACAAATTTTCCAACAAAACAGACTAAAATTATTAAATCCAAAAATTTTATATAATACAGGTTTCTTTTGGGTCTATATTTTCTTCTATGTCTTTATATATTTTTATAAAATCTTTTTTAACTTTCTTTAATCTCCTTACTTCTTCTTGTTGAGTATTAGCTAAAATATAATGAATACGAATATATTTATAATATCTATGTAATCTCATAAACTTACCCTAGTGGATAATTTCTAACTCTTTTTAAAAGATGTTTTCTTAATCTTTTTCTAATATTTATATCGTAATTTATATTATTTAGTTCTATATGAGCAAATTCTTTTACTAAATTATATTCTGGATGATTTTTATCTAAGGTATTATCTATAGTTTCTGATATTTTTAAAACTTCTAATTTTTTAACTTGTTCTTTTTCTCTATGTGCTAATATATTATGCAATTTTATGTATGAATAATATCTATGAAGTCTCATAAAATTTTTAATATTTTGTCCAACTAGAATCTTACAGCTCTGATACCAATTAAAAGGGCACTTAGATTTTAAATTTTTTCAATAATTATTTCAATTTAACAGTAATTTTAACAAAGGGTTTTGATCAAATTGGTTGTAAATCTTACTAAGTATTCTCTCTTTCTTTATTCCTTTAACATATAAATAGTTTTTAGCTATTAAGTTTTAATAACTTCTCCCAAAGTTTTTTTTTTTTTTTTTTTTAAATAATTGTTTTTAACTTTGTTTCACTTCTTCCTTACAGCTTGATTTTAAACAGTGATCTTCTCTAACCACACCCTGGATAACAATGTATATATATATGTATGTATATATATGTATATATATATGTATATATATATGTATATATGTATGTATGTATATATGTATATATGTATGTATGTATGTATTTATATACATATAAAAATATATATACATACATACATACATATATAAATATATATACATACATACATACATATATAAATATATATACATACATACATACATATATACATATACATATATATATATACATACATGTTATTTTTAAATCTAAATTCTCTAATTCTCTTAATTTAGCAATTGTGTTTCTTTCTTAGATATTTTATGTATTTTGATTCTGCTGCTTTTCTTAAAATTTCTTTATATAATGGATTGTTCATGAAAGTACAATATTCTTTACTATACTTAATTCTCCTTTTAATTCTTTCTTAAAATTATAATTACTACTGCTTATATCTTCTTGAAAATTTATGTCTTGATTTTTTATTATTTTCTTATCTATATCTGTTTGTTGTACTTTTATATATTCTAAATTTTTATCTATTTTGTCTAATATTTTATTTTGTTTTATCTGCAGGTCTTTTATATTTTCTAGAGTTTTTATTATTTTATCTTGTTCTAATTGTACTGTTTCTCCTAAATTTATAATTAGATCTGTACTAATTTTATATCTTCTAGTCCAGTCAAACGGTAACTGGTAAAGACAAATCAAATCCGTTTATGGCTAACACTTTGCCAAAAAGTGGAAGGATACTACTCCCTTCAAGTTTTCAACTAGCAGAGACATCTTCAAGACAAGAAATAGATACTTCATCAAAAACAAAGAAAAAAGGAATATGTATAAAAAAAAAATAAAAAAAAAATAAATATATATATATATATATATATATATATATATTTATTATTAATTAATTAGAATATTTCCTAAGTTTGGTTAAATTTTATTTTTTATTTTTATATAATAAAATATTTTATGTCTACGTATTATTTTGCAGAATTAGGAGAAAATGTAACAATAATATTTTTGCAAAATTAGGAAAAAAATAACAATTAAAGATTTCAATCCTCCCAAAAAAAGGTATAATATTGATTGAAAAAATTAAATATGTACATTTTAATTTAATAAAAATAAAAATTAAATTAAATTTTTTTATAATAAATATTTAAAATAGTTTCGCTCTATAAAATAATTTTAATATTAAAAGTACATTGATACTTGCCTTTTTTTTAGTAATTTAACTCTAAAAAAACACTTTTTAAAAAAGATTAATCAAACACAATTTGTTTATGAAAAAACCAAATTGCTTTTTTCCAAAAGTATTTTTCTGAAAAATTATTTTTAAAAAATGTTTCTAAAAATAAGTAATTTAGCAATAATGTCAAACATGCTCTAATAGATCTTGAAGACAGCTTTGAATATTTAAATACTGCAAATTACTTTTTTCGTCTCCATTAATTTGACACTATTTAACTTGATCACGAAATTTAAGAAATTTTCATGGTTGTTGTTAACAAAGATGTGTGTAAGAAACTCTGATGGATAATCAAGGAAAAGTTTGCACGGTAGTGACTGCCACGCTCATTTGACTGAACAAAATTGTGTTTTTGCTGTAGGAAACAAAAATACCAGCAACTTCGCCTCGTCCAATTTCTTCCCATATGGAACCACCATTGCTTCCCACTGGACCAACTTTGATCATTTCCATATTCTCTCTTGCTTCTCCACTCAACTAGATTAATTACCTGATATAGGACGGAAGAAGAATCAATCAATTGTGGTCCTGTCACTAAATTTGGATCACGCATTGCAGGGCCTATTCAGGGTAACACGTTCAATAGGATTTTTTTTGTATTCAAAACTCAAATTCAAGATCTTTGATTAAAGATGGAACAGTCTCACTGCTGCCCCACATCCGTATTGGTCTGGTGCTCGAGTTATTCTTACTCTTTATTAACAACTCTACATATTTATTTATTCTCCAACATAAATGAAAACGAGAAATCTTCTTCTTTTGAAATCGAATAATTTCATAATGGCTACTCCACTATCTAGTATTCGAATTTCCGGACGATATTGTTCTTATAAAAAGTGTTTGATCCCTAAAAGAAAATAAAAGTGATAATCAGTCATATAATAATAATAGTAATAAATGTATCACACAATTAATACCTTGCAAAAGAGAGATATTAAAATTAACTACGAACTTCGTCACTAATTTGTCTATAAATCAATAGAATTGATGACGAATTTTATTGTTTAATTGCAAAATTTATCTGCTTAGAACATACGGGTAATGAATGGATAACATATAGGTAAAGTAGATAAGGGTAAAGCAAAAGTTATCTACTTAGAACGAAATGTATTTGTTGATACCATATGAACAGAGGCGAACTTGGAATTTGAAAACAACGACGGCACTACTAGACATGGATGCGTTTAGTTGAAGTACCAACACTTCATCAGAAAATATTGTCAAACAAGTATAAAATTGATAGATCAGTAAAAATAAATTAAATGAAAATGTAACATGGTTCAATGTGTAGTAAAATGTTGTCAAACAAGTATAAAATCAAAGGTATCAATAAATACAAATCAAACAAACAAATGTGTAACATAGTTTAATGTGTGGTTTGATGGTTTTTACCCCTTATACTTAAAGGTTAATCGTTGCTAGTTTGAATCTAGCTTGAGCTTTTATTTATATGCAATTTTTATTTCGGGAAAAAAGAAACCAAAAATGAAATGACAAGAAACGAACCTAGGACGCATTACTAGCGAATGAGTGGTGAGACAAGAATTGGACCAGCGCGCTACATAGCTTTTGTGTATATGGGTGCGAAAGTAAATATATTATTGTCATTTAGGTATATACATATATACTATATACATGTTTTTCCAAAGTTAACGGGTGCACGTACATCCCTCTCCTAAAGTGTTGATCCCCCTCTGCATATGGATAAAGTATATAAGTAGTACTACCAGAAATAAGAAATCATGAAAAATTGTAACAAAAGAAATCGAATTTTAGACATATAAAGTAGAGGATCCACACATAAATAATAACCAAACACCAAATATATTATATAAAACTAAAACTAAAACCAAATAAGTAAATAAACAATACGAACTAGTACTATATTATATATAGTTAATTTTCTTCTTATTTTTCCTTTTTAACCTGCACTGGAGAATCTTTCAACTTGATTACAGAAGATGGAATGTCCTTCACATAAAACCCAATACTCTCAATGCCATTAGAGTTCACTGTGCCATGAAATCCCCCAAAAAATTGATGATTTCCTATCACAAAATTGAAGTCAATATTATTGCCATCAGTTGACGGGGTACCAAATGGTCCATAAGAACCTTTATTGGTGCAAAATTTTATTGATCTTGACTTTTCGTTGACACGTTCGAACGAGCCACTTATGGAAGTAACAAATTCTGATGGATAATCCAAGATAATTGCATCATGCATATCACAGTAATAAGTACCGTATTTAATTGAAATATCTAACTTCCCGTCCAAATAATTCAGAAATTGAAGTGAATAAACTATGTCTTCATCATAAGAAATAAAAATTCCAACTAATTCGTCTTTTTCTTCTTTCCAAATTAATCCACCACGTCCTCCAACTGGCCCAACTTTGATCGTATCCATATATAGTATATTATTTTTCTCTTTTTTAAAAATCGTGGATTTATAATATTGGAAGATATATATATATTGAAGGAAAATATTTTATTTATGAACTCAAAAGTTCTTGAATCTTACTTCAAGTTCTATTTATTCTGTATATATTGAAAACTAACTAGTAACATCCCTATTTATAGAATTTATAGAAGTAAAAACCAAATTAAACTAGGACTAGGAATCACTATAACAAACAAATCCTAATTAAACATAAATAAATAAATACCATAAATAACAAATCCTAAACAACTTAGATTTCTATTAAGAAGTTTATAAGTCGTAGTATTAATTAAAAGTATCCAGAGCGTTGCTCTTTGATCTTCTGTATCGAAATTGGAGTCAGGTGCTAAAACTCTATTGAAGTCAGTACATTTTTATCAAAGCTACCGCTTATGAAAATAAAAAACTCCGATGGATAATCAAACACAATTGAACAAAAGTTATCTTGACCATCGCGATTACTGGTAAAATTTAATCTTACAATGATTTTTTGACATAACTAATTTACTATACTCATGGTACATGAATTGTAGTGAATAAATTGTCGTTTGGCCGTAGAAAACAAGAAGGCCACCAACTTGCGTGTCGTCCCTTTTCATCCCAATTGTATCCACCACATCCTCCCACTATGTATATTTATATTTACAAGAGTTGTGCCCATCAAATAAATCCTCTTTAGTACAATAGCTTGAATATCACTCGTACATGAACATAGAAAAATATAAATGGTACTAGATAAGTCTGGGGAGGAGGTAAAAAAAAAAGAGATGTTAATTAATCAAAGGTCCAACGGATCACCACGCCTGTATTGTAATTATGCAGTTAGGAATAATCTAGCCAAAGTAATAGGCGATGAGCGCGGACTAAGAAGGTACCCATATGGGAAACCACTCATGCACCCAATTACTAACCCTTGTGGGTCATTCAATGAATTTCATCATTTTTTAATTGGTATTTCATGTGTACGTTTAATCGTTTCACGTCTCCACCATGGCATATAAAATGATATTATTTGGGAATAGCATAAATACATTCAACAACTCAGTAACAAAATAATGAAGATATATCATGACATTTGGGATTAAAAATTTTCGATGATATATTTAGCTTACAATAATAATGAAAACGAGTATTCACCACCATTAACTTGACTAATTAAACAAGAATAACATAAAATTAACTGAACTACTCAGATTCTCCGTTAAATAATATAAAACTCAACGGCTAATCCTTACATAATATGGAAAAGGTTTATTAATCTTCACATAGATCCCAAGACTCTCAATGCCATTGGTTTTCATGGTACCATAAAACCCCCTAAATGTTTCTCTTGGTAGATGAAAGTTGAATTGTTTGTAGTCAGTTAATGTCCCAAATGGTCCATACGAACCCTTGTTGGTAACAAATGTTATCGAACTCAAAGCTGGTCGAAACATGCTAACACAACCAAAAACATAAGTAAGAAATTCTGACGGATAATCAAACATAATTGCAGTGTAGAAAATATAAATTCCAGCAACTTTGTCACGTCCCTTTTCGTCCCAAACAGTTCCAGTTTGTGCTCCTGCTGGATCAACTTTCATCATATCCATATTATTATTTTTATTTTTTTTACTGAAATATTATGATTATGATATGTTGTAATTGAAAGATCAAGTTATAATATACATATATAGAGAGAGTTAATTTCGACTTTATGAATAAGTTTTTGAGTCGTATAATTACTACTCGATCGATTGGAGCACGTACGTTACATCTTCACATGTTAGTACTACTTGATTTTGTAATCTCAAAATTAACACTCTTTGGACACGTTTGGTGTGATAAAAGGAAGATAATCTTGGGATTATTTTTTTTGTAACGCTTAATTAATCTTTGTTTGGAATAACTTATCAATGATTGATAATTAGTATTGAGATAAGTTATTCAAGTATCTCATGATAAAAAAAATAGTTAAAATGACAAAAGTACCCCTCTTACTCTTTTTATACATCACTTTTCACATACATGACACTTACGATGTAGGAAGGGTATTTTTGTAAAAGAAACAAGTTATTTATAGGAATTATACAATGCATATTATTTTTAATATAATAAATCAAACATATTAAGAAATAATACCAGAATAACTAAGTTCATCATAACTAGTCTCAACATATAAGTGTTCTCAAAATAGATATCCACTTTTACTTGTTCTTTAAAAGCCAAGAAGTTTTTGAGTCGTATAATTACTACTCGATTGGAGCCGTCGTTACATCTTCACATGTTGTAATCTCAAAATTAATACTCTTTGGACACGTTTGGTGTGATAAAAGGAAGATAATCTTGGGATTATTTTTTTGTAACGCTTAATTAATCTTTGTTTGGGATAACTTATCAAGGATTAATAATTAGTATTGGGATAAGTTATCCAAGTATTCCATGATAAAAAAAATAGTTTAAATGATAAAAAGTACCCCTCACACTCTTTTTATACATCACTTCTCACATACTTGACACTTACACAATGCATATTATTTTTAATATAATAAATCAAACATATTAAGAAATAATACCAGAATAACTAAGTTCATCATAACTAGTCTCAACATATAACTGTTCTCAAAATAGATATCCACTTTTACTTGTTCTTTAAAAGCCAAGAAGTTTTTGAGTCTTATAATTACTACTCGATTGGAGCCGTCGTTACATCTTCACATGTTGTAATCTAAAAATTAATACTCTTTGGACACGTTTGGTGTTATAAAAGGAAGATAATCTTGGGATTATTTTTTTTGTAACGCTTAATTAATCTTCGTTTGGGATAACTTATCAAGGATTAATAATTAGTATTGAGATAAGTTATCCAAGTATTTCATGATAAAAAAAAATAGTTTAAATGATAAAAAGTACCCCTCACACTCTTTTTATACATCACTTCTCACATACTTGACACTTACACAATGCATATTATTTTTAATATAATAAATCAAACATATTAAGAAATAATACCAGAATAACTAAGTTCATCATAACTAGTCTCAACATATAACTGTTCTCAAAATAGATATCCACTTTTACTTGTTCTTTAAAAGCCAAGAAGTTTTTGAGTCTTATAATTACTACTCGATTGGAGCCGTCGCTACATCTTCACATGTTGTAATCTCAAAATTAATACTCTTTGGACACGTTTGGTGTGATAAAAGGAAGATAATCTTGGGATTATTTTTTTGTAACGCTTAATTAATCTTTGTTTGGGATAACTTATCAAGGATTAATAATTAGTATTGGGATAAGTTATCCAAGTATTCCATGATAAAAAAAATAGTTTAAATGATAAAAAGTACCCCTCACGCTCTTTTTATACATCACTTCTCACATACTTGACACTTACACAATGCATATTATTTTTAATATAATAAATCAAACATTTACGAAGAAATAATACCAGAATAACTAAACTCATCATAACTAGTCTCAACATATAACTGTTCTCAAAATAGATATCCACTTTTACTTGTTCTTTAAACGTCAAGAAGTTTTTGAGTCGTATAATTACTACTCGATTGGAGCCGTCGTTACATCTTCACATGTTGTAATCTCAAAATTAATACTCGTTGGACACGTTTGGTGTGATAAAAGGAAGATAATCTTGTGATTGTTTTTTTTTAACGCTTAATTAATCTTTGTTTGGGATAACTTATCAAGGATTAATAGTTAGTATTGGGATAAGTTATCCAAGTATTCCATGATTAAAAAAATAGTTTAAATGATAAAAAGTACCCCCTCACACTCTTTTTATACATCACTTCTCACATACTTGACACTTACACAATTCATATTATTTTTAATATAATAAATCAAACATATTAAGAAATAATACCAGAATAACTAAGTTCATCATAACTAGTCTCAACATATAACTGTTCTCAAAATAGATATCCACTTTTACTTGTTCTTTAAAAGCCAAGAAGTTTTTGAGTCGTATAATTACTACTCGATTGGAGTTGTCGTTACATCTTCACATGTTGTAATCTCAAAATTAATACTCTTTGGACACGTTTGGTGTTATAAAAGGAAGATAATCTTGGGATTATTTTTTTGTAACGCTTAATTAATCTTTGTTTGGAATAACTTATCAAGGATTAATAATTAGTATTGGGATAAGTTATCCAAGTATTTCATGATAAAAAAAAATAGTTTAAATGATAAAAAGTACCCCTCACACTCTTTTTATACATCACTTCTCACATACTTGACACTTACACAATGCATATTATTTTTAATATAATAAATCAAACATATTAAGAAATAATACCAGAATAACTAAGTTCATCATAACTAGTCTCAACATATAACTGTTCTCAAAATAGATATCCACTTTTACTTGTTCTTTAAAAGCCAAGAAGTTTTTGAGTCGTATAATTACTACTCGATTGGAGCCGTCGTTACATCTTCACATGTTGTAATCTCAAAATTAATACTCGTTGGACACGTTTGGTGTGATAAAAGGAAGATAATCTTGTGATTGTTTTTTTTTAACGCTTAATTAATCTTTGTTTGGGATAACTTATCAAGGATTAATAAATTAGTATTGGGATAAGTTATCCAAGTATTCCATGATAAAAAAATAGTTTAAATGATAAAAAGTACCCCTCACCTTTTTATACATCACTTCTCACATACTTGACACTTACACAATGCATATTTTTTAATATAAATAAATCAAACATTTACGAAGAAATAATACCAGAATAACTAAACTCATCATAACTAGTCTCAACAATATAATGTTCTCAAAATAGATATCCACTTTTACTTGTCTAATAAAAACCAAGAAGTTTTTGAGTCGTATAATTACTACTCGATTGGAGCCGTCGTTACATCTTCACATGTTGTAATCTCAAAATTAATACTCTTTGGACACGTTTGGTGTGATAAAAGGAAGATAATCTTGGGATTATTTTTTTGTAACGCTTAATTAATCTTTGTTTGGGATAACTTATCAAGGATTAATAATTAGTATTGGGATAAGTTATCCAAGTATTCCATGATTAAAAAAAATAGTTTAAATGATAAAAAGTACCCCTCACGCTCTTTTTATACATCACTTCTCACATACTTGACACTGTACACAATTCATATTATTTTTAATATAATAAATCAAACATTTACGAAGAAATAATACCAGAATAACTAAACTCATCATAACTAGTCTCAACATATAACTGTTCTCAAAATAGATATCCACTTTTACTTGTTCTTTAAACGTCAAGAAGTTTTTGAGTCGTATAATTACTACTCGATTGGAGCCGTCGTTACATCTTCACATGTTGTAATCTCAAAATTAATACTCGTTGGACACGTTTGGTGTGATAAAAGGAAGATAATCTTGTGATTGTTTTTTTTTAACGCTTAATTAATCTTTGTTTGGGATAACTTATCAAGGATTAATAGTTAGTATTGGGATAAGTTATCCAAGTATTCCATGATTAAAAAAATAGTTTAAATGATAAAAAGTACCCCCTCACACTCTTTTTATACATCACTTCTCACATACTTGACACTTACACAATGCATATTATTTTTAATATAATAAATCAAACATTTACGAAGAAATAATACCAAAATAACTAAGATCATCATAACTAGTCTCAACATATAACTGTTCTCAAAATAGATATCCACTTTTACTTGTTCTTTAAAAGCCAAGAAGTTTTTGAGTCGTATAATTACTACTCTATTGGAGCCGTCGTTACATCTTCACATGTTGTAATCTCAAAATTAATACTCTTTGGACACGTTTGGTGTGATAAAAGGAAGATAATCTTGCAATTATTTTTTTGTAACGCTTAATTAATCTTTGTTTGGGATAACTTATCAAGGATTAATAATTAGTATTGGGATAAGTTATCCAAGTATTCCATGATAAAAAAAATAGTTTAAATGATAAAAAGTACCCCTCACACTCTTTTTATACATCACTTCTCACATACTTGACACTTACACAATGCATATTATTTTTAATATAATAAATCAAACATTTACGAAGAAATAATACCAGAATAACTAAGATCATCATAACTAGTCTCAACATATAACTGTTCTCAAAATAGATATCCACTTTTACTTGTTCTTTAAAAGTCAAGAAATAATTTACCACCTTATATCTACTTTACCCTTATTATTAGATACTAATTATTTTCAAAATAATTCAATTTTCAATAACATATACAGTCAAATATCCTTGGTAAAAAATATGGCAAATTAAAGATGGATGGGCTAGGGAATCTGACGCTTAGTTTCTCCCTTTCAATTTAATAAATTCTGACGGTTCGTTATTAAATTAAAGTTTTCAATACAGTTTTCCTATTATTGATTTGTTTGATTTTAATTATCTTCTTAGTGCAACACAAAAGGTAATTTTAGTCGTTTAAGGCAATTTAACTGACGACTAAAATCAACATCTCCAATGGAGTTACATATTTACAAAACCTCAAATTTTAGTCGATTTGCCAAACCAAATTTGTTGCAATTTTAAAAAATATATTTTAGAACAAGAAGTCATTGAGTACTTTTTCATTATTGGGTTTCTAAGAGTTGATAAAAATCTAGTTAGCGTACAATATTTTATGTTGTTAATTAACTCAAACATATTTATTACTCCCATCGTCCCATTTCAAATACTTTTTCACGCCTATTAGCAGAAGAATTTATCGGTAATAACCATCTAATTCGTAGATAAATAAGATTAGCATAAAAATTATTATTTAGCTATAAAATTTTATCTGTCGCTAATTTCTTATTTTCTAGTAGTGATAAAATTTAACTAAATAAAATTAGCTAAGAAAAATAGGATTATCATTATTTCTTTTTTGCTATTTAGCTACAAAATTTTGCCTATAGCTAATTTATTATTTTCTAGTAATGGTAAAAGTTAGCTAAATTAAAAAACAGGATTAGCATAATCTTTTTTGCTGTTTATCAATAGAATTTTGCATGTCATTAATTTCTTATTTTCTAGTAGTGATAAAATTAAAAAGTTATAAAAAAAAGAGATATTTAAAGGAAAATATTTTATTTATAAACTCAAAAGTTCTTGAATCTTACTTCAAGTTCTATCTATTATGTATATTTCTGTATATATCTGTATATTGAAAACTATCTAGTAACATCCCTATTTATAGTAATAAAAACCAAATTAAACTAGAATTAGAAATCATTCTAACTATAAATCTTAAATAAACATATATAAATAAATACCATAAATAACAAATTCTAAGCAACTTTGAATTATTATTTCCAACAATACATTTCTTTAAATATGCTAACAATGCAAAAAAGACAAATAAATTGAAGCCAAGGAGAATAACATTTAGCAGCCAAAATTGCAAGTGATTAATGAGCTCATAATCCTTTTACATGTAATAAGCACACCAAAACATTAGTAGATAAAATTTATCAAAAAGTAAAACAAAATAAGCATAGTAGACCCCAAACTTCATACCAAATACACCCAGACCCTCAATGTTCTCCATTTTTCAAATAGACCCCAATACTCCAACACCATAGCAATTTTCAGTACCATGAAATCCACCAAAAAGACTATTATGACCTCCAAAGTGAAAATTAAATTCTTTAGCAATAGTCGAAGAAGTCCCAAATGGTCCATAAGAACCCTTGTTGGTAACAAATTTAATAGTTTGCATAACTGTTGAGAAACAGTCATCCAGTTTTCCGTAGGTACCACTTACGGAAGTAAGAAATTCTGATGGATAATTAAAGATAACAGAAGAGAAGTTTTCGTAGTAATTAACGCCATGTTTTTCCGAGAAAACTAAGTTGTCATTTTCACGGAAAAGGAACTGAAGTGAATCGAATGAGTCTTTGGGGTAAGAAACAAGAATTCCAGCAACATGTTGTCGTCCCTTTTCATCCCACTTTTCATTTTACTTGACTAGACACTTGTCTCAAGAAAGAAGTATTTATTAGGAGTTCTATTTAAACTTTTATTTTGTTGGTGAATGTTGGATTTCACATGTTGTATTCTCTCGTTCATACTTGATACATTCGTTAAGAAAATAATTAGTGATATAGTTATTTTATTAAATTATCTCCTATTAAATATGTTTAGTATTAGATCTTGGTAAATGATTTGAAAAATATTCCCTCTGTCTAACAATAGTTGTCCACTATTGACTTGGCACAGCCCTTAAGAAACAATAAATAATAGGGGTAATATTATTGTATTATCCTGTGACTTTATTAAATTTAATGCTTTGAAAAATGCGTTAGATGATAAATAGTATTTAATAGCAATGGTAAAATAGACACAAAAGATAAATTATCTCTTGATTTTTTAAATTGGACAACTACTTTTAGTATAGTGGACAACTATTGTTTGACAGAGGGAGTAATATTTAATGTTAAGGGTAAAACATAAAAAAAATTTGTCTTTTCTTGATATATCAAAAGTGACAAATAAAAATAAAAATTTATCTTAAAAATAAGTGACAAGTAAAAGTGAACGATAAAAATAATATTTATAATATTTTATTTTTGCATGTGAAGTGCAATACAATTATTTCATGATGGAGAATTTTAATAACTCAATTGATTGGTCATCACAATCCTCACCTTGTTGGTGAGAGTTCGACTCCTCATCCCAGCAACTTGGCCTAGTCCCTTTTCATCCATATTTACTTTGGTTTCTGAATTGAAGTATATGAGGTTATAATTGGAAGATGTTATAGCTATATATTTTAATTTCAAATTTATAAAGAAGCTTCTGAAAGTAGGAAGCGTTACAGCTTCCCGTAAGTTGGTAATTGTGGCTTTTTAATCACGAAAGAGGAGTCAGACGCTAGTTTCTCACTTTCTATTTAATTTCATTAATTAGTGTTTTCAATACTCTTTCTAATAATCCCTCCGTCCCTAATTACTTGTTCACTTTTGAACTGACATATCTATTAAGAAAGTAATAAATGACATAGTGATTTTATCATTTTACCCTTATTAATTATGAAATGGGTGAATTAAAAATTTAAAATTTTCAAGAGAAGTTCATTAATTAATTGAGGGTATAATAGGTAAAAAAAATTTGTCCTTTCTTGATTTGTTAAAATGGACAAGTAAAAAGGGACAACTAAAAATGAAAAGGTGGACAAGTAATTAAGGACAAAGGAAATACTTGATATACCATTAATAAAATAATAAGTTTATTACAGTATTATTTTTTAAATATAATAAATTTAATGCATTGAGAATTCAATTACCAACTCGTAATTTTTCTACATTAAACAAGTAAAAGTTAATTAAATTTTCACTCAGTCCAATAATAGTTTTCTACTATTAATTTGATACACTCATTAATAAACAATAAATAATAGGCGTATTATTACTATATTATCCTTTGATTTTATTAAATTTAATATTTCAAAAAATGTGCTAGATGATAAAAAATATTTAATAGTTTTCTAAATTGAACAAGTATTGTTGGACAACTATTTTTAATATAGTGGACAACTATTATTGGACGGAGAGAATATATTCTTAATATAATAAACAAGTAAAAGTACACGAACAGAGTATTGATTTATTTAATTTTTTAAAATTCGAAATTGATAAAGTACATCAACAAGAGTTGAAAAAAAGTACTTCAACATAATCAAGAAAAAAAAATTAAAAATTGAAAAGAAATGCTTCAAAAATTGAATGTCAAATTTTATTTAATGAGAAATTTAGTGAGTATTTTTACTTTTGTTTTTCTTATTTAGTTACCACCTTTGATGGTTGATGAGCAAAAATTACATGATTTGAGGTTGACAGCCATAGAGTAGAGACAAAACTAGTTTGTTCTACTGAGTTAATTAGCTACGGTTGATAAGTTAAAGCGATTTTATTTATGCAGAGGCTTTGCTAGATAAATTGTCAAAGTTGAATGATATTTTGAGATATTAACTTCTTTATTTCTTTAAATAAGAATTGCCTGTTGTGTTTTTTCAATTTTACCTTTATAAATAATTAGAAAAAAGAAACTTATGATTTTGTTAAAAAAATTAAGTAGATAGGGTGTAATTTATATTTAAAAAAATTATATAGAATAAAATGTTAAATCACAAAAAAAGTGCAAATACAAAACGTAATAATAGGTAGCACATCCCAAGGTAAAAATAAATATAGATATACACTTCTTCTAAAGCAAAATACAATCAAATAAAATAACACTTAAAATCAGATACGAGTCTAACTTAACCAACAATCAAGTACACCATTTAGTTTTCTAATAACACGAGCACATGCTTCATATTTTGGCCAAAAAATCCAACACGGTACCTTTAGTATATAAGCTAATCTTCCTATAGATTCCAAAACTCTCAATGCCGTTGCATTTCGTGCTGCCAAAAAACCCCCCAAAAAAACCACTTCTTATCTGAAAGTTGAATTGTTTGTAATCAGTGTTATCAAGGTTCCCAAATGGTCCATACGAACCCTTGTTGGTAATAAATTTTATCGAACTCAAATTTAGTACACACATGGGCACACAAAACCAGTTATCGAAGTACTCTCTCAGTTCAACAATAGTTGTCCAATATACTAAAAATAATTGTCTAACAATACTTGCTTTGCTAAGTTTGTATTTATTTGTCTAGTATTAACTTGATACATTATTACTCCCTACGTTCATTTTAGTTGTCATATTTAGACTTGACTCTCACTAAGAAAATACACCCTATGTTCCATATTAACTGATCGTCTTTCTAAAAATATTTGTCCCAAATTACTTGATCACTTACTAAATCAAGATAAAAGTAATTAATTTTTTTTCATTTTATCCCTATAATTAATATCATCATCATACTTAATATTTTCACAATTTCTCTTTGGAAGCTTAAACAAAATTAAAGTTTCTAGAATTTATCTTTCTAAAGAGTTCATTAAATACTTAATTATTCATTTGTACTCTTTGCTCTCATGCATCTACTTTGGAGTACTTATACCTTTTGAATGCCATATGTCATCATAAACTATCTTGATGTCTATCAATATGGATAAAGGGTAAATTAGTCAAATTGATCATTTTGTTTATGATTTTTTAAGTATCGTGTAAAATAAAAACTGATCAGTTATTATGGGACGAAGGGAGTACTAATTATCATGATTATTCTATCATACCATTTTTCTTTTGATGTGACATACACATAAATATATATGTAATAAAGTAAATATTTAAATAATTAAATGCTAAAAATTTATAAGCAATGAAAGAAGAAAAAATGTTTTTTTATCACCCCAGCCCCACATCTTACTACCTATACTAATTCTCAACATAAAATTCTTTTTTTTTTGTTGGTGGGGTGCGGGATGGGGAGTACTAGGGTATGGGAAATGGAGTAACAAAAAGGATAATTTCATTTTAGAAGTAATTTTAAATTATTTTTTTTGGAGGAGGTTAAGGTTTGGATTGGGGTAAGTAGGCGGTGATGTAAAATTAGCAAGTTAGTCACAATCCTTAACATAATTATTAAAAACATCCATACTTTATAAATATTATTAAAAATGTCAAAATGTCATTATTTTAAAAAATATTGTGTATCCCTATTTACTTCCTATTTTATGTCACATTAATCACACGTTCTCCAACACATTCTCTCTCATCTTACAGATTTCACTCTTCCAATTCTTATCTTTTCACCTCCGGCGTCTCTCTCTTCCGTAAACTACGTTTTTTTTTCTTTCAGAAATTGAAAATTATCTCTAAAGATATTCATAACAATCCCTTTGATTAAGGTGTGCATATTTATCCAATTTTTAGGTTTATTTACTTGGTTTTGTTTTTGTTTTACTAATCAAAACTTTTGTTTGCTTTGTTGATTAGTAAAATCTCCATTTTCGTGGGTTTTGGATACAGAAAACCTCAAAATCCATCTCTAATGGCTGAATCTAAAAGGATTACCAGAGGTATTCCACTAAATCATCCAGTTTCTAGTGATTTCCCATCTTTTAATCTATGTATTACTCGAGGAATAGCGGATAATGTAGGATCAGCTGCTAAAATGGTAGAAGAGAGACAATCTAAGCATATACATGACCCTATCCATATGCAAAACCTTCCTGAAGTTCAGAACAGAACTACAAAACCTTCGTCTATCAGTGGGGAAATCGAAAAGAATGACGAAGGCCAAATAGTTCATGAACAGGTATGTAATTATTTTTATGGAAATTTAATTTTCTTGTAAATATTACCATTACGAGTATTTGCATGTTCAGTTGAAGTTGTTAAAAATTAATTTTCTTGAATATATTACCATTGCGAGTATTTGCATGTTCAGTTGATTGTGTTAAGAACAAAAAAAAATAGAAATTTCTATTAGATAATCGATTATCTGTAGTAATTGTGTTTGTATTCAAAATCCATTAAGTATTTGTATTGTTTTAGAATGGTATTTTTTCTGCTTATGGATAATGTGGGATTGTAATTAAGGATATTGTATTCCCTAATTTTTTTTGTTTGTATTTGTAGAGATGCTGATAGTTTTGATATTATAACTCGTCATAAGAGAGTTATTGTGGGTATTACAGTAATTCTACAAAAAAAATTAATTATGAACATTTGTTAGAGTCTTTGTTTGTACTCATCCAAATAAGGAATACATATTTCATATTTACTTTATTTAGTTGTATTCCTTTTTAAGAATATTGATGTTGTTTCAGTTTGTATTCATGCTACTTTATTTGTTGGATTTGTATTCATTATGATTTATTTGTTGTTTTTGTGTTGTGTCGTCTCTAAGTTACACGTTTATTCATAAATATACTTTTTTATATTTGTATTCGTGCTCCTTTATTTGCTACTGTCTATGGCTACTTTATTTACTTATTAGTTGTATTCCTTTTTAAAATTCTTGATTCTGTTTCAATTTGTATTCATGATACTTTATTTGATTGAATTTGTATTCATCATGGCATACTTTTTGTTCTAGTGTAGTGTGGTTTCTAAGTTTCATGTTACTTCATTATTGTACTTCTTGTATTTATATTCATGATAAGTTACATGTTGTTTGATTTAGTTTTTTATATAAAGGTATATTCATTTATTAGTAATAACAGTGTATCCTATATAATATAAAATTGTATTTTTTTTCCACAATGGTGCTATATAAGTATATCAGGTGTGTGTTGTATTCATCATGGTATAATTTTTGTATTTATGTGGTGTGATTTATAAGTTACATTATAGTATACTGTTGTATTCATTCTGTGTGGTTTATAAGTTACATTATTGTATACTTTTTTGTATTTGCATGTTTTTCTAAGTTACATATTGTTTTTGCACAATTCATTTACTCAGAGAACTGACTTTGCATGCAAAATTCCACCTAAGAAAGCACCGCATATGCAGTGCTATGTTATGACATACTTAAGCCTAACACAACTGTATCTCAAATCAACATCAATCTGTTTAGCAACTTCATCCACCAAATCTCTAAACGTTGCATATTCTTTCATCATAATTGCCTCTACTGTGTAATCAATGTAGCAATTTTCTTCATTCCATCTTCCATAATGTTTGATTAGAAAACTAATGCTCCCCATATATTTTGTATTAAAAAAAAAAAAATTGCCAAAGTCATTAATAAATACAGAATCACATTCGTTAACAGTTTTGTATTCAATATAGGAAAATGTATGTATTTACTATCATACTTGTATCCCTTTGATTAAAATTGTTTCCCTATCATTACAATTGTTTTACATGACTGCCATTTTTTGGTATCCTAATCAAATATATTTGGTCTATTCCAATCAACTTACAAAATATAGTACAATTGTCATAGCGTTTCTCCTAGGGATACAATCTTATGGAAAAAAAACATAACTCACAAACCACCAAAAAAAATATAATTCAGAACAAATACATTCATTCTTATTTTGTATTCAACCAATCTAAATTAAAAATAATCCAACTAAACTGAATGTTCCCACTTTCTTCATAATAAATACAATTTAAGATGATTAAAGGAAAATAATAGCTTTTCGATGGGGATACAGCTTTATGAAAGAAAACAAAACAAACAGCCAAACTTATAAAAAACGATTCTTCAAACATGTACATTCATTCTTATTTTGTATTCAGCCAATCTAAAATAAATACAATTCAACAAAGCTAATTCTTCACACTCTGTTCATAATAAATACAATTTACAATGATTATGGAGAACAAATTACGGCTATAGCCATTAACTAATACCTGGTTACTCGAATTAACTAATAGTTGGTTGTCAACGAACTTTGGACCTGTTTGTCTCCAAATCTTCTTCCCAAACAGAAAAATGGAATTTAATAGAATTCACGAGTATTATCAATTGAAACTTGAAAATCTGGGAATTTCATCAACAAGGGAGACGGTGCTCTGTAGTTTAGTTTTGAATTTGGAACTGATAGAGACATTTAAGTATATATTACTCTTTAAAAAATATTCTCTCCCCTAAATTTCTCCCTTCTGTTATTAAATAATTATATTCCTCTAATTAAAACAAATAATAAAAACAAAAAGAAATACATAACAAACTAAAATATTGACATTTTTAATAAATATTGAAAGTGTGGCTAAGGGATCCACTTAAATACTAAAATATTGACATTCTGAAAATTTTCCCATAAAAATACCTTTTTAAGAACTTTTAAAAAAAATTGGAGGGTGAAGGGTGGGGTGGGGTTGGGGTGCTGGGTAGGGGATGTGGTAGAGTAAGAAATTTTTTTTAATTGTTTTTAGAAGTTCTTCGTCTTTTTTTAGTTGCTAAATTTTAGTATTTAATTGTTTAAATATTTTTTAAAATTATATATATATCTATGTGTACATCATATCAACAAAAAATTCCACATATACACATAGGTGAATGATATATGGCATAAGAAGTGTGTTTGTTTTTAAAGCTGTAAACAGTTGGGGGATTAAAATAATAATTCATGCCAAGTTTAGGAGTATTTTCAATCATTATCTCTTATATAAATCATGGTTAGTGATATACTTCGATTAATTAAATCTTAGCCATTAATTCTAACTTATGACATGTGTCACTAATCAAAGCTTAGAACTTGAGGAAAATAGAGAGGACCCTAATCCATTAAAAAATTCGTATTCCTCAACTCCATCCATTTAATAATCGTTTGATTAAGTGTATAAAATTAATGCTTTATATGATGTATCAGTAATGATGACATCAATAATGCTTAAAATTGTGCTTATATTAAAATTCTTTACATTGCCATTTATATCATATTTTTATATAAATAATATATATATATATATATATATATATATATATATATATATATATATATATAAATGACCTCTTAAACTTTTATGCCATTTAGCTCAAAAAGTATCGCAAACATAGAGTATGTACATTAATATTGAAACAATAATGAATAACTTCTCAATAAAATATAACAGAATTTGAAACGTTGAGAAGTTAATTTTTTCAAAAAGAAAAGAGGCATCACTTTTGGGAACTGCATGAATTGATGAGAAGAAAGAATCCTCTATCTCCTCAAAGAGTGTTCATCAAGTCACGCCAAACAACATATACAATATATTCCTCCGTTTATATTTATATATCACTATTTTAAATTTTATGTTTCTTAAAAAGCTAGATAGATTTATCATTATACTCTTATTTAATATTTTCTTAAAGTCAAATTATCAAAAAATGAAATAAGAGGATCCATACATATATAATAACCAAACACCAAATACATTAAAATGTGGAAAAATTAATATCATGAAACCATAAATAGTACTACTAATAAATTGAGATTAACAAATACTTTATTTGTTCACTTTTATTAGTTATATTTGGATTTGACACACTTATTCAAAAAAAAAAAATTGACATTCCTATTTTACCACAACACCCTATTAATTGATAAATGATACTTCTGTTAGTTGATCATTATACTAAAAATAGTTGTCTCATATTAGTTGTCACCTACTAAATCAAGAGAGCATTAATTGAGTTTTTTCTATATTACCCTTTCAACTAATACTTTTTGAAAGTATTCACATTTGTTCGTAAAATTTCCAAGAATTTTTTAAGGAGTGAATTAGTAAAATTATATTCTTATAACTATTTTCTTTTAATATAATAACAATAATAAAAAGTGATTTTAGAGAGTCAGAGAGTTGAGATGTTTGGTTAAATTAACTTTAGAGAGAAGAAATAAGTGTTTTTGATTTTTAATTATAATTACTTTGTCATATTGAAGTGACACAATTTTAAGAAGGTTCTTATTAAAAGTATATTTTATTACTTACAAACTAATTTTATTTTATGATACAATTTCTTTGAGTTTCGGTCTTGTGATCGTACTCTTCAGACGGAGTGTTTTACGCATTAAATGGTAGACCAAAGGCAAATATTTAAAATTTTAAATTTGATTAATACTATTTTATGTAGTTATTTAATACTATTAAGGATAAAAAGAGAAAAATATAACAAAATGTTCATAATTTTCTAAATTGAACTAGTGTTATGAAATATCTATTTTTAATAAGAATCTTAGTAATATGAAACATAGAGATCGCATGTAGAAAAAAGGTGGAAAATACAGTTTTTTCCTAAAATTATTTTTAGAACCATGACTAAACACACATTTGACATTACTACCGTAATATTTGACAAATTTTTTTTTAAAATTAACTAGACAAACACAAATTAAAAAAAATGGCTGACATTAGTAAAGATACTTTAGGCATATATATTTAATAACCAAATTAACACCAATAAGTTGATCTATATTATATAAAAACTAAAACCAAATGAGTAAACAATACGAAATTACAATATCATATATAGCTACTAGTTAATCTTTTTCTTTTTCCTTTACATCATGTACTTGCAAATCTTTCTTGATCAATTCTTAAGCGGCAGACTACTACTTCAAAATGAAAAGACATGTGAAGATAGTTCGTAAACTGTTCCTAATACTTTTGCTCTCCAATAATATTTGTTCACTATTAACTTTACACACTTTTTAAAAAATTATAAATAGAAGAGTAATTTTACTATATCACTCTTTAAATATAATAAATACAATGTATTAAAAAATGTAATAGGGAAATAACTATAATTAATGATAAGGGTAAATTAGGAACTGAGTGTAAAATTATCCATAAAGTGAACAAGTATTGTTGGACATCTCAAATAGTATAGTGAACAACTATTGTTGGACGGAGGGAATAATAATTATTATACGATTCAAAAACTTCTCTACAAAGTTGGAATATATATATATGTATAAATCTTCCAATAATTATAATATAATCTCATAATAATATGAATATGATCAAAGTTGACGCAGCGGAATAATGTTTAGAATAATAAAAATAAAAAGAATAAGATACCATTTATTTAGAAGGGAATAATGTTTTCATTATTTCAATTGGCGTACACATAGATTACTCCATTGTCCTAAGAAAAATTTAAACTAATGAAAACTGAACTGATGAAATTCATTCACCGTAACAAATAAAGTATTTTACGGCAATTATTCAATAATAATAATATAATTGTTGTTATATATATATTTAATTGTAATACTATTCCCTCTATTCCTAGTTAGTTGTCACAATTTTAGATTTCATGTCCCTTAAGAAATTAGGTAAGTTTATCATTATATTCTTATTTAGTGTTTTCTTAAAATCAAGGTTTCAATCAATGAACATGAATTAATTTATTCTGATTAATTTATTTGACCAATGGACATAATTTATTTACTTAGTTTTTATATGTTGGTCAAATGTATATTAAGGACTATATATTTCAGTAAAAAGACAGACATATAAATAGGAACTGAAGGAATAATAAATATGTGTATTCTATTCTTTCTATAAATAAGGTTAAAAGTTTTAGTTCATCTGAATATAATGATATTAACTCAATTGTCACAAAAACGAAAATCTATTACTATTAATATTTATTTATATACTCAATTGTCGCTAAAACGAAAATCTATTACTAGTAATGTTTATTTTGTTGTAGTGATGGAATGCGCACCAAAATTAAATAGAAAGAGAGAAACGAAGCATCACACTCCTTTTTTCAGTTTACAAAAAAAAAAATCACACCTATTTTCGAGATAGAAAAACAAACATTACTAATTAATACGACTCAAAAAACTTCTTAATCAACTCTTCTATATATATATATACAATTAGATTATCTTCCATCAACATAACTCCAATATTTATTATTATTATTATTATTATTATTATTATTATTATTATTATTATTATTATTCATAAACAATAAAAAATAATTTACTATGGTTACAACCAAAATTGGGGCAGTGGGAGGACGTGGTGGAACCATTTGGGAATTTTTGTATCTGATTGTGAAGACAGTTTATTCACTTCAATTCCTTAATTGTGTGAATGGAAACTTTGTTAGTTCAGAGAAATATGGTTCTCCTCGTTGTAAAATTTACAGTGCAGTTATCCTGAATTATCCATCAGAATTATCCTTCGATATCTGGTTTGTTTGAACGAGTCAACAAAGTCTTTTTTCTTAGCTGTATCCAACTCAAGATTTGACAGTTTTAAGATCAATAAAATTTAGTACCAATAAAGGTTCTTATGGACCATTTGGTACCCTGTCAAGTGATGACAATAATAATATTGACTTCAACTTTGTGATAGGAAATCAACTATTTTTGGGGGATTTTCATGGCACCGAGAGCTCGTTTGGATGTGATCTTAAGTTGGTCAAATAAAATTTTAAATTAATTTTTGATTTATTAGAGTGTTTGACAATTATAAGAATAACTTAAAATAAATCAAAAGTAACTTAAAATAAGTTAAAAGTTAAAAGTAGGGTGCCCCCTACTTAATTTTTTTCAACTTATAAATCATTCTACTTTGATCGAGTATATTACTTTTTTACCCTTAATTCTTTTATAATGTTAATAATTTTAAGGGTATTTCAGATATTTTGATAAAAAAAAAAGTGACTTTCAACATTTTTTTGCCAAACACATCAATAAACACATAACTACTTATTTTTAAAATGACTTTAAAATAATTTTTTAAAAGTTACTTATTTTAAGTCAATCCAAACGGGCTCTTAATTTCTCGTTTTCTATTTAATTTTGGTGGTCTCTACAGTTTTCAATACTGTATAGTGTATTCCTATTATTGATTATTTTTTTTATTTTTATATAAATCAAAATATTTATCCGTTACACATTGTCTGCATGCAATCCTTGAAAGGTTTGAGTAAGAGACTGTTGAGTACTTCCTTCGTTTCTATTTATATGTCACCACTTTGGATTTCACGTCTTTTAAAATTATCTATTAATTTTATAAAGTGGATAAGTATTGTTGGACATTCCAAAATAGTATAGTGAACAATTATTATTAGACGGAGAGAGTATTATGAACCCTCTATTTTAGTAAGGACGACGATAAATAGAAACGTAGGGAATAGTTTTTTAGGTAACTTTTTGCAAAAAAGTTACTCTCTCCGTTCATCAATAGTTGTCCACTGTACTAAAAATAGATGTCCAACAATACTTGTCCAATTTAAAAAATCAAGAGATAATTTACCTTTTGTGTCTATTTTACCCTTGCTATTAAATACTATTTATCATCTTAACACATTTCTCAAAGCATTAAATTTAATAAGGTCAAAGGATAATATAGTAATATTACCTTATTATTTATTATTTTTTAAGAGGAGTGCTAAATCAATAATGGACAACTATTGCTGCACATGAGGAGTATTTATGAAAGCAATGAAAGCTTGTGACTTGTGAGTTTCATATATGAAAGCTCTTTTATGTTTTTTGATGTACGACGAAGTTGTTAGGTAGTTACAGCTTATCCCCTATTAAAGGCAGAATGACCTCGGAAATTTCTGTACTTGGCTCCGTTTGTCCGTTGGATCCTCCTGCTTATCACTTTGCCAAATGAATACTTAAACTCAATGAAACGTAATATTTTAAACCCTTTTTTCACCCGACTAGTGAGTGTGTAACTCAACCTACTACACCTAGATTTTCATGTCATTTTTTAATGACACATCATAATTATTTATTTATTTTCAATGACACTTCAGAAATTAAAATTAAAAAATAAATAATATACAAAGAAAAAAATGCTATTTTCTCTCTCTCACATTGCCCCTTCTTCCTCCATTCTTCAATTCAATGTCTTCTTGGTATTCATGCCCAGTTGCCCACCCCTCGCCAAAAATCAAAAATCACCTCCTACTCACCCTTTTTCATCTTCTTCACACCCAAAAACTTCTTCAAACACAAAAATTCATTAGTTACTATGTTTTTTGAAGATTTGTTGATAGAAAAAAATATTTTTTTAATTGTTATAATATGATAGATTACAAATTTTGACCTTGCATATTTTAAGGTTCTATTTGAAACAATAGATCTTGAAAAATTAAGTATACAAAAATAGTGAACGAGTTCACCGACAATATATTTTCTGGCAAAGATTGAATTTTTTAAAATATTTTTTGATAATGATGGTAAGAAAGGTGTTCGAAGAAAGTAGAAAGGGGTGAGATGGGGCTGCAGAAGAAGAAGAGAATAGGAGTGGTTGGGGCTGAAGAAGAAGAGGAGGAAAGGATTATATTTTTTTTAAAATTCTTTTTTTCTTTTTGTAATTTATTACAATTTTAATATTTTTAAATAAAAATATTGTTTTCATGATGCGTGTTGTCACACACTTATCCAACTCAGCTATTTTAATGTCACATAAGTTCGGTTAATGATCAGAGGGGTTTAAAATATTGTGTTTTATTGAGTTTAAGTGTTCATTTGGCAAAGTGATAAGTAGAAGGGTCCAACTGACAAACGAAGCCAAGTACAAGAGTCTCCCAGGTCATTCCGCCCCTATTAAATGATGTCTTAGAAAATAATTTGGAAAATAAGTATTTAATGCTAAGGATAAAACATGAGAAAAAAATTATTATCTTTTCTTGATATGTCAATAATACAAGATTTTTACTTAAATTATCCACAAAATTGGTTTGAAATTTTTGTTAGCCGCCTTTGTGCTTTACATAATTTAGATTACAATTAGCCGCTAACATTAATCATTCGATACCGACTACATTTAATTTATACATTTTCAACGGTGCATAGTACCATTCTTTTTCTTTATTCTTAATTGCGATGATCGTCAATTTAAGAGGGATGACAACTAAGACAGGACGTTAAAAAATTCCTTAATGGATCGGGATAGGGAAAGATTTAAATAGCAATGTGTAATATTATCTTTTAAGTCAAGTGGTTTTCCAGATTTTCTTTGCTACCATTTCCTAGCTCGTTATATTAGCAAAGAAAAAGATGGTTTCCCACTTGCCTATACCATCTTTCATATTCATATTTATTTAGTTCACTGGAAGACACATATCTTGGTTTGAACTATCTTTGTTTGACGTAGAAAAATAATAATTTTTGAAACTTTAATTGAAGAAGAGTATTCTAAACTTGAAAAAGAAAAATTAGCAAAAGTTTGAAGATTTGCTCCATATTTAATTTGAAATACTTATCAAACAAGTATTTCAAATTTTCAATATTTTAATATCAAAGATTAGTATTTGAAAATAATATTGGCCAAATCAGATATGTTGACCCTTTTCTCTTTTTTTAGGTTACTACCTTTATATTGAGAAGTGAGATATTGTAAGTCTTTGTACCACAACTTCAGATTTATTTTCTTTTGAGGGATTGGGATCGTAAGGAGTACAATAAAAATAAAACTATAATTTTCATCTAGAAAAGCAATAAATGCAGTATGCTCCTTTGTTACGGAAGCATGCGACTTATTTTGAAAACTCATATGCAATAAATTCACATGACACTATTTATAATTGGAGCATGTATAAAGTATTTGACTTATAAGGTCAGTCATAATAGATTACTATCTAAACATGTTACTTAACTTGATCTCAACTGATATTTATGTCCTTTAATATAACTTTGAGTGTACAATATAAATACACTTAAATTTATATATAAAGTTAAACAAGTAAATATACACGTCCTACATTGCATACTACAAATCAGTTCAAATATATCTCACGCGAATCATCACGTAGGACGTTATGTAGAACGTGTGTCTACTTGTTCAACTTTATACAGGTTTAAATGTCTATTTGTGCACACTCAAAGTTGAAGGGCACACAAAATGTCATCTGAAACCAAGTTGAAGAACACGTTTATGTATTATTTTTGAGGTTTACAATCATAAACATGTATATATGTAAGTTATCAAAAATAGAAGACATTGCATTGCTTACTTAAATCATAATCAAAGTACATATCCACCTAGTAACAATAACAACAACAAAGTGAGCTAATATTACAATGATCACAACACATAAACTAGTTGCTTTGCTTCCCCATTCTTGAGGTTACACGAACATTCTTCAAGAATCATTTATCGTCACAACTCTAGGCACTTCAACTGGAAATTCATCAATTTCATCCATCCAAGGATTTTTCTCCTTAGCAGGATTAATAGTCCTTAATGCACACCACACTGCACTATTACACTTAAATCCTGAACCAAATGCAATTTGCCATGTTCTATCACCTTTCTTAATCCTCCCTTTAGCTTCAGTATATGCCAATTCATACCACAATGAACTACTTGAAGTATTACCAAATCTATAAAGTGTCATTCTTGATGGCTCCATATGCCATTCACTTAACTCAAGATTTTTTTCTAACTCATCTAACACTGCCCTACCACCAGCATGAATACAAAAATGCTCGAATGCCAACTTAAAATCAGGAATATATGGTCTTATTTTCATCTTCAACACTTTCCTCGCGACTAATGTCACAAAAAACAGTAGTTGTTCGGACATTGGAAGGACTATTGGCCCGAGAGTGGTAATGTTCGTTTTCAAGGCCTCCCCTGCTACAGCCATTAGGTCTTTAGACAACGCGACCCCAATTTTTTTACTATCGTCTTCTTCTTGGAACACACATCCATAGCTCTTGTCATCTGCACCTTTGTGTGTACGTACTGTGTGGATGAGCTGATACTTTGAACGTCGTCGATCAGACGATTTATTTGATAATAATATCGCTGCACCTCCCATACGAAAAATGCAATTTGAGACTAGCATTGATCGATTGTTACCAAAGTACCAATTTAGAGTTATGTTTTCCATGCTGACTACTAGTGCATAAGAGTTTGGTTGCACCTGTTACATTAACGTGTGATATAACATATGAAAAAATTTAATATTGACAAGTTATTAAATACACTATAAATATTTTAGTACAACATTAAAAGCTAGTAGCAGTTGGTAGATATTCAGACATTAAATTGACCATGTCCACTTGAACCTTTAGTAAGGTTTAATTAATCAACTACGTCTAAGTCCCAAATGAGTTGGAGTCAGCTAATATATGAAAAAAAAATTATACCATTTAATTTTACTATATTCATGTTCATTTTATTCTAATTAATTACATAGTAATTTATCTTTAAGGAAGCTAAATATCATATAAATCTTTTACTAAAAAAATTCAAAAAAAATAAAAGAGAGCAAGATTTGCTTGCATATTACCTAACATGATGTGTGTATCACCTTTATCGTTCGGACTCATTAAAGATGTATGTCAGATCTTTCAAAAAATAGTTTTTTTTTTTTTGAGATTCTGACTTCTAACCCTTGTGCTTCAACATTTCTAAGAGTATGAACAATAGCTAGTGCATCATGTAATTTAATACCATGCCCAAAAAAACTTAATACTCTTGCAAAGAGTAAAAATGTATACTATTGATATAATTTAGCATGTTATAGCATGTCGCCTACTTTATTTTTTGATTATTTGACCTTTTTATGTAGAAATAGTTACCTGATAGATATTGCAAGTAACTTAACTTTTGTAAAAATATCATATACTATCAGTACAGAGAACTTAAACGAAGAAAAAATAAATCTTGTAAAGGAACAAACCTGTAGCATTTGCTTGGCAAGGTCAATTGAAATTAATCCAGCACTACATCCCATACCACCAAGGTTATAACTCAAAATATTTCCTCTTAGCTTATAATGATTAATAATCATAGCAGAAAGTGATGGAGTTGGATTAAATAAACTACAATTCACCACAAGAATCCCAATATCCTTAGCCTTCACACCAGTTTTCTCTAACAATTCATCAATTGCACCAAACATAACCATTTCAGCTTCTCTTCTTGCCTCAGCCATACAAGGATTTGGTGGCAATTCCAAAAGTGCTTGGGGAAAATATGTCTTTTGACCTAAACCTGACCTCTCAAGTATTTTCTTCTGAAAGGCCAAATTCTCCTCAGTGAAAATCCCGGCTAACTTTGATCTCTCCATGAATAATTCCTTAGGACACATAACTTCAGGTTTAGGTTTGTAACACGAAAAATCGACTAGGTACACTTTACGTGGCCTAGTCATAAAATAAAGTGTAGCCAAGAAAACTATGAGGGTTGAGCATAAAATTACTGTGACAAGATTGAATTTTAGTTGGTCCCATAATTGAACCACATCTTCCATAGTAATCGTAGTAAGATGAGCAAATAATGCAACTAAAATTGGGATAAGGAACAAATACATAGCATGGCTAATCAAATAATGGTAGCCAAGTTTCACATATTTGAGCCTAACTGATAATAGAAAATTTGGAAGTTTGTGAGTATTAATTCTTTGATCATCATGATGATTAGCGTCAATTGAAACTCTTCTAGTTGATTCATCTCCCATTTTATTGGAATTTTTGAACCAACCCCACAAATTAATCAACTATAACTTAGAGAAATAAGTGACTTTCTTGGATTATTTTTTTTGTCCCAAATGAGAACAAGAAGTACAAAAGTGAGAAAAAAAGACTAACAGATTATGTTGAGAAGGAAAAAAGGGTTGTATGAGAATTTAAAGAATATGTGAAAAAGTGGGGGTGGGGGGTTAAAAGGGGGTAGGGTGTGGGATACAACTACTCCAACAAACTTTTAATTGTTAGCCCTACTATAACATTTAATTCAATTTTGCCAGAAGGAAAACTAGAGGCATTTTCGTGTATTATAAGTTTATATATATATTTTTGGAACTTGACTCACTCTCACCAACTATGATTTCTTTTTGGCCACCCTAAAAGTTATTATCCATAAATTATTGCAGTTGGCTTGTCACAGAGTACTAATAAATTAAACTTCAGGCAATTAAAAGGATATGGCTGGTGAAGTAGATTGGGTTATTCCTTACTCCATAATCTCCTAATTAGATATTTCGGATTTGAGTTTTGGGTATGAAAAAATTCTTGATAGAGATGTGCTTCCTTTCGAATGAGGCCATGCACAACACAAATCTAGATTAATCGAGTTTTAATATGAATATCGGACACTGAATAAAAAATAAGAAAATTAATAATTTAATTTAATTTCGTGCTAAATAAATTTATATAAATTTCTTTGATTGGTCATACAATAAACATAATATATTCCACTATTATATGTGTACAGATATAGTTATTCTGCTATAGAGATATGTATATGTATGGATACATAAATTATGAGCATAGGTATCATGTATTTCACTATTATTATGCATTCAAATACAATATATTTCACTATGTTTTGAAATTAAAATACTACTATATTTCATAATTAAGCAAAATCTCATTATATTTTACTGCAAATAGCGCTATTTATGAAAAATAAAATAAAAAAAAATAAAATTATGTAATAATAAGATGAAATTGCAAACCGTCGTGTTAACGTACGATACTGTCCAAATGATTAAGACTTAAGTAACATTATCAAGTAAAACATTTTTTAATGAAGTGTCAAGACAAGCACCTTTTTCATGATATTCTTATTTTTTAAGAAAAAATAAATAAAATATTTTTCTTATTAACTAAATTGATCATATAAATTTTTTTTACAACGTTGTCAGTGTATATATAACCTAAAATCCTTTTGTAATACTCCATTTAACTCCAATATTTATTTCACGCATAAAATCTAGGTTCGGCGCACTTAATTCATCTATGATATTCTTTTTAATTCTTAGAATATGTATTAAAACTCAATTTAGGTAAGTATGTAATAATGTCAGTTGTATTACTCAGCTTTTTATTCCATTTTTCTAAAATTTGAAGTTCGTATGTTGCAAATACTCTAAAATAGAACCAATATAAATTATGCACATTTGGAATTGTATATTTATTATATTTAAAAATACATAAATTATGCACATTCAGATGTTGAAAAATAAATAATCTTAAATCTTAACTATTCAATATTCAGATATAGAAATAATATCCTAATCATTTAGGTGTCCATTCAAATTATTCAGACACTTTAATCTTAACGAAAATAAATAAGGCCTTACTTAACCATGAACGGTTTGATGTAAACACTCAGCATCGATAAGTTTCTACCCATATTTTTAGTGTGTCTCATGTTGAACACACACACGACCGTTTGTAAGTAGCCCTTGTTTTATCACTTATTTATTTATATATTTATTAATCAAATTTCCATTAATTTTATAATCAATATGGATATGTAAAATTTATAAAGAAAGAGAAGTTCTTTAAAGGGAGCAACCCTACTTAGGGTTGGATACCAAATTAAGTGGCCTGCAAAATTAAATCCCAAACATATTGTTGATTAACCATCTAAAAGATTTTTTAAAATTTTTTTTTTTACTATTAATAATAAAAGCTTCTCAAGTAGGTGACCATCTACAAGATTATATTATTATCAATAAAAGTTTCTCAAGTAGGTGACCATATAGACTATGATTTATTAATCTTACGTGACATGTAAAAATGCTAAAAACAAACCACTTAAAGATGTATCTCTAAGTTCTAGCCAAGTTCAAATGAACGTTTTAACCAAGGGTATTATAAGTACAGTAAAAAAAAATTGTGTTAAGTGTGTATATTAATTACTTACTACATGTATACATTTACTCTTAATATTAAATTAAAAGATAAGTGTGCAAGTAAGTATTTATCGGATAAGTATTTTCTTTTAATCCTAGAATTAAAATACGTGATTTCATAAGTAGATTTTATAAAGTTTTTTTTGTCCGATCAATATGAAACTCTAGCCTCTATCATCTCTTCCAAATTTTATTTTTCGATTTCTCTTATTTTTTTCTCTCATGATTATTTATTTTTTAGTCGTATAATCATTATTGTCATACTATTTTAGAATTTATTTGTTTTCTCTCATGTTTTTTTTTTTTTTCGTTCTATATGCATATTGTCATATAAATCTATACAAGTATAGACTGTATTGTACAAAAATCGATACACTGCAACTTTTAAACTCATAATCTATCTAAATCATACTCTCATCGTTTACTTAAACTTGTTGATTATGTTAAAAAATATGTTTAATTTTATTTATCCAATTTAAAATTTTAGAGATAGTTTATCATGCAATTCCTAATTTACTTTTATTACTAACTATAGTCATTTTTCAATATATTTTTTTAAATATTAAATTTATTATAATATTCAAAAGATGATATAATAAATTGTCAATACAGAACAATAAAAATAACAAAAAATTATTTCTGATAAAACATGTGATTAGTAATGAAGAAGCCGAGCTTAATAAGGGTAGAGTATATATTAATATGGGTTAGACTCCTTTCATTCTTAATTAAAAGTATCATATTAGAGTTTTGGTATGAAAAAAAAGATATTAAAAGTGTTGTAATCAAAATGAATCTGCAATGCATAATCTTAATATAATCGAACTCTAATAAAAATATCAAACACCAGACAGAAAATAAAAAAAAAGTAACCATAGCTTATTTTAAATTATCCCAATCTAGCTTTCCCAAACGTAAGAAGTTAAGTTTAATGTTGTTTAAATTTTTCAGCCATATTTTAAGTTAAGTCAACTGCAAAATGTATTTGCCCTATTTAGCTTTGAGCTCTATTATTTTCCTCTTTCTTTCTTTAGGGTGTGATAATATAGGATTTTGGTTTTTTTTGTTTTTTCATTCGATGTTTTATATATTTAACTTTCTAAATTTTTAGAATTGAATTCATTAATATTTTAAAATTATGAGTTCGGACTTGTTACTTATTGCAATCTTATAGTGAATTTTTATATTCAGTATTATAAATATCAATTTGAGATGAATGCAGTATTATAAGATTGCATTCGCCTCTATCTTTGGGATAAATACTAATCCATATTCGTACTCTACAAAACAATCAAAAGCTGGAAAAAATTCATTATGTTTTTATTTCATTTGCAATTGGGAGCAATTCGAAAGCTCTGCTCATGACAGGAGAAATCTTATTTATCACATCAGAGTCTTCCGTAATATATTGGTGATAGATATAATAACGCTGGGTTCACATGTTGCTTTAAATGCTTATAGAAAATGAAAGCCTCAAATAATAAAAATCATAAGCTTGGCTTTTTAAATTAAATAACTAAAGTTGACTTATATGTGCTATGTACAAAGCGTATAGCAGGGATAATATTAAGAGAAAATACATTAAAAAAACCTTTTAAACTTGGCAGCAAAACTTACTTTAGTACTTTAACTACACGGGCGTTCATTTACCCCCCTAAACAAATTTCAAGTGAATTAAATACCACCCTCAAATTATAATACCACTCTCACCCGCCACGTCATAGCCATGTAAGCATCATGTCATTAATTTTTTATTTATTTCTGCTTATTCATCATTTTCCCTTTTTCTTTAAATATTTTTTTGGACTTATATACACTAATTAATTAATTTCTAAAATTATGTGGGCTCATTTATTTAACAAAAAGCTTCATCATCAGCCCCAAATTGAAGGTAAATTCTTTCAACAATGGCAATCAAAAATTGAAGCTAAATCTTTTCAACAATGTCAACCAAAAACTGAAGCTAAATCTTTTCAACAACCGAAAATTGAAGCTAATTTCTTTCAACAATGATGTATTTAGCTATAGCCTCAAAATTCACACCTTTTATCAACAAAGTTTGTGTCTAAACTATAAGTAAAGTCTTGATTCTTACATTTTATAAATTTAACTTTCTTGAATTTTAACTGATCCGTCATTTTTTGAGTTTCTAATCTTCATTTCATTGATGAGATTGAAGCTCCAAGAACATTAATTGAAAATCTGGATCTATCAATATATCTTCATAATGAGTATTGTGAAATCGATGTGGGTATTGTGAAATCGATTATTTAAGAATATGTATTCCTCATCACTCCATTCTTCCCTATTATTATTGCTATTGGTGGTGAATGTTGTGGAATTAATGGCTATAACAACGATATTGGTGTTGGATTTTGTGAAATATCAATTTCAACAATAATAAAGTGATGAGGAATAGAATAGTGAATTGCTAAAGAGTTGGTGGAATGAAAGTAATGGAAAAGAGGTATTGAATGTTTACGAAGAAAGGTAGAAGGAGGAGGACTTCAATGGAGAAGAATGTATTGGGGAAGACAATAAATTAAAGAAAAAAATTAAAATTTTACTAAAAAATGGAACCCACAAATTTCATTATCTCTAAATAAGAAAATTCATATTTAACAAAAAAGTTAATCTATCATGAAAAAAAAATTAAAAATATTATTTATATGTTGGCCAATAAAAAAATGACATGTGTATAATCTTATAATTTCAGTTTTTCTTTTTTCCTTTTTCACACGCTTTTTGGAGAGTGAGTTCACTCTCCCTGTCACGTCATTCCTTAGTGTGGTATTTAATTCATTTAAAAATTGTTATGGACGATAAATAAATGCCGGTGTAGTTAAAGTGCTAAAGTAAATTGTGCTGCCAAGTTTAGAGGGTTTTTTTTATGTATTTTCTCTAATATTAATAATTAATTGGTAATAATATTATTGATTACTCATTTTGTAGTTGGGAGTAGGAAGATGGAATTGTGATAAATTGTGCTACACTTTTGTTTGGAGAGGTTGACAAGAAATTCAAATCCACATGAATGTTTTAATTTTTTTTTTAGGGGTGGGGTAGGACGTAGCCTTAAATCAAGCTTGAAAATATTCTTTCTTTACAGTTAAATGACTTTCAATTTTTTTTGTTGTGGCTCAATGTGTTGATATTTAAGGAAGTAACTCTCGACACAAGGAAGTATAATAATTTGCAATTCAATATTTGTTATGCATGGTATTATTTTTTCTATTAATTTTTTCTTGTCATATTGTGTTATTCTAGAGTCAATTGATTAATATTCAAAGCTAAATTGATTTATATTAGTTGAATATTTAAAATTAAATTTGAATGTTATATAGAAAATACTATATAATTAGCTGTGATTCTTCTCATACTAATACAATGAAAAAATACATCTTAGAATATTGGTCAAAGTTCATGTAATCTAAATTTTGAAAAGCAAAAAACATAACAAGTAAAAGTGAACGGACATCGGAGAGAATAATACTATATTATTATTATTAAATATGTTAAGGAAGAGTATTGAATATAGACATTTTGTTTTTGTTAAAATAATGATGGAGAGTTATGTGAGTTTCTTGGCAATTTCACAAAAGTTCTGGAGGTTTTCTTTTTCTTTTGTAAAAAAAGTACAAATTTACCCTTTTTGCAACTTTTATCTTCTTTTTATTATTAAAGAGTTTTTTTATACAAAGTTAAATCCTATTTCTTCTCTGTTTTAACAAGGTTTTTGAGGTGTTGGATTTATCCTTAATTTGTCACGATTATGCATTTAATTTGTCCAAAAGATTTTAAAATATACAGCATTTGTGATCCAAATACGTAAATAAAAGAAAAATTGATGTGAATCAATTCACATTGAAAAAAGAATCAAACCAAATTATTTATTTATAATCTGTTAAAAGAATGCGGACGAACCTAACTTACCTTGGGTCTAATGTATAGCTCACAATTACAGTAATTTTCTTATCGATTATTATAGATTAATCAAGACTCAAAATCATTACAAATACTCTTCTAAAATGCCGATTAATATACTATACATCATGAATATTAGCAAGTGTCTAATATATATATAGTAAATGAACTTATTCATCAACTTCCCTTTATGTCATAGTAAAAGTATGACGTAGGTAGTTGAGGAGTACAATTATTATGTTATAGATTTTTATTTCCTTTAAATTTATTTTACATACTAATGAGATGTAGAAAATATCATGAAATTTTAAAATTATATATATACCATTAATATAAATATATATTTTTATATAATTACGTCAATATTATTCGTTATAGTCGATAACATGTTTTATTTTCAAAATTATAAATTTCACATTTTAAGAAGACTTACTTGTATATATCCATTAATTGGATAACCTCATAATATAAAAAAATAAAAATAAAAAATTGATGGCGTACTCTATAATTTAAACACATCCCAATTTTATGGATAATTGCCATTCTTTGAAACTAATGAGCTACTTTAAATGCTATTATAATTAAGAAGTCAATTGCTTACACCATGAAGTCAAAATTGATAAACTAATAGGAGATTATAAAAATGGCAAGTCAATCGCCCATAATTTGGATATAGAGGACTTATTAGATAGAATAATAAGGGGGGTTATGGTTCAATTTGGATCGGTTATTGGTTAAATCAAAACCAAATCAAACAATATCGGTTTTCAACATTTAAAATCAAATCTATCCAAACAACACCAAATTTCAGTTTTTCAAATTGGCTTTGTTTGCGGTTCGATTTGGTTTTAGAATAATATATAAAGATGTTCTAAAATTAAAGTTGAGAAAATAGCCAAAAGCCCCTCTAACCTATTGCCGGATTCTCAACTACACACTTATACTTCACGGGGGTTCTATTACCCCCCTGAACATTTTAAAAGTATAATATATAACACCTTAAAAGTTCACACCCAGATTTGTATCAAAAGGTAAGTTGCACGCGCCTGCCACATAATTTACCTTTTTAAAAATTAAAAAATATTGTTTTTTCCTTTATTATACTTTTCCTTTTATATTACCCTTCTTCTCTTTCTCTTTTCTTTTCTATTCCTTTTGTTTCTTTACATGACGAATTGATTTTTCAAAACGCTGTCTTTGATTTGTTGGATAAATTGAAAGCTGAGGCTGACACTAAATTTGATCCTCTTGACTTTTGAGTTTGATTTTAAGCTATTGTAAAATTTTCATACTAATGAAAAGTGGATCTACCGTAAAAAAATTTGTGATTTGAGGATGAAAATAAGTTTAATGATGGAAGGCTGATGAGGGCAGTGACTTGGCGGTGGAACTGAGTTGCCGCCGGTGTTGTTCCGGTTAAAAGAAAAAGAAAGAAGAGAAAGAAGGTAATAGAAAAAATAAAACGAAAACAGAAAGGAAACATAAAAATTTTAAAAAACAAAAAACCAATATAAAATAAAAGAAATAATTTTAAAATTAAAATTTAATTATTATTTTTACCTCTCACTCTCTCAAAGAGAGTGAACTACACTTTCTTTGCCACCTCAGCATTTAGGGAGCAAATAATTCCACTTTAAGATAGTTTAAGGGGGCAATAGGACTTCCGCGGTGAATAAGTGTGTACTTGAGAATTCGGTAATAGATTGGAGGGTCATTTGGCCATTTTCTCAATTAAAGTTAGTAATCCAAACACTTCACTTCCACCAAATTTTTTGGACATTTCCATTTTCAGAAAAAACTCTTAAATAAGAAAGTGTAGAAAATAATGCAAGATATCTTTGATAGCCTTTTTATATGAAGAAAAGTTCCTATCTTTCATAGTTGTTTTTGTTTACTACCAACTTTAAATAAGAAGATTTTGGAGATGTTATAGCATTAGACCACATGGGAGTGTCTTCAAAACAGCTAATACTTCAATTTCTTTTAAGAAAATTAGTTATGAAGTTTATCGCTAATCAGACACTAAATAGTTCGTATCTAATAGTAAAATTTTCTAGTACTTTGTCATTAAATAGGATTAGGGACGAAATTTTATTATTTAGCGATAAAATTGTTTGACTCCTAATTTCTTTCTTCTTTTCTTTTAGTGATATACCTTTGAAGCATATACAAAATTTAACTTTTCACATTACACTTTCTAGGTGAAAGACTTGCTTAGAATTTTGTAAAATATGTATAGGAAAAGCCTTAATTTTGAGTGTACTAATTAAATGTAGCTTAACCACCTTATCCCAAACCCCCTCAAAAAACTCAGTATTGTGGGACACACAAATTTTACTTACAAGTATTGACATTGCTCCATACCTCTACATGTGCACAAAGTAGGTAATAAGTTACATGCTTGCACTCATTATTACTTCCTCTCCGCCTCATATCATTTGTTCAGATTAATTCTTCTCAAAACTGTAATAAGTTTGTAAAGTTCCAAAATAGTTTCTAATTAAAGGATAAACTAGTAAAATTACCCCTTTTGTTTATGTTTTCCTAAAAAACGTGTAAAGGAAAAGTGGACAACTAATATGGAACCGAGAGTATTTCTAACATGTATGCATGGTCCAATTTGTTACACAAACCATTTCTATGAATAATAATTAGACTTAGATTTGATGAAGTCATATCTGCCTATCTGTCCCATATTGTTTTCATATTCAACTCTAGAAATAAATGAGAAATTATAGTTTCAGCCAAAATATGGTTACAATATCCTATCCTAAACTACTTAGGTGTAGGTTTTCTAGACCTCACAAAAGGTCCTCCTATCTTCTATTTTCTTCCACTCTAATATTGACATGTTCTATCTATTCTAAGATTGGAAGGAAAATAAATAAATAAAAGACTAGGGAAAGAAAAAAAGAACAAGGAATACCTTAGAATAAGTCATCTTTGATTGTGATATTAACTTGTCGTGCCTAAATTTTTATTATTGTATGTAGAAACAATCAATCATCCACTCTAAATAACTTCTCTTTTTCAGTCGAGAACCTATCAAAAATCTTTACCTTATAATGAGAGTAAGGTTAATTTGTATACATCTTATCCTCCTTAGACACCGTTTGTGGGATTATACTGAATAAGTTGGTGTTAGTAGTCAATCATCCAAACCAATTTACCTAAAAAATCGCCTAAAATCTACCTCGATAGAGGTTCGACTTCGAAGGTGGTTTTTTTTTATAAAAAAAAAATTGAGCCAAAAACCAAGAAAATGCAAAGAGGCCTCCGGAAGGTCGGTTTTTGTTTTTTTAAAAAGAAAATTAAGAAAAATAAACAAGTTCTTTAGGTTGATTTTTCACCAAAATATATATTTAAAGAGTATAAAAACAAATAAACATAGTATTTAACCAATAAGAGGTCAATGGTCTAGTGGTAGAAATGTTACCACAAGGAAGATGGAGTTCAAACCTTGAATGGTGCATTTTATTATTTTGTAATTATTAAAAAATCGACCCCTTGAGATCGGAATTTTTCAATTTTTTTTACAAAATTTTAAGCTAGAAAAATGAAAAAAAGGTGGTTATTGCAATTTGTTTCACTGTAAAGTGACATGCAACAGTTCAACATAGACCATATGTGAACACATTAATAACATAATTGATTTACAACTAATTGTAGAAGAAACTTGTTCAAATTGATTAGATATTTGCCCCCACAATATTATAGTGATTGAGATTGTGTAGACAGGTATTAGTTTCCTAATAACCATGAGTTAATTACATATCACCTGAATTTCTATTCTACTTTCTAACTCAAACTACTTTTTCTCAATTGATCAACATGCTTCAGTGGCGTATGCAGGATTTTTCGTTATATAGCTTCATTGGCGTGCACATGAATTTTCGTAAACGATATCGAGGTATATATTGGTGTGCATAGACTTCTACTTCTGAAGGTTTCAGAGCAAAAAAGAACAAATTATTCTTAAAATGGTTGTCTTGAATTTTGAAGATCAACATACATACCATTAAAGAACATAATTACATATGCTAATTAGGAAAGAAATATCATGAAATTTCACTAAAACATATTAGGCCTTTAAACAACACCAGAAAAGTGTGGCCTTTAGATGATCAAAGGCCATACTTTTCGTCTTTAGGCAACGCTTTTCTCAACCGGATATTCCTGCAATGAGAGATCTGGATGATCTAGGTTGTCGTTCGATAAGTAACAAGACTCTAGCAGCTTTCCTTTGGAGATGTCCATCTTCATAAATTCTACCTCCTGTTAAACGCGCGAGATGTAACTTAGCTGTTAGTCCATAGAGATCCACCATTTCCCTTGACATGAACACTTTTTCCAGGACCCCTAAGGCTTCTCCCTTTAAAGATTCTGATCCCCAGTTTAGAACTTCTATGATTGGTGATATTGCATCCTCCTTATGCAGTACATTGGCTCCTCTATGAGGCGATTCTTCGCAAACCAGAGTTGAGAGTGTTTGAATCGCCTCATAAGACGTGGCATGTATCTTTTCTTTTAAGAGTTTAACCAAATCAGGCAATGCATTTACCTCCAATAGGCAGAATGTTTTGCTCACACTGCAGGCACCCCCGTGTGCAGGACAGATAGGAGCACGTGCTCGTCCAATACAGAAACAAGAAGCTTTCCTGGATAATGCACTGAGTTCATGACTGCGCATTGATAGATCCGTTAATAGTGCTGCTGCTCTTGCTTGTGCAGTTATTGAATCAGCTTTGAGAAAGTTTACCAGTATAGGATATGCTCCAAGCTCAACCACGTTACGTTGAGACTCGAGATTTGTTGGATCTGTGAACCTGAAGAAGGCACTAAGAGCATTTTCCTTAGCTTCCATGGTTCCGGATTTCAAGATGTTTATGATTGCCTTTAGTCCACCTAATTCTATGAGTTTCTCTCTGAGTGAAGTTTCCGATTTAGGAAGGTTGGCTAGTAAACCAGCTGCAGCCATCTGCACATCACCTTTGCTATCATTTTCAAGAAAACCAACTAAAGCCTCCAATCTTCTTGGCTTAAGAAGATACTCAACGACACCCTCTGGCTCATGTTGTGAGAAGAGGAAAAGTAGATTGATTGCTGCTTCTCGTATTTCCTGGTTTGGATCATCAAGAAGGGGAAGGACCGCTGAAACACCACCGGCAGAGAGAACTGCTGATTTGACAAGTCCAGCTTTAGATTGACAGATTCCTAATAGTGCACGTAAAGCATGCCTACGAACAAAGTCCGAGGATGTAAGATTCTGTTGAAAAGCCAGCAAGTACGCGATTACAGGCTCTAGTACAAGTTGGTTTCCAGTTTCATCGACCAAGAACTTAACTCCATCACCATTGCCAGAAAGATTAGCTAGAACTTCACAGCACTTAGCGATGATAATTGAACGTACATGGGATGAAATCATTAGCTTTAAAACGATAGCAACCCCTCCAGCTGCAGCTATAAGCATCTTATTGTCATAAAAGCTTGATAGCTTCACAAGTGCAGATAATGACAGTTCTTTTGATTCAATATTTCCAGATGTCATCTCAAGCAGAGGAAGAATAACCCCTTTCTCCCCAAGGAACTTCATATCTTCATCCCTGAGTTCCAAACCGAGAATTGCTCTAACAATTGACATTCTTGAAGATGCTGATCCTGAAAATAATTGAACGATATAACTTAACATAAAACTCAAAAAAAATGTATATGCTGGGACTAGGCACTGACCACAACATAACCATATATCTATTGATCTATTCTTTAGTTTACGTGTGAAGGAAAGCGGTTTCAAGTATGTGCTTGATAAAGCTCCTTTCCCATGTCTCAACTCTTTAGCAGCACTATTCGTGTTTTGAGACCTAAATCCCAGAAAGAAGCTGGAATTTTATCGATTTGCCAGCTTCTTCAAATTGAATCAACGTGAGAGTTCGCCAACTCTCATACAGTAAACACAACTTTATGCATTAGCACTTATATGTAAAAAATTCTCTCATTGTGCTTCAATTACTTGAAGGCATCAACTTTCTGTTTGTACATTTCATTTGGCGTCTTTCGCCTTTTACCATTTGCCAGGATATTTTGTATATGGTCAGAAGACCTACATCTACTTAAAGAACCAAAAAGCTATCAATGGGTTAAGTCCAAAAAAAACTGTCACATGCATATACATAGGCTGATACATGAATCCGATAGAAAAAAACAAGCTGATATATTAAGATTGTTATCTAATATCCATGAGCAACTGTAACATATAACATACAAGAGTGTTGCAGCTATGCTTACCATGGTGTAACGTATCGATAAGTGGTCCATACCATCCCTCTCGGGCAGCCTTAACAATGTTCTCCTCTTCCTCATCACAAAGCTTAGCCAGGATTTCTTCTGCTTTCTCAGCTGATGGACTGGCCTGACTTTTGAGAGAGGACACGAGAAGCGAGATTGAATTGGACTGTTGAGAGAGCTTCTGGCAATAAGGCAAGTTCCAACTAGACTGATCTTGGAGAACCTCATATATCAGCTCAATTGCAGCGGTTGAAGTGGCATAGTTTTTTCCAAAGCATGCTACAACATTCTCAAACCCCTGGTTCTCAACGAATACGTCCTGTAAATTATATGGAAATACAGTTTGATTAGGTAAAGAAAACTAGGACTTTGCATGTCTAAAAGCAAGGTTTGGATGCATATTTGCTCATACATCCTGATCCTAGCCCCGGGCTTAAGGGAAAACAAGGGAAATTCAGGAAAGCTAGAAAAGACATCTTTCTCTGTGTTAAGAAATGGAACCCCAAAAGCTAATTCATGAAGGCAGGATTATAACAATGGACCATGATTCCATGGACAATATAACATGGGGACCAAACATGGAAAGACCTGGTTCTGATACCATCATGAGAAATGGACCTTGGGCCTAGCTCAATCTCGAAAGATAGCTCAAGAGGTGAGGATTGCGTAAGATCATATAAGAAATCCCATTTTCCTTTCCACAGCTTATGTGGGATGCAACACTCTGCTTTGGACAAGTGACCTTAAAAACTAAAACTACTTTGACAAAAACAAAAATCTAACGATAAATAAGACCTAAATCATTAAGTCATAACATTGTTAACTCCAGAGCCGATATCAGATGGATATGAAATGATCCACATATAAGCCAAATATTAACCCACCCCTGGCATCCGTTCTTCACTATCCTGGTGTCCTATACTTAGAAAACAACTAAGCATGGAAAAGTAGGTCAAGCATATGTTAGTAACAACAAGAAACAAGCAAAGCACAGTACAATGCATAAACTAATCAACAGTTCTAGAGTGCAAACAGTTAAATGAGAAATTAAACGAAAATCTTACTGTTCATTTTTTTTCAGACGAAATACTAAAATCCTCTATGAAATATATATTTGATACAGCTATATGGAACAAAAGTGAAAGGCCGTAGTAGAATCTAGGTGAAAGTAGAATTACTTGAATGAATAAGTTAAGGAATTAGCAATTTCTGAGAGTCTATGCTTACTTTCACATTTGCATTTTTAAGACTTAAAGAAATTCACTCACCTTGTTTCTGGCATGCCCATCTACGACGTCCTTCAATGTAATCATCACTTTATCTTGCAGATATCTGCTACGCAACCTACCAAGCTCAGAGATGACAATTTCAGTGAGTCCCCCGATTGTCACCCATTCTTTATTTATCGAATTTGCTTTCATTAGTTCTTGCATCTGTGCAAGAGCCTCCTCAATTGATGCATCGACTCCAGATAGAAATTTCCCCTTGCAAGCCCTGATTAAGATGCAATAGTTGAGCTCTTTCCACTCCTGGATTAATTGTCTCAATTGGAGGTTTGGCCTAAATGACAAATCTTGCAACTCTTCACCTGTTTCTGGATCAGTTTTCTCCCCCGAATCGAACCAAGCTTGGATAGAAGCTCTCTCACAGGCAGTACCAGTACATAGGCTTACAGGATCTACCATTATAATTCCTGTTATACAACAAATAAAAGCTTTAAATGGCTGGATGTACTCTTCTCTAGGATCATATCCCTCTATAATGCTAACTCTCTGGAAATATTGGCTTTTGACTTCCTCATAATTTCTTGCAGCATCTGCTCGTGAGAGTAGCTCAATAACTTGATTCAAAAACAAGACTTCAGCTCTCTCTTTCCGGTAAGCAGCTTCTTCTTTCTCTTTCTTGAAATTGTCTAGCTCTTTCGTTATCTCTGCTGGCTCCACTGACACACCAGCAGCCCTTGCTATTTCCTTAAGGATGTTGTTAGCAAATTCCTGGTCGTGTATCTGATCGGATAGACCTTGATTTAACTTGTTAACAATTTGGAGCCGCGACTGAGATGCCTCAAAGTTAGCTCTTTGCATCTCATTCTGCAGCCTATTTACCTCTTCTGAAATCCCTGACAAGACTTCCATGTTGACAAGGGATAACGCGGCCAAAGATTTACCAATGTCCCTAGTGACTTCCTGTACCTCCTTGACAATGCTCCTACACTTGACCAGCAAGTAGAAAGGGGCTCGGTTCTCATACTTCTCAACCAAGTCATTAGCCTTCTTTAAGTCAGCTTCAATGGATTCCAAAGCTTGCCTTGCAGCCGGGGAATCGTTTAACTTCTGCAACTGCAATTCTTTCAAGACAGGCTCAATGTCCAAAAGATAGTTCCCAAGAACCTTAAAACTCTCCTTCTCAAATACTACATCATTCGCAGCTTGAGCGGTTTTCATTACTTGACTGCTAATCACAGCCAAAATCGTCCCAATTGGAACTAACTCCGCCATTACGATAAAACTATCAAATTCAAATGACACTTGTTCTCCTAACTTGATCACTAAATCTATGAAAGCTAAGCAAGTTCTTTTGCATTCAACATATTGTCTCTACTCCAACAATCTACTCACTAATCACTATTTCAGATTTTCGACAAATTAAGCAGCTTTCCCGAAGATGAAAATCTGAGATTCTACATAAACCAACAAAGAAGAGTAAATATTCCTCATGATAGTTTCGTACTTGCATATAAATAAACAAGAGAAAAGAAGCTAATAAAGCTAATCTTTTCAACAAATGTATAAAAAGTTCAATTTTACCTGAAAAAAATGGATTTTTATTCTTCAAGAAGAGCTAAGAGCTGAGTGATTGCAAATTATACACTTTGAAGATAGTTAATAATCTTTCATTCAAAGGAAATGAAACAAATTATAACAATTATGTATGGAAAAAGAAAAAAAGGGATAGTAATTTTCCGATAACCTATGTTACTCTGACTCTTCAAAAATACCACCGGATATGTGTCGGATCCTCAAAAAGCTATCTTTTTTTGGAGGATTCAACATGAATGCGCAACATTTTTGGAGGGTCCAAACAACATAACTAAAAACTACATCACTACTAACAACTTCCATAAAAATTGTAACTTCAAGAATTATGAACTTAAGCAAGTAAATACAAAAACCAGAGAAAATGCACCTCTTTTAATAATTGAAAGCAAGAATGAAGAACCCCATTGCTGATTAAGGTATGAACTTCACACAGATCAATTTATCCCAAAAAATTTCAACTTTTCAGTTCAAAAGAAGAAGAAAAAACGGGAAAAAAACAAGAAGTTACCTGTATTTTGTGCTACTCTAAGCTTCAAAGGAAATTCTTATGATGACCAGAATTTTCATTAGTTAAGAAAAGACTCATTATTTTAATTATCTTAGAAAGACTTATTGACTCATGCAAGTCAATGGATACAAAGAAATAACACAAAAAATGAAATTCTTCATCTCATTTTCTTGGAAGAAGCATGTCATAATATATTGAAAGTTTAATTTGACTGCCTTTCTTATTTTTTAAAATAAAGATTTTTTTGAAATTCATTATTGACTAGAGTTCAAATTCCGGTAAAATAAAAAAATCTAAATGATTTCTCCGTATTTACTTAAGTCTTGGTAGAATGTTGTGCCAGCAAACACGAACATCATCGTCATAAAAAAAACACGGAGAATCTTCTCTTTTACCGTGTTAGCTTTACAATTCTAAACAACAAAAGGGGCGGAGCCACCACACCTTTCGCCAGAAAATTATATAGTGTATAAAGGTTAAATGTTAATTATTATAAGTGAATATTTGATTTTGCACATCTTTAACATAGGTGAAAAGAAAATTTGCACACCCATCTCGAAATTCCTAACTCCGCCACTGAACAATAACATATTATATCTTCGTAGGATAGAAAAATTGTTTTTCGTAGATCATACCTTTATATTCGCAAATTATAATTTCTGAAAGTGAGAAGTGACAAATACTACAAAAAAGAGAAAAGAAAAAGGAGTGTTAAAATGGAAAAGGGTTGGCTGAAATTTCCATTTGTGGAACCCATGCATCTAATAGAGATAACAGACCTGACCTAGACTTGAATTATGTCTAGTCAATAGCTAGAATAATTATTAAAATATGAAAAATAAATATACAAAAAAGTGAAAGAGGGTTCAACACCTATCATATGTACATAAAAAAATAAAATAGAGAAAGGGTCAAAAACGCAATTAAACTATCATAATTTTTTGTATAACTTACATAAATCTCATAGTGTAAGAAGTAAATTACATTTCATCCCTACTCTTTTTTTAATTACAATAATTCCTTAAAATTTGTACCTTCCGGATACATAAATCACCATCCGGATACATTAATTCTGATACAAGAAGAATCCTTCTATTGCGCTAAAAAGGGAACAAAATCTTTTCTGTTGCGCTTAAAAAAGAAAAGAAACGTAAAATTAAATATCAAATCCATAAATCACGTAATTACGTTGTCTTTCTAATCAATCTCTCCCAAAACATAACAACTTAAAAAAATTTAAATTTCTATTTCTTCTCCCTAATTGTCAAAAATCTTTTAAATTTCGATTCAAAAACGTTGAAAAAAGGAGTTGATACATCATGAATATCTCTATTTTCTCTATTATTTTTGGACATTTTTCCACAATCAATTTAGAGGTCGAAGATATATCCTTCTTCGACTTTGACTTCTCTAATCTCATATTCTTCATGAATAATAGGTATTCAGCAGTAATTTGTATAAATGTTTCATGGCCATTAATGTGTATCAGATACGTGCGATACACATTAGGCATTAATATGTATCAATTATAGTACATTATGATTTATGTACCAAGATTATTATTGGGTAATCTTGATACACAACAAAAAACTGATTTACTACAATCTATATCCTTTTAAAATTAAAAAATATTGAAGATACATTATAGAACTTGATATATTATAAATGATACATTAGACATTACTTATGTATCAAGTACATAAGTATTGAACATGAAACCCACTAGTCAAATATTCATCAATATTAGGGTTATGTATCGATGTAATAAATATATACATGATACAATGCATAAAACATAATTTTTTGTAGCATTGATGTATCAGAAATTTCATACCACTAACAAAGGCTAATTTAAGAAACAAAATAAACAAGATACATTGAGAATATGTAACTTTGGTAAAGATGGGTGTGAAGATGCATCCTTCTTTGATTTTGACTTCTCCAACTCAAGATTCTTCATGAATAATGGATTGTTTCTTTGTTTAGATCTATTTTCAATAAAATTTTCATCGTCAAAATCAAAGACACAACGTACAATATCTTGAGTAGTTGAAACTAAATGGGTAATTCTAATATTAAAAGAAGAAGCATCATCTATAAGTATCAGTAAATTGATGATGAAAAAAAAAGGATGAACGGAGAGAAACAAGGAAGAAGAAAACTAACTATTCAAGAAGTTGAAATTGATTTGACTAGAGAGAGAACGATTTTGAATTTCAAATTGTAAGGAAGGAATTATTTGATAAGATTGTGAGAGTGAAAATAGGGAGAGATTGATGGAGTGAATTACGGAAGAGAAACATGGGTTTTGGGAGTAAAATTAGGGATTTTGGTAATATTTTGAAATGGCAAGGAATAATAAAAATTATGATAAATAAAGGTTTGATAGATAGGTAATTTTTTCTAATTTTTTGAATTTCATCCTTGAACTATCACCCAATGGATAGCAAAACACACATAAACGCTGATTAGAACAAATGTTTGTCTACAATTGCTTCGAAGAGGTTAATTAACCCAACTCAATTCACACCAAGCCACGAACACCACACAATTAAAAACACATAATTCTTTTTTGTGGGACAAAAGAATGAAGAAATTCAACACATTATGATTTTTTCTAAGCTATCTCGTATACAAAATTATTAGCCTGACTAATTCAGATTCACACCAAGTAGTGTGACTAAAGGTGGAGAAACACTCTATGGATAGGTTTTCTAATCCATTAACTCTAGTCCCAAATCCCTGATTAAGGCAAAGGGATACCAATCCTGGTTGCATTTATAGTGTCATGAAAACTAATGAAACAATAGATAAATGTGTCTTCTCCATACAAACATTCAACTCTTTCTAAGGGATACATTCATAGTCTGAAATATTTTCGAGTAAATGGTCGAAGATAGTTCACACTACTAATGATGCTATATTACAAATTGAGATGTTAAAATGCTTGATGAACTTATAATCATCGAAAAGAACTGTTCGACTCCGACACAGTAAACTGCTACAAGTATATTAAAAGGAAGATAGATCAAACACAGAAATGGCAGTACACATACAATCACTGTCTTTGCCACACTCTTTTATTGGCAACAAACTCACTTATTGGTGAACACTAGTAAGCACATCTCTTGGCTGAACAGAAAGGACCTCTGGCTGTTCCTTTGTGCAAGCATTACTAACAGACCTACAAATTCTTCTAGGCCTCTTCGTTTTGTGGGTTGCACCTCTTCCTCAGCTCCTCATTGCTTGGTCCCTCTCTCTCTTCCGACCTATTTCTTTTGCAATCTCCCTCAGTTCCTCAGGCGATTGGGGCCTTACAGTTTCTGTAGGATAAACTACATATTCACGCTTCACAAGCAAAAAAACAAGGAAGGTTTAGATCGATATATCATTTTGTAAGCCAAAGATATATATTGAAACTGTGTTGCAAAGAGTTACAACGCCAATCATGGTATAAATTCATTCATATATTTAATATGATTTGGAGATGATCGTTGTCACAGCATCTGCTCAGTGAAGAGGCAATTCCAACTGAGGTAGCTTCATGCTAAATCTACATCATACTGATAGAATATTGCACTGAAATTGAACTGGACTTGAAGTTGAATCCATAGACAATGAGAAAAAAAGCAGAAAAATGAATATTATCTTAATGAATACTATCGGTTGCAAGGAGAAATTGGAATAACTAAAGCCAGAATGAAAAGCATAAGCCCTCTCTTGTGATAAAACACATCCACCAAATTATCTTCTCCTTTGTTTTTTTGTGGGGGTAGGGGTGGGGTTGGGGGAATCATATCAATTAAATTTAAATTGGTTTTGATATTTAAGTGACATCATAACCCTGATGGCATCTGAACTATCTCCATCGTCCAACGTACCTAGTCTAGCTCACAAGAATAGCCTTGCTTGTAAAACATAACTAGGTCTCTTATGACCATATGTTTCCTATTTACTTCCTTTTTTCCCCTTTAAATATAATGCTCAGAGAAAATTTTTTTATCAGCTCCTAAATTTTCAGTTGTGGTAACTATGATTAAAATATGCAGGAAGCTGACAGAATGTGGAAAGGGACAGTGAATTTCTTAAAACTATCTATTTAAGGAATCCATTGTAATCAATCCAGAATATAGGAGTTATGATAGGTTTTTCAACATTACCTTTCAAAAAAAATAGATCTCTGTCAGTTCAGGAATTCATTATTAGTCAAGCAATTTCCCTATTTACTTCAGGGGCTTACCCAAGGTTTTCCAAGTGTATATACAACTTATGATTAGCTTAGAATGATAGACCTGCGAGTGAGAGAGAAACAGAGGGGGACAAACTTTGAAAGTCAATTTGGCAGCAATCATCAAAAGCGATTGCAGAGAAGAATTGATCTGAAATGAAGCACTTCGTCTATCAACAAAGGGGTGGTTGTTCTGTTGTACTTCTATAGAAGACATTGTAATGTCAAAACATTGTCCAATGCTCGCAAAACCACCAAAGCAGTGGAAACTATTTGGCTCACGTGACTTGGGAATTACATGGGCTTATAATAACCATTAACTTCAAAGAAGAAATGAACAAAAATGAAACCTGAAAATAAGCTATTGATGGCAGCTTAAGGGAAAATATTTGTGATTACAACACTGAAGAACATACCTACAGAAAGTTTCAGATAACTTAGGCAACCTATAAGCCAACCTAAGACTGAAAATGCAAAATATTAATGAATACATCATCAGTTTGGAAGAAAATATTCGGAAATTTGGAAGCACTAAAGATGGGACGCATCATCAGTATGACACCAAAAACAACTGAATGCATCTTCATAATGCTACTACGGCTTAGACAAATTAGTATATACTTTCAGAGAGGTAAACTGTAAAGGAAAGAAATAGTTGGTCTAAGCGCATAGATTATCCAACTATACTACCCACCAAAAGTAGAAGACATATCTTACTCACTAAGAACAAATGATCATCTTTATAGAAGGGTATCATTCTTTTTGGGATAGACTAAGATATCACACTCTTTGCAACAAACTGAAAGGGGAAGTGCATTGCATAAATTGCGACAGCAGAAGTATATCCTTCACAGTTTCTTCATTGCTCAGTTCTGCATTATATACTCTAGTGCAAGGCTCGTGTGCTTGGTTATTCTAAATGCAAAAAATACATACTTTTACCTATCAAAAAAAGGTTCTGCGTTATACACTCGTCAATCCAGGGTATACATCCACCTTTCTCAACATTTTGTGCAAGCTTGTTGTCTCACATATAGTATAAAATTACTAAATGCAGATCACACAAAACATTCCAATTTACGTAATCTTCTTCAATTGTTATGAAAGATCATAGTGTTCACCTTACTAAACTTAACTAATGCATCAAGACTTTCCCTTTCAAACTTCGCACCCCCACCTCCCAATTCCTTCAATTAAAAAAACCCTAGACAGCAGAAACACCTCATTCGCGCAATTTCCATTTCCCCCCTCTGATTATATTCAATCAATCAGCTAAGACTCAATGTCAAACTAGTTATCAATCCATTATACAAATCTTGATTGGAAAGGGGTTGAATTTTTAAGCTTCAATAAACTCCACCTCCAACAATTTCTCCGTTTTTACAAAGACAACAAAGCTTGATTGGAAAAAAGGTTTTGACTCGAGCTGAAACATAAACCCCAAGAAAACTAGAAACCCAGAAAAATAAATGCATAAAGAACGAAAATTTACAATAAATGGAGAAAAACGAGAGGAGAAATTTACATGTCCCATGATTTTCTGAAGATTCTTGTTGTTGTTGGCGAATATGTACATGAGACCAACTGGAACTGATACGTATACTGCGAACTTTACTATCTCTAATACACCCTTTGACGTTCCAACAGACGACATCGTTCTCCACTTCTTCTTCTTCTTCGAGCTGAATGAAAATCTGCTAAACTTCAATTTGCCTTTTCGATTTGCAGAGACGAACGAGAGGATGAAAATTCAGGCGTGGAGCTTTGAGCTTTAATAGAAAAAATGGCACGCACCGTATGCAAACCAAATTGGCAAAAATAACCCAATTACACTTTCTGGGTCCTCAAATTATCATCTAATAACCCATTAAATTGAGTTAAAATAGATTTTCTTTTTTATTACCTATTTTATTTGTAAAAGTTGTTTTCTTATCATAAGGAAAATATTTATTTTTTTTACAGAAAATGAGTTCCTAGAAAATGTCTTTTTTAAAAAATATTAACTGACGAGTATCTAACAAAACACTATGAAGGCGGATTGAAAAGTAGAGTTGGGGTGAGGAATTTGGGTGATTGATGTGTAAGCAAGAAAATATTAGTTGAAGGTCATCTAACAAAACACTATGAAAGCAGAATGAAAAGGGGAGTTGGGGTGAGGGATTGGCGGGGGTGGGTAGGGAGGAGACCCACCTACTTATGCAACTTGTTATACCTACTTCCATTTGAGAAGTCGTATTCCTCATTTTTATCCTCATTTTTAAAGAACTTGTTTTTCTAAAGAAAGAATATTTTTCAAACGGTTTAACCCACTAAACATGACGAACTTGAAAAATATTTTCCTTTCATACCAACCACACCTTGCTGTAAAAAGGATTCTTGAAGATGCAGACATAGCAACTCTTCTTAAGACGAGCAAACATGAAGATAGAAATAAGGCAACCCAATTTGGCACTTCACAATTGTGGTGCACTGTTAACTTGAAATCATCTGTGGCTTAAAAACATGTAATATTGCATAGAAAATATTCAACTTCAAAAGTAGGGATAAAGCATCCACAGTAGGATTAAAAAGCAAGCATCAACTAACAGATCCTAAGTTGCATTACAAAGCACTAATAACTTAATAACGACATCATTGTACAACTTAAAAACACGCCGCCCAGCCCAAAAACAAAATTGTTGATACTAAAAATGTCTCCGCTGCGACACTTATTCTTCAGCTTTCTTCTTCTTCTTCTTTTTCTCTTTCTTTTTTTCCGTGGTTTCTGTTTCATCCTCATCGACATCAGCATGTTTCCTCTTCTTTTTCTTACTTTGTTCCAGTTCTACAGTTTCCACTTCATTATCTGCATGTTTCTTCTTTTTCTTCTTCTCCTTCTTACCAGAGTCTTCAGGCTCTGCACCATCCTCTGTTTCAGCAGATTTCTTCTTCTTTTTCTTTTTCTTCTCTCCTTCAGTAAGAGGGGCTTCCTCAATTGCATCTTCCTCGGCTTGATCATCTATACTCATTTTCTTTTCCTCGTTCTCAGTGTGTCCCATAACAGAATCAGCGGAAGGATTGTAAGCCTACAGAAGGAGAAGTCAATACTGGACGCAAACCAAGAAATTATAGCATAGAAGAGAAGATAGTTCCAAACCTTAGCTGGTGTTATCAGCCCTCCCTTCTTACGATCCTTGTCATAAACTTCAATCTTAGGTTTGCCCTTAGCAGAACCAGCTGATTTGCCCAACTCTTTGCCTTCTAAGGCTCTTAAGCGTGCTTCAAGCTAAAAAAGTTGCATATGATAATTAATCAGACTACATAAAGAGCAAGGATGAAAAATATCATCCAAAGATGATAATCATAAACATTACCTTGGCGCGATTCTCCAAACCCATGGTATTATCTTGGCTATCTGCAAGAGCATCATATCGAATAGCCAAAGCAGTTTTTGCAGCAAGAGATCTTGAAATTTTACCCTTGTGTTTTGGTGCTGCCTGTCCAATCAAAGATGCATGATATATAAGCCCATATTTAGGAGTTGCGTGTTTCGTCTTCAAAGCTCTGAAAAGAGCCTTTTCAGCACCAAGTATCTGAACTGTACTTCCAGGTTGCTTTGCAAGATTCATCAAGCTACCACCATGAGCAATAAGCCGAGCACCAACAAGTTCTCCAACAAGAGCCGTAAGATTTGGAGCAATGGTGTTCATCCTGCTCTTCAAATAATCATACAACTGAGCTCTGTACTCAGAGAATGACAGAACTTGGGTGCATAAATCTTTAATATTCTCCAGATCAAGATCACTAACTTCAGTACCCATGGAGATCATGGATGCCTCTTTCAATTCAGCCTCAACCTCTTCCGGGAGTATCTGTATACATTTTAATACAAAAAGTGTGAATTTTGTCCAACTGTAATTAAGAATAAAGTGTGTATCTTGTAAAAAGTAAGATTGCTTATTGGACTACAATATATCACAAGCTTCATTCCAACAGGCAAGCTAGCCAACATACTGATGAATATTACTGAGAATGAACAGAAATCTAATTTTTTTTTAGTTCAAATCATTTAAAAAAAAGTCACTCTTTACCTCAGAGAAATCCAGCTTTGCAGCATTTGTACGGTCACCCATCAACTTCACTGCCTTGGCATAAAGAATGTTATCTTGTACAATCTTTGCAAGTTCTGGAAAATGCCAACCATACCATTCTCGGACCCTCATGGCATATGTATTTAGCTCTTTGTCGAGATCATCCAACAAGCTAATGGCCTGTACAATCATTGTATCCACCTGTAAAACCAATAAACAGTTAGTTATACTGCTATATGTTTAACAAAAAGACAAATCTGTCTAGAACATAAATTGGAAAAATAACTGCTACTCAGAGACATATCTATGAGCTTTACAGAGAACTTCAAGAGGCAGAAAATGGTAAGAATGTAAAACATTCTTCTTAATGTTAGCCATAATAGATATACATTGTACAATAAGTCAATAACATAGCCAAAGCACTATAGTCTTATCCACTACAAGCTAAACAGACATTGCAAGGATTCGGTGAGTTACAGGAAACTACATAACCTCAACTGTCAAGAAACCGTCAGATTTCAGGAAACCACATAACCACAGAGCAGTGACTACTCAAATTACATGTGAAGCATCATATGGGATACATATGAAATGAGCATAAAATTGACTGTGTAAACAATGAGAATGCCAGGCTATAGTTTCACCATCAGTATGCTTTATGGAGAACATTATTCCATGTTTTTATAGATTTGTACTCTTTTGACCTTCTGTCACAATTACATAACACGATTCAACTTCATGCATCAGACTTGACAATTTCCAGGGTGAAATCGAATAATTTGCACAATCTATAATTTTAATAATGACCATCTAGCATCATCAGAAGAATGATGTTATCCAACAACATATTACAATCTCAAATTATTCAAGACAATGGTAATACTATACAAGCTTTAGCATAAAGGATACAAGCTAGAACATACATAACTAAAGTGTTCTGTAGCAATTGATTCTTATAAGGTCACTGCCCCAAATCCCATACCCAGCAGTTAGGGTTGATCCCTTTACACTATGTTTCCCTGGTGGATTGAACCCCTAACCTCATTGTCGGAGGTGGAGGGTCCTTTCATATGCTTTCTTTCCATTCTATACACTAGACTAACCTTCCTTTATATCCGTGGCAATTGATTATCCCAATATGTTTTACTTAAGAATATCCATAATGAAACCATGTAGGACATGAAATAAATCAGTCAATTTATTAGAAAATTACCTTGTCAGGGCTAAACTTAAGCTTGTATCTTGAAAGACTGTGAGATAAACCCAAGCTCATTGGAGCTAAGTCTTGAGATGCAAGACCAGAAATGAGCTCAGTCAACTGACTTCTAACTCCTCTCATCAATTCCATGACAGCATTATTGTGAACACAATCAATTTGCTGCAAACACATCCCACACCAACTTCAGCAACAAAAAAAAAAGATTTGAGAAACAAAACAAAACAATGAGCTGACATAAAAAGGAAGCTGACCAATTTCTCTTTAATTGCATTTCCAAGTTTTGAATCAGCAACCCCCAAAGTTTCGCCATCGCAGTGTGCTTTCAAGAACTTGCGCAGTCCTTTGCTGGGCTTGCTATCTATCAACAACGTAGCTGCTGACAGAGCTTCTGAGGTGTTCTCAAACTTAGAGAAAGCTTTTAGCTTCACAACCTGTTTTCATACCAACCAATCAAGTAAATGAAGAAACTTTACACCGTTCATATCCCCACCATCAACTAAGCACAATTTATGTCCAAATTTTAACATGCTACACCAAGATTTCTCCTTTTTAAAGTACACCAATTTACTCATCAAATGGTTTAGCCAAAAACAATTACCTTTCTGGCGGAATCAGTTGAGGAGAAATCCTTCCATAAATCCTGCAACACACAACAAAAAAAAAATTCTAAAAAAAAATACAAGAGAACACAGAAGAAACAATGGGAATAGGATGAATGCTATGATACCTCAACTTTGGAGAGCTTTCCCTCATCCAAAACTTTGAAAAGGGCAAAACCTGCCGGTGTTTCAAATAATACCAACATCTCCGGAAGAAGCTGTAAACAAAGGGTTTAAGGTTAATCTGTAAGAAAAATGACTACGCAGAAGGAGTAATACTCAAACCATAAATCTATTATAAAGACTTCAGCATAAAAAAAATGTTACCTTTTTCCGGTGCGGCGATTCTGGAACGACGACGAACTTTCACCTCCACAAAGCGGAACTCTGAGAGAGGAGAGAATTTGAAGGCGGAGGCTTATTTGGAATTAGGGTTTAGGGTTTACCAGTGTGTGTTATTTAAGTGAGAAAGAAAGAGAAAAAGGAATATGGGCGGGTCCAAAGAATTTTGGGTTGGGCTGATATTGTTGAATTTTGGGTTGGGCTGATATTGGTCTGATTTAGAATAACGAAATCTCATAAATAGCTAAGACTAGAAATATAATCAGGATGCTTAAGTATTGTTTTTTTAATTATGATTCATAGCTACATGTTAGAAGTAGGAGAGAGGCGAGCGAGATTGAAAGAGGGAGGAGAGAGTCAAGAGAGATTTAGGAGAGAGATGAGAGAGATACAATTGATTTGTATATTTGATCGATAATTGTATCATGACTACAATTAATACAATTGTATCAAATGCTATTTTATTCAATTTGTTGATGTAAATCAAGTATATTAATGAATACAACTTGCACCGACAAATATAATTGTGTCACCAAATACAATTGTATGGTTATTGTAATTTGTAACAAATTGTATTCGTATTCATGTACATTTGTATTCATATGTTGCGTTGTGTATTGTATTTATGTGTTACTATGTATCCGGTGCGTTCAGATACATGAGGTTAAATGTACGCATAATTTGTTATAGATACATTGTATCCAAGTGGATTCATATGTATCTGACTTTCTCCTTCGCCCACCCGCCTCTCTTCCTTTGTTTTTGTATTTCAGAATGTACCTAGTATCTCAGATTCATGTATATAGTGTGAATCGCATGGATCTGAGATACACAGACTTTCTCACTCGCCTCCCTCCTTTCTCGCTCGCCTCTTTCCCTATGAATATATATTTCAGAGCGTATCTGGTTGTAAAAATATATGTATCTAGGTGTACCTGACTTAAAATCTGCTATGAATAGTTTTTTTCAAATTGTAGGGAGATCATTAGTAAATATGGTAGGAATATTTATGTAATTAAATACTTTTCCATAATTAACCCAACACCAATAAAATGTAATTTTCCCTATATGTTTATGAAAGGGGTGTACATGACCGGGTTGGTTCGGGTTTTTCAAATATCAAACCAAATCATTTGTGTCAAATTTTTAAATTTATAAACCAAATCAAACTAATAAAACTCGAGTTTTTTCGGGTTTTTTCGAGTTGGTTCGGATTTTTCAAATACCAAACCAAACCATTTGTGTCGAATTTTTAAATTTTTAAATCAAACCAAACTAATAAATCTCAAATTTTTTTGGGATTTTTTCTGTAAAATATTCATACAAACATATAATTAACTTGTGCTCCAAATATTTCTTTAGTCCAACCAAAATATAACTATCTAAGGTGTTTCTTAAGAAAATAACACAAATATGAGATGAGTGATGACACTAAAATATTCAATAAAAAATAATAATGAAATCGTATAAAATAAATATTGCAAATTGATAAGTCATAATGAAAATGATCATAATTTAAAAGTACTAGATCATGCTAAAATAAGTCTAATAAGTATTAATTACATGATTAAACATTAAAAAAAAATTAAAATTAGGTTATGTATTTTAAATGTCTAAACCAATGTGAAACTAAAGAACAAATATTCAACATTATTGTCATTCTTAGTGTTGAATTAATTTATTTTGTTAGTATTAGCATTGATTTGATTTTGAATTGAGCTTTATTAGAATTGCTAATATCTATGGACTATAACCTTTATTGGAACATTCAAAATTCTAAGTCTCAAAAAACTTGAAAAAAATAAAAGATAAATATTATGAAAAAGTATAAGTAATATTTAGAAATTATATCAAAGTAAATATTTTTATGTATAAAATAAATTTTAAAAATTATGTATATAATATCGGGTTGGTTTGGTATCGGGTTGAGTTTTTTTAGTTAAAATCAAACCAACCTAAGTATAGTCAGATTTTTTTTCCAATACCAAACCAAGTCAAACCAAACCATTAGTCGAATTTTTTTTCGATTTGTGGTTTGATTCGATTTTCGGTTCGATTTTGTAAGCCTAGTTTATGGTGGTAGGTACGATCATACTTACTATTTCCAACTTGAATTGGACATATAATTATATAAACTATATGGTAAATATTTGTGTACCAAGTTCATACTTGTATATAAAGAATTAATTGTTACCTTATACTTGCATGAAAATTTTGGATTCATCTCATCATCTCTGAATATCCAAAGAATTAATTGGTTGTTTGCTTTCACTTTGTCTTTTTGTACTAAGATAGGTTACTTTGAGATTAATTAACATATATCTCAAAATATCTGAAATAGCACCTAATTATGTTTTGAGAGGAAAAAGATAATTTAAATGACATGAAAGAATGATTAGGATCTTTGATAATTTGCTTGTGGTGATAATCTATAGTCCATTAATCAAAATAATGACATACTTAAGGCTTAGTGCTAAACCTATTGATATTTGTTTAGTGGTTTAGAAGGGTTAGGCAACAAGTCATAATTATATATAACAAATATTTTACTTTATTTAAAAGAGTTGATTTTGATTAGCACTACTCTTTTTCTCCCTTTCATCTCAATTACTTTATTTTTATAATAATGGATAATTGATTTGATTGTAAGAATTATTATTTTCCTTTCATGTAAGATACATGGTTCATATTATCTTTGTTTTCTCATCCTTACTAACTAAAAATGTGGATCTTCATGAGTTTAGTTAAAGCACCAAGTCCATGCTAATTCTTTGATGCAAAATAACAATTCATTTAGTTGTTTATATAGTCATATCTCTATCGAACAACATTTTTACATAAAAATACCTTACTATAACACTTTGTATAGATCTCGAATTGATGAGCAGTTTGTTGCATTGAAAATTAAATTCAAAAGCCTTCCATTTGATAGGTCGAACACCCTCTAATTCCTTGAAGATTGAGAGATATACATGCATAAAAGTTATAGCCTTTTGAAATAACTTTCCAATATATAAAGATAAGACCAATTCGATATGTGAGCGAAAAGTTATGATTATTTTACTCAGATATGATATTGCATACAACTTCGCATTTCAGGCAAAATTGTGAGTGTCACTGCAAGCGTGTATGTGAAGGAGATGCAACCACGACTAAATTTTTCTCGGAATTAATTTTTATGTTATATTTTGCCTCTCTAAAACTATTTTTTTTTACCTATATCAACAATTCGTCTATATATATATTTATTTTGTCCAAGAACTATTGGTTGATCTGTCTGATATTCATATTTCAGTTGGTTTTATATTAGTGATAACAGAAGAAATAGTAGTAGATGAAAACTATAATATTCTCCCTGGGATACTGGAATCGCATTAATCTTTAATAATCACTTGGTTCTTTAGCCTTTCGTTTCTGAATTTTGGATTTTATAACTGAATATTTGACCAACAATTTAACTAAGTTTACTTGTTTATCTTTTTAATTTTTGCAATTTTGGATTTCGATTAATTCAAATTCACATAAAAAAATTTCACTTTGAAGATATTCGGCTAAAATTTGAGATCTCTTATATTAAGAATGAATGAGTTCTTACCATCTAGAATCAATATTTAAATTTCACGAGTAGATTAAAAAGATCAAGGAGAATCTATCTTATTAGACATATATATATCGATATCATATATATTAATTCTACTTATATTTTCAAATAATTACATATCTTACCACTAATTAAAAGTTTTCTACCATATATTGAGGAAAATACACCTACATACATGTATTTTTTCTACCAAATACGCTAAAACAAGGAGAAAAGCGAGCGGGATGGGGAGGAAAGTGCGTGAGATAGTCATGTATCTGGTGTGATTCGCATGTATCTGAAATATCAGATATATAGGAGGGTGGCGAGCGAGATTTGCTATGTATCTAAAATACATATGAATTTACATGGATCTAAAACAAATTACACCTAATTATATATGTATTTGAACGCACCAAAATTTGGTAAAATTCGTAATATTACAAACCAATATATTAATTACCTCCTAAACTAATGAGATTTCGATACGTTTCCGATCATATAGTTTCTCCATCATTTTAAAATCAATTTTCGGCAGAGCATCTTTAACTGTTTCTATCAAGGGCCATATATTTACCAATCACACCTAATACTACATATTTATTTATTAAGGAATAAAAACATCTTGAAATTGACATGAAAATCATATTATGTGTGTTTATTGGCCCCAATGGACCCTCCACTTTCATAATTTTCTCCATTTAACAAGAAACTTTTTAAGTGTCTCCTCTTTATTACTCAATCACCACAGGCCACTAGCTTCTTTTTCTTTTGGTTTTTCACTTGTGATACACATAATCTGGCTTGATTAAGTTTAAATTTGGATTAAAAGATCTTTTTTCGAAATTGACACTCTCAATATGTTTTTTTTCATTCTTAGCGGCTTAAACCCAAGATTTCTTATTGAGGGGTCGTCTATGTTGAATATGATATATTAGTAATGCTGGTATAAGTTATGCTAATATTATTATACAAAGATGTTTTCTTATGCATTGTTTAGTATGATGTATTAGAAATAACATGAAATGCATAATTTCTAAAAAAATATTTACAAAAATGTCCTCTACAAATATGGTAGAAAGGATGTAGAAAAGGTTTTTGAGGAACAATTATATCTTTAATCATTCTAGTGTGTACATTAAAATTCTTTGCATTACTATATCATGAATTTCATGCATTAGTTTATTTTTCTAATGCATTCTATCAAACGATATCTATAAAAATGTAGGAATTTTAACTGTCCCACCCTAACCCATATGGATAGAGGCCACTAACTATCTACTGCTAAACCTCGGTCACTAGCTAGTCATTAAGTATTAATTTATTGTATAATGGTAACCAAAAAATAAACTTCTGCTCTATTAATACAAAAAAAGAATATGAAGAGAATTTTAATATACAAACTTACCAAATAAATAAATATACTTAATTATGAAGTAAAATTCACTAATTTTCCAATAACATTTTCTAGAAAAATATTTTCTTTCGTCCTAAACACACCCCTAAATGATATTTTAGGAGTTTCAAGTTTGTCCCTAAGTAATAACAATGTGTTCCAACATGTTTATAAATTCACTAATAATACGTCCTTCGGACATGATTGACAAAACTAGATCAATCAACAAACCTAAATCGAGAGTTGTACGAGTAAAATCATCAATTATGACTTATTATTCAACGCATCTTGAATAATTCATTTTGATCCAATCGAAAATTTGAATATATATCATAACTTATTCATTAAACTCATTTCAACCATCTCAGAAATCAACCCAAACAAATCAGTACAAACTACATATTCAAATGTTCAATTGTTTGGAGTCACACAATTCAATTGTCAACATCAAAAGGCTTAATCAACTTATTCTACTCTCTTTTTTTCTTGTTTTATTTTGATTCTATTTGCTTAGTTGTCAATGTTCTAGTGGATTCCATGTGTTAACATCAGAGATAGTTTCAAAGGAAACGTAAAGAAAGTTCATATATACCAATCAAGTTTCCTCAACAGAAGCAAACAATTAAATTCTAGCTACAAATTAAATGTACAAACACAAAATATATATACCAACACCTTTCAATTATATATTCAAACATAATAATGAGTCAGCAGATGATATATTGCTTTTGTAGGTAACTCTTTTAATATGGTGTATGATATCTGTTGTGAGATATCGATTAATGTAGATTCACGATACATCTATTAAAAACAAAAACAATGCTCACTATCAGAATATTGAGATTAGTTGAATCCTTTTAAATATAAGTAGTTGCATTTATAGGTAGATTCATGAAATGGAAGTATTTGGGGCATCAATATCTATAATATAGACATGTTAATTTCTTGTTTCTTCAATTAACATAAATATATTAATTACTTACTATAAAATTTGGGATGGAACTCTCTAAGAATTAAAGAAAGAAAACAATAAAAAAAAAGTAATTGAGCAATAATTATTAAAATGTCAAAAAATAAAATAAAATTTGGGAAAATACTTAAGTGGGCTCAAGTGGATTAGCCAATGGTTGTAAAATACATGCTTTCAATAACAGTCCAAAAAGCTAAACAAGCAAATCTTGAAGAAAAGAAATTAGAGTATGAATATACAATCACACCAAGTATCATTTGTTCAGATATTCTTTTGTTATTATAAAGAACATATAATACAATATAAAATATAAAATCTATTCCACATGAAATAAGATTGCTATAATGAAATGTTGTTATAGAAAATAGTTATGATAGAGATGTCTAACTTTATACGCCAAAACTATTTTTATTTCCTTATCTCCATGCATTTATTTATTACTGTATTTAGTATTTGCAATTTTATATGTTACATGCTTTCATCAGATTTTTTTTAATTAATTCCTACCAGCTTCAAAGTTTAGTGCTTGAGGCGGCTATGATATTTTTACTTTGTTCCTTTTAAATTAAAAGTTTTAATGCAGATCGAAAAAATATGTTATGCTAAAAAAATAATTGTTAATTATAACATTTTCTTGTCACATGGTTAGGTATATATATATATATATGCCATAAAAATTCCATATATTATTCCCATTATGTACCTAAATAAGAGTCGTATGAAATAAATTTCGTGTACGATATTGAACGAAGATTTTTGTTAATTAAATGACGATCATAACGGATATCGGTTTAATCTGGAAGGAAATTACGCAGAAGCTTTATCGGAATTATTATTATTATAAAGTCATGCTAGCTACTAGAATTATTATAAGTGAATATCTTATAATATCATGCAAAGGTTTTGCTTTGCAATTGCATATATTCTTAATAATAATACGTGAAAGTGATATGTTTTTTAAAAAATATTCTTGAAAAAATACGTACCATTGAACTCTCCATAATTATTTTATGGACTATATAGTTGGTGGAAGTAGAAGAAGATTTATACAACTATAGTTCTTGTTTGTCAATTTTTGAGGGAAAAACAACAAGAAGCAGTATGTTCTTGCTAAGAATCATATCAGATATGAAACAAAAAGTTATGAAGAAATATGATTGAAAATTTAGTCATGTGGCCTTTTATTAATTACTAAAAAAATAGGTTAGTGTTTTTTTCTCAAAAGATAAAATGAATTTGAATTTTGACATAAGAAAAGACTAGATCAACAATGAAGATAATAACGTAATTCGATAAGCTTCGGATGGGTTTTGGCATATATTAGACAGTCAACTTTTTTGTTTTTCTACCGGTATTCGATACTCGTATTGAAGTTTGACTAAATCTGATTTGAGGTTGAGAAATTTCACATTAGGGGAAAACGCTCCCTAAAAAAGGTAATTACATATCCAGAGACTCGAATCGGAAATATCTAATTAAGAATGAAAGAGTACTTATCACTCGATTACAACCCTTGTTGGTATCAATTTCGTTCACTAATTAAAGCAACGTTTCGTATATACTTTCAGGGGCAGAGTCATGATTTTAATTTTCTGGGTTCTGTATTTTAAAGTGGTTATTTTGAGGTTAATAACTAAGTTCTGAACTTGATATTAATTTATTCATATCTAATTATGAATACAATATATTATTTGAGCAAAAACTATTGGATTCAATATACTCTCGAAATAAATATTTTTTCAAAAAAATCCTACTAAGTAATAATATCACTTATATAATCACAATTTTAGTATTGACGTGTTCGACAGCCAAATTGATAGAGCAAGTGTGCAACTTGTTTTTTGTTAGTAAATTCTACATTTAATTCTTAAAACTAATTTCTCTAGTTATGACTTTTAGAATATAAAAAGACTAAAGTTATTTCGATGCGTGAAGCAATGAAATATTTGTAATAAGAAAAAATGTATTTGTGTGACTATGTACAAGAAAAAATTGTAATTGTGAGACACATGGTGGTGCAATTGCATGTTATTCTCGTTTAATTTATGTGCCCTTTTTTTTGGCATGTATGCATGAATATATTATTTTCTTCCTAAAAAATAAGAAAAAATAATATTACAATATTGGATATGAAAGGGTTTCGTGTTTGTTTTGAAGGCATTAGATGCAGATAACGAAGAAACTCTTTTTATTAGATTTAAAAAGCCTCAAAGCGTTAAGGATTATAATCCCCCTATTTGACCATAACAATTAAGTGCTAGCATTAATGCAAGCAACACTATTGTAATGATGCATAATGCTTAAATAGATTACCTTTATTATAGCCAATATTTTTTTTTAGAAAATCTGATGTTTAGTATTTAGTTTAGAGTTTCAATAATTCAAATTCACATCATATATGTAAGGTTCTTTAAAGAGCGAAATACTTTTTATCAAAATTTATAAAAGTTAAGATAATCGATGTCACCATTAAATAGTGTAGATCTTTTAACTCTTCAACTAAGTAGTCCCTCAATATCTTAATGACACCAATAATTTAACGTTATGAGAAGGATATTCCAATTTTCTTTCTCTTGGAACAATGACATGGACTATATAGATTTGAACAATAACAAGTAAATTAATTCATTCTAGTAAGTATAAAATAAATATATGTATCTTTAGCTACCCCTTTATATATTATTTCTACAAAGTAAACTAATAAGTCCAACAACTATTAGGTTGAACCGACGTAAATACCAATTGTCTTTTACTGATAATAACATTAAAACATTCGATATATTAGAGGTCATTGGGATAATGAAATGGTATTTGTCCTTTAATTCCTTGGTTCCTAGTGCACTTCTTTTGAAATTTTCTTGAATTTTTAATTTAGTACATGTTGAGTAATGCCAATATTTTGTCTATGGTAAGATCCACGAAGGGATTGGAGTGATCCGAGTTAGAATCATGATCGAACATGATGCTTGCTTAGTGAGTTTACTTAAGAAATAAAGATGCGCTCTTGCTATCAGCTATAAATTATGGCATGATGGTGAGCACTTGATCCTAACAAGTGATATCAGAGTCAAGGTCATGAATTCGATTTCTCAGAGAAACATGTTGCCTGGGGCAGATGTTGGGAGGGAGATTGTTGGGTAACACCAACATCCTACCTATGACAAGGCACTCGGATCAAAGTCATGATCGAACATGGTGCTTGATTAGTAGGTTTAGTTTAGAAATAAAGCTGCATCCTTACTATCGGCTATAACTTTTGACATGATGACAGACGCTTGATCATATCTAGTGGTATCAGAGCCAAAGTCATGAGTTCGATTCCCAAAACAACATGCATCTTGCATGAAACAAGTGTTGGGAGGGGGATTGTTGGATAATGTCAACATCTTGTCCGTGAGGAGCCTGGGTTGGTCCAGGTCAGAATCATAAGCTATCAGTTATTGCTTTTGACATGATGATAAACGTTTAATCCTAACAATGTTTAGCTTAACCAATAAATAATAATTATATTTCTATATGGTTAATATTTGAGAAGAAATTTCATTATAAACTCATAAACTTCCCAACAAAAACCTAGTTTTTATTATATACATACATGAATATCAAATTAGCCCTAGTTAATAGTAATTCATTGTCGTTTAATTAAATTGATATGTCATACACTATGGATTCGATCCAATCTAACCCATCAAAGTTTTTGGTTGGAATAACTCATCATTAATTTAGCTAGTTAATGCTATTTTGATCCATCTAATTTGATCTAATTCGTTCATTTGTCACCCGATAAGAAATGAACTGCAAAATATTTGAGTTGATATGCCTTTTAACTTCAAACTTTGTTATGTAAACTTATTAATTTGTTAGTATTATTTAACTTATGACATGCTAGTATAAAGTCCATAGAGTTATAGGTAGAACATATTTAAATGATTAATATCTTAAGAACCATTATATTATTAATAAACTGTAGTGTTAAGGAGTAATTATCATGATTTCTTTGTCACCACTTGTCTGTTATATTCACCAATAGCACCTAACATGACTGTATCTTTTTTAGGAATGAAGAACTTTGACATTGACATGAAAAATCTAATACTGTCTCTTTATTGGCCTAATTAATGGCCCCTCCACTTTCATGATTTTTTTTCTTTTTTAGATTTATAATTTACCCGTTTATTTTTCAACATGACTCGAATCCTCAACTCATATATAAATGTTCAACTATTTGAACAAGTCTCACTTGTCCTCCAATTTGATGAATTGTTTTCATTTTCCTTCCTTTTATGTGTGTGTTTCAAGAAAGAAACCTTCAAAGTCTTTTCTGGTTATTTCTTAACTTCTCTCACGTTCAAAATCGTACATGAGACTTTCATCGCGCATAACTCCTAAATAATAAAAGAAAAAAGAATCTCATTTTCTTTCTTGCTTATTATAAATTTAAATCCATTTGATTTTTTTTTTTAGAAAAAAATTAATCTTTGACTTTTTCGAGGAATCCTTTATCATGATCAATTTTTTCAATGTTTTAGTTCTTATCCTCTAGGGGCCACTATTAAAGTTGAATGTCAAACTGATCGTTAGTTATTAAGTACTTTCGCATCGTTGTTTTGATTATTCTTTTACGTTCATTGAAAAAATATTCGTACTAATAAATAGAGCTATAATTTTTTCCCCTATTTAATAAAGGTAAATTGATTTTTAAAAAAAATAATTTTGCATACTTTTTTTATATTGAAAATATAGTTTAAAATAATTATTAATTATAATTTTGAATTTCTGAAATAAATAATATTTTGAAACAAATTTTAAGCTACAGTGATTATTAATTTGGAACAGGAGGAATACATCATAATGGCACAAAAAATACATAACTTTTACAATCCTTGCTACCTACATGAAACCAACCTTCTATTTATTTATTAATTAATTATGCAGAAACTTTGTCCTCTATGAAGGACTTTAGTCAAAATGAATATTATTATATTAGTCATCTTTCAGACACATTTTATTTTACAATTGTTTTTAGCAAAATTCATAGTATTTTAGTTGTGTCTATAATTGAACTAGTTTATCTCTCATCAATTATATGTTCAATGTGCAACTATAGCCGCTTATAAACTTGAGGACCAAAACAACTCTCATAAATTAAATGTATAAAAGAATAAAAAACATACTTCCTACGATTATACTTGTGAAATTCCAACCACACAATATTAATAATTTAATTTGATAACGATGATACATATATTATATTCTACTTTAATTGCATTCATTTGTTGGAGGAGAGTGAGAATAAAAAAAAATTCGGTAGGACGATGAATATAAGCATTACTTCTAGAGTATTATTTAGAGCAATTTTTTTTGTAAACCCTATTTTTGGGTCCCTCAATCACATACTTTCTTCGTTTTAAATTATTTGTCTGATTTTGATTTGATATAGAGTTTATGGCTTCATTTGTTTTCATTAAGATTCAGATTCTGAATATTAAGATGTGCATTAAGATCTAGATGTCTAGATCTGAATACACATCTGAATATTAAGATGTGATCTCATCTGAATACTGAATGATTAAGATTGTTTGTTTTCAATATATGAATGTGCATATGAAATTAAATATTATATTAATAAATTATTATAAAAAATACTTTTCAACAAAAAAATTACTTTTTGATAAAAAATAATATTTTAAATATTTACATTTGATTAAAAAAATAAATTACATGATATGCGAATAAAAATTATTGTAACATAAATATTTTTAAGAATTTAACATAAATATCTTTTCATAAAAAATTATGAACTAAAAAACATGCAGCAACAACATATCTTTGAACATTAGTAGAATAAGGAGGTATCTTGTCCAATATAGGAAATCTTGCTTTTAGAACTCCATAAGCATGTTCTATAACATTTATATATTTGAACATCAATAGAATCTGGAGGCATCTTATCCAATAAAAGAAATTTTGCTTTTAGAACTCCATAAGCACATTCTATAACATTTATGAGTTGTGCATGACCATGATTAAAATTTTCATCCTTATTAATGGCCTAAGACCAAATTCTAATAAGAATGGCCTAAGACCAAATTCTAATAAGAGACCTCAAATATGTATACATAGTTATTGTTTTTAATCATGGCCAATATCAAATTCTAATAAAAGACCTCAAATATGATACATATATAGTTATTGTTTCTAATCATAACTAGTATTTTTTTACTCAAAAACCTTGAACCTTGATAAAGGCCAATAAACCAAAAATATTATTGTAACAAGAGTTCTTGACAAACATCAATACACCCCAAAAAAATTACTAATATAAAAAAACACTTATAAAGATTATGAAAACTTACCAATTCAAGAGGGAAAAATGGTTTTTGATTGAGAAAAGAGAGGAAGAAAGTTTGTAGTGAGAGAAAAAGGCATGTAAAGAACGAGAGAGACGATAGTATATTATTTTATAACTTATTAAATAAGTCTGAATGTTGTTAAGAGTCTCCTACAGATCTGATTTGTTCAGACCTTTTCAGACCCATTAAAGACTTTTTTTTAAAAAAAGAAATAAATGGACTTAATGGGCTGAATCTGAATTATTCAGATTCAGACCTAAAAACCAAATGCACTTAATGGGCTGAATCTGAATGATTAAGATTCAGACCTCCATTAAGTGCAAGCAAATGAGGCCTGAGAAAATAAGAAAAAATTTAAATTAAATCTTGTGGTTTTAAACTAAAGATATGTAGAATATAACAAAATGTTAGTAGTATTTTACTTTGTGGTCTTGAACATTTCATATCACTACAACAAAAAGATTTTTGCAGCAATTATTTATCGACAATAATATAATTACAGTTATATTATATTTAGCAACAAAAATAAATATGAATATTTATAACCAATTTCTCTATATAAATATGATTAAAGGCTTTAATGACTCTGGATACAATAACATTATCAATTAGTTTATGATATGTTGCCCAATTGTAAACAACTTAGCATAATATTCCAGTGGTTAACGTCGTGGGTAATTTCATAGAAACCTCAAATGACCAACCAAAACAACAATTGAGTTCCACAAATACAGAAGAAATCAATTAATATGCAGCTACAAAAATGTAGAAGAGTAAACCAAGTAGTAAACCTTTTAATTAATGTACTATTCAACAACACCTAGGTTGTGGTGTAGTAGTGAGATTACTCGATTCTTAATCAGAGGTCTTATGTTCGAACTCTGGGTATAGAGACGATCTTGTTGGAAGCGTCACCCTCGAATGGACCATGCAATGCGCAATTCGAATTTAATTGAGGCTTCAATGTCAGCTCCAGACACCGAATGAGAAGAAAAAAAAATATTACTCCCTCTGTCCAATAATAGTTGTTCACTATTGACTTGGCGCACTCCTTAAGAAACAATAAATAATAGGGGTAATATTACTATACTATCCTTTGACTTTATTAAATTTAATGCTTTGAGAAATGTGTTAGATGATAAATAGTATTTAATAGCAAGGGTAAAATAGACACAAAATATAAATTATCTCTTGATTTTCTAAACTGAACATGTATTGTTGAACATCTATTTTTAGTATAGTGGACAACTATTGTTCGACGGACGGAGGGAGTATTCAACATCATTCCTACTTTCTAAAAAGAACTACATTATTCAATTAGAACAATTAATGATCTTTCCTTCTTCTTTCTTTCCAATCATTCACTTGCACACTTCTTTCCAAGAAAATATATTACCAATAAAAAAGAGAAAGAAAGAAATATAAATAACTCAAAAAGAAGGATCATATCATTTAATTTCAGAAGATATTCCATCAAATTGTATAATAATATACAAACTTCATACTCTTAATTAATTATTGCAACTAAATTCCATTAGGCTATAACTTAAAAAAGAAACAAACAAAATACAGTACAATTAAGAAGAAAGAAAACATAATTACTCCACTTCTATATGATTTGATTGACTAATTGGCTCCCACATAATTTGACTTGTGAATGATAGCCAATTGTTATGGTGTGCTTCTTTCACATAAGTTTTCAACACTTGTCACTAATATTTAAGATCACAAAATTAATAAATATTCCAATATACTTTACATATTTTTGAATTAAAATTATAAATTTAATTTTTTTTTAAAAAAATTTCATGTCAAATTAAAATTAGATAAACAAATTAAAATGGAGACGTAGTTCGAGCAATTAAGGCACATGGGTGTGCTACAAGTTGCTGGTCAGAAGAACCATGTGTCGACTGTCTACAATAAAAAACCAAAAATTTGCAAAAGTGGACAAAAATTACGTACTCCAGAAGAATAGCTATATGGCCACCTTTTAGGCCACCTGAAGAGACCTTCATCATTGCCTCACTTATTTTTTCATTCAACATATATACCAGCGGTGTTTGAAGAAGATGATAAAATATACGTAAATTTTATTTTTATTTTTTTAGAGGAGAGATTATTTTTGATAAGATGCTCGATCGGCTCAAAAGAGAAGATATATTTGACGTAGGGTTATGAGTAAAATATAATAAATTATCAAGATACAAAATAAATAAATTGTATAAATAGTAAACCACTTTATTGGAAGAATAAGAAACTATAATATTACTAAATATTACTAGTAATAATAAGGTTGTGAGGAGATGAGGTCATTCCGCTGTCTCTCGATCCCATCTAAAGGGCATCAACAAACACTTGACTATATACTAATCTTCAACTCTAATTTTTCGATTTTTACACCTTTATATTTAGGGTCATATTCTCAATAATATGAAGGTCATTTGTCATATCGACATATCCTATTTAATTAATCACCTCTCCCAGTTCTTCTTTGGCCTATTTCTACCTCTCCTAACTTCTGCTAGAATCAACCTCTCATACCTTCTTACTAGCGCATCTGCATACTCTCTCCTTATATGTCCGAACCATCTTAATCTCATTTTTCTCATTTTATACTGTCACGAAGGCCACTCACATCTGATCCCCTATAATTTCATTCCGAATTATACCTCTCCTAGTATGTCCACACATCCATTTGAGCATCCTTATCTCCCCTACATTCATTACGGCGTGCATGTGGCTTCTCCTTTTCATGATATTATTTTTCTTTTCTACATAGTGAGAATCGAATCTACATATATGGTATATAGCAATGGATATATGTTGTTGATCAAGAAGAAAAATATAGGGAAAATCGAATCTACATGGTAATAATTAAATCTACTACTTAGCTGCACTGTACGTACAATAATAAGAAATTAACATTAATAGTTTTAATTTTCTCAATTGTGATGATAATTGATCAATGACGACTAAACAAGATATATTCCAATTTTAAAAAAAAATCCAAGAAAGAGACCCCCACTAAGCCCGTGATAATTAACTAGATTTAAACTTGATGGCTTACGTTGATTTTCGCAAGACAAAACTATTCTTTTGGCTTCTTTTTACAAAATAATATATCACAAATAGTTCTACTTTATTTGTATCTGTTCTATTTTATTTGACACTTATATTAGAAATATAAATTTACTTTACTAAATTAAGAGAGATTTTTTATGTAGTTTTTTATATATGTAAATTTTATTTTTAAAAAATAAAAATTTTAGGCTGATCAAAATTAAATAATTTGACTTTCAAATCCAAATGATTCCACATAAATTGGGAGTTGGGACTGAGAAAATAGTAATCAAACTTAGATTCTTAAACATGATTAAGAAGAAAAATTTAATAAAATAAGTTTCTAATAAATAGTTTCTTGAGAAGTTTGATAAGTCAACAAGAGTCAATATCAACAAGATTGAAAATGAATGGGCATGATATATATATGCTACGCATCTTGACTAAAAATTAAAGCTATATTACCAAATTAAATGATACACATAAGATCAAGAGAAATCACGTTAAAGTGAAAGCATGACACGAGTAACCAAAAATAAGTATTGTGAATAATATAAGGATAAAAATTTATTATCTATTAGAAATGATTGAAAAATCATCACAAATATCCTGCTCATTTCTTTTCTATTTCTATTTCTGAATTAGTATACGATGCCTTTTAAACTTTCCATATGTAAATTAATATGAAATAGAAAAAAGAAGCTAGAAACAATATCTGTTATATCAATGACATCAAAAAATTCATTTAATGAATGAAATTGAAATAGTGATGAAATAGAGCCCCTGAAATGAGGCATTTGTAACAGCCTTGCATGTTAGTGATTCTGTTCGCTCTGGGTCTATAGATATACATGATTTTAAAACGTGTTACTAGGACGTAAGGACTAGTTATTTATATACTTAACATCTCTTTTTATTTTATTAATATAAAACTTTTTATCCTAATTGGGGTATCACGAGCTAAACACTATGAATTAGTTGCTAGAGTTACAAAGGGTACTTTGAGCTCATATTAAACCAGAGTACTTGAAAACACAAATTAGATCACTTTAATGAGATTGAATTTCTTATTGTTTCTTAGTAGCTTATAAAATTGCGAGTGTTACAAACAGTGGTGGAGCTAGGAATTTCACAAAGGGTGTCCAGAAATAGAAAGTGGAAAAAATATTTGTCGCTAGTGAGATTCGAACACATGAGCACATTTGAAACCACTAGGCTATAACAACTTGTCATGTTAAGGGTGTTCAAAATATGTTACTTAATCATTTTGTTTATTATTTTACTTGTATATACGGTATTTTTTTTTTCCATGAAGGGTGTCCAATTGCACACCTTGACACTTATGTGGCTACGCCACTGGTTACAAAGGGTGCTTTGAGCTCATATTGAACTTGAGTACTTGAAAACACAAATTTATGAGATCGAGTTCTTATTATTCCTCAATAGCTTAGTGATATAACATTTATATATACTACTAATTGCTTAAAATCATGTTATATCTTGATGTGAGTGTACTCAACTAAAAACCCTAATTGATAAGTATTAGAGGAAAGTATTTTGTAATATGTAATATGCCATGCAAAGTTGGCTCATCACTTTCGTCATTTTGCAAATGTGTTCCTTTGTAAGTTGCATAATTTTTCTTATCTGTCAACAGCTGTCAATAAAACTATTTCTATTGGGTGGAACAAAAAGAAAAGAAAGGAAAATAATTATTTAAACAAAAGATATGTTGTACTTAATTAATTTAGTGATTTTAAATCAATGAAAAAGGCAATTGACAGCTTTAAATAATCAGAAAAAAATGCATACCGTCGAAGTTTAATAATTAATTTATAGTGGAGATGAGAATGATTTAGTTCTAGTTTTGGGGGAAATTAACCAGTACATTCTCTCTCTATTTTGCTTTCTTATTCGGTGTTTGACATTCAGAGTTAGATTAAATTCAAATTTACATTGGGAATTCCCATACTTGCTCTTTAATTATTGTTTTTCAGATAAAACGCTTTCTAACAAAGACGATTGTTTGCAACAACTTTAAAGTGATGTAAAATAAATTCCAATCACAAAAAAAAATTGAAAAAACAAGAATATTTTATTAAATAGTTATGAGAGTACAATTATGTACCTCCCTTAATTCTTCTCTCTAAATTATTCCGTGATTCAAAGGCGGTTAGTAGATTTGAACTTGATCTCTCTGAAATAATTTGTGAATCTTCTTGAAGTATTTGATTATCAAGAGGAGTTTGACATATCTTAACCTCTTAATGAATATTCCAATAGTTTATGAAATACTCGAGATGCCTCTTCAAGAGAATATATTACCCTTTATTGACATGAGCTAGGGTTTATAATAAAGTAGCCTCCGAGATAGGGTTTAGCTAAAATAGCCTCCAAAAACTCTAACTGAAATAAAATTCGATATAGTCCTACAAAATTTCGATGTCTATAACGATTCCATACCCAAGAGCACTCAAATTCGAGACCTTTAATTAAGGATAAAAAAATACTTATCACTCCACCACAACCCTCGATTGACCAGTACATTCTTGATAAAATCATATCAGATCTGAAGAGAAAAAGTTGGGGAAGAAATATTATTAATAACTATCATGTGTACTTTTATTACTAAAAAATAATGGGTCAATTCTTTTTCTTGAAGAATGTTCACCTTTTTCATTGATAAAATGATTTTGACACAAGAAAGTACCATGTTGGTAGCTCCAATTAATGGAATTATTTTTCGAATCTTTGAAATTATGCTACATAATTAATTAATCTTTGCAACGTTTTGGCATCGTTAATTATATTATATGGTGCCTTATTGTTTTAAGTTATTATTTTTGTAATCTTAAAAAAATATATATATATATATGGGAAAAATTTATAATACAAGTGAACGTTGCAGTCTAGATGTCATGTAAGACAATATTTTAGCTAGAAATTACACTTTTTTATTCTAAAAACGTCGTCCTATTTTGAATCTTCAAATTAAAGTTAAAGTGTTTAACTAAAATTAATCCTATTCCCTTGAGCTTTTATCATGATATCATCAATTATACGCACTAATTAAGGAAAATGTTAGGATGAAAAAACTTATTTATGATATGTAAAGAAAGAAAAACGAAATTTTCACGCTCTTAATTAGGAAATAATTTAAATTCTTAGAGGAACTCAAATCTGTATTAATGTCGAAAAACAATATATTAGTATCACTAATCCTTTAAATTAATTCTATTATTTTAATATAAATGATGAAAATAATTTTTAAATTAGTTAATATCTCAAATTAAATATAAAATAAAGTTAATTTTAAATTTTATCTCACGATTATTATTCTTATTCCACGTACTAAACGACTCTGAATTTGGTAAAAACAAAAAAGTAAAGAGTCCAAATTACAATGAGGACAGGTTAACCCCTCCTTTTTCTTATTGCATGTTTTTTGCCGTCTTCCTATAAGCGTGATTCATCGCTTGTCTATTCACATAATTATCTTAAACACAAGTTTAGCAGGTTTATAATGAAGACAAATTATATTAATCACTTTATACGTGAGTCACCCTTCAATACCTGAATGATAAAACTTGTCTTTATTTAAAAATTAATGTATATATAAGAAAAATTTATGTAAAACACTTATGTCGATAAAAATATTTAAATGACGATAGCTAACAATGATGGTCGATTGATAGTGATCTGAATGATGATTGAGGATATATAGTAATTGGTAGAAATGATGGCTGATAATTGATTAACCATGATGGTTGATGATGATGATAATTAGTGATATTAACTAATAATTATGGTGATAATAGTAAATAATGATAGTGACGATAATAGATCGTAGTAGTTATTCACATATATAGTGTTGGCGTCAAAGGTATTTGAGGGCTGAAAGGTGGGCGGAGGATAATTTTGTACCAATTCAAATAATTGAAAGACATTTTAGGTCTTTTTTTGATAAATTTATTATTAATATGTTAAAATTTTTGTAACATATTAAAAGAGAAAAAGTATCATATAAAATAGGACAAGGAGAGTGTGTTTTTTCATATGCAAAAGTATTTAAGTGGTAAATTTAAATACTTGAGTTTGAAATAATATGAAAATATTAGTTATTTTAGTTGTACTTTTAAGCAACATTTCAATGACAAATTTAAATACTTGATTTCTCAAACAATAATACATATATCAATTTTTTAATTTAACCATGAAAAACGTTAATTAATGGTTATGTTTTCATTCTAGAAGTTCGAATCTAAAACCTTTTATTAAGGCGAAAGAACCTATCAAGTCATTTTATAGTAAATAGTAAATATAACTATAATACTACAAGTAAAACACACGTATTATTCATAGTTTCTCTTACATATTAACTTTTTATTTAAGAAAAATTCACACACACACATATATATATGCCTCTCTTTTTTAGGGCTTTAAATTTGTAGTTATTCGTATTAAAGCCTAATTAATTAGAATTCGCTTTACATAGGTTTTATTCGAGTTAAGTGCTTCGAATTAATTTTTTTTATTTTATATTCACAACTCAAATTAAAAATCTCTAATTAAAATAATAATAATTATACGTTGTATCGTGCTCTTTAATGGTACTATAATTCGTATGTATGTCTTGCATGTATTTAAAAGAAGATCCACAATAATATGAAGCGCAACTAAATTTACTAGTACTAAACAAAAGTAGGCGGTTGACTTATTTGTAAAATATTATAAATAAAAAATGTGTAATAGAATCGTTTTTCTCTCTAGTCATACTTGTAGAAGATTCACAATGATATGAAGCACGGCTAAATTTACTAACACTGAACAAAAGTAGGCGATCTCGATCTATGTACAAAATATTATTAAGTTAAAAACGTATTTTCTTTCTAATACATGATTGCTTTTCTTTCTAGTCATACTTATACAAGATTCACATATGAAACACGAGTAAATTTTCTAGTTACACGAAACAAAAGAAGGCGGTCGACCTGATTTGCAAAAAATATATTAATATCATTTTTTTCTCGAGTCACACTTGTACACTCTTAAATTAGTTGTGAAAAATTAAAAAAAAATAAAATTCTCTAAACACCAAAATTAACAAAAGTCCAAAAATTAGAAAAATTGACAGATCAGATACAGCCAACTAATCTTCCCTGTATAAATGAACCTTCACACCCATTTTCTTCTTGCCTCTGTCACTTCCCCTCTCCTCCATACTCCGTCGCCGTTGTCGTCGTGATCGTCGTCGCCGGGATGGATGTAAAACAACACCAACCACCTCCTCCCACTATCAAAATCAGAAGAACCACCAGCTCCGACGGTAGTGGATCTGGATCTATCATTCTTGGGAAATACCAATTGGGTCGTCTATTGGGTAGGGGTAGCTTTGCTAAAGTGTACCTTGGCCGTTGTTTAGATGATAATAGTGAAGTTGCTGTTAAAGTTATTGATAAATCCAGTACTACCATTGATGCTTCTATGGAGCCTCGGATCATCCGTGAAGTCTCCGCCATGCGCCGCCTTAATCACCACCCGAATATCCTCAAACTTTATGAAGTTATGGCTACGAAAACAAAGATCTATTTCGTAATGGAACTAGCTCACGGCGGTGAGCTTTTCACTAAGCTTAACCGCCGTGGCCGGTTTTCTGAATCCACCGCCCGGTTTTATTTCCATCAGCTTGTCTCCGCTTTACACTTCTGCCACCAAAACGGCGTTGCTCATCGTGATATCAAGCCTCAAAATCTACTCCTAGACAAAGAAGGTCATCTCAAAATCTCCGATTTCGGACTCTCCGCCTTGCCGGAGCAGTTACGGAACGGTCTCCTTCATACCGCGTGTGGTACTCCGGCGTATACTGCTCCGGAGGTGGTTTATAGAAAAGGGTACGACGGAGCTAAGGCGGATGCTTGGTCATGTGGGGTTATTCTCTTTGTGTTCCTCGCCGGAAGCTTACCGTTCGATGATAGCAATTTGCCTATTATGTATAAAGCTATACACCGGCGTGAATTTCAGTTTCCCGATTGGGTTTCAAAGTCAGCTCGGAGGATAATCAACCGGCTGCTTGATCCTAATCCGGAAACGAGATACGGAATTGAAGAGCTCATGAACACTCTGTGGTTTAAGAAATCATCCTCAATGAAACAAGAACAGAGTACGAAGCAATTTGGTGAGGGAATTTTGGAGAAGGAAAGTAAACATATGGAGAGAATGAATGCATTTGATATAATTTCAATGTCTTCCGGGTTGGATTTATCAGGGTTATTTGAAGCAGGATTGAACAAGAAGGAGATGAGATTTACGACGAATGTAGAAGTAAACGCGATAGAAGAGAAAGTGATGAATGTTGGTAAAAATGAAGGGTATAGAGTAGAGAAAAGGAAAAATGGTGGAATTGGGTTGGTGAAAGGGAGAGTTGTTTTGTTAGTTGAAATCTTGGAGGTGGCAAAGGAGTTATTGTTGGTAGAGTTTAAAGTCGTTAATGGAGGATCAGAGTTCGAGGATCGTCAATGGGAAGAACTGAAATCTGGAATGGAAGAAATAGTTGTTTCATGGTACAACTATGAGTGATCGATATTGAGGGTACAACGATGAGTGATCGATATTGAGGGTGGTGGTGGTGGGAGGCGATTTTGGCGGGGATAATGACGGTGGCCGGAGGCATTGTATAGAAGTAGTAGACATCATGGATACATGTTCCAGGATGTTTAGTTAGTAAACTAGGCTTACCATATGCAATTTTAGTTCTTGTTAGTGTTTTTTGATTTATGTAAATGGATATGAAAATCAGTTTCTTGTTTTAGTTGAACAATTTTTTTAATCATTTCTATGTATATTTGAGTTTGATTTACAACTTTTGAGAGATCAGAATACAACAACCTTGAAATCCCACAAGTGAGTATGAGGATGGTAGAATGTATGCATGAAATTCCCAAAGTGAGGTCTGAGGATGGTAGAATGTATGCGAACGTTATCACTATCTCGTGGAGGTTTACATTCACAAGTGAGGTGCGAACGTTATCACTATCTCGTGGAGGTTTACTTTTTGAGAGATGAGAAGATAGTAAAATGCTAAAAATAAAAATAAAATTACAACTTGTTTGAGTTTCTTCTGTGTCAGGTTCATTCAACTAAAGTCCAAAAACATAACAGCGTGACGCACATAGAGAGCACAAAATGACATTAATATACAGAAAAAAAACTGATGGTTTCTATCAAAGCAGTAAAAAAAAATCTTTGGTCCGCAACTGACAACAGTATAGTTCCAACTTCCAATAATGTAAAATGCAAAAACCAAAAACAGTGTAATTATTTTTGTTTTTTTCAACCAAGTTATAAACTGAGTATATGCTGTAAACATAGATAAACAGGTGCAGACATCCAATTTTGATACTCTACAATTTGACTCTAACATAAAGCTCAAACTCAAACAAGTTATGTATTTATATATGGAGGAAGAAGTTTTATCGTAGAGTTTTGAAAGGGTAATTCAAGATTTAAATCTTACGAGCTGGAGTTCAAAATCTATATCAATCAATTTGATCTATTGGTGTAACAACTCAATTCTATATTTTAGTTCTAACACTTTAATTTAAGTTTTGAGACATTGTATATATTATTATTTCTTTATTAGAAAAGACATAAAGTCACCACTGAAGTTGTTTCGAATTTTCAAAAAGACACCTTAATTATGTGGGTGTCCTATTACCCCACAAAAGTATTAAATATCGTTATAAAGAGACCATTTTGACCTATTTTCTCACCAACCCAAGAATTCTAATAGGAGAGTGATGCACAATTTAATGAATTAATTTAAATATTAATAAAGTGTAGATTCAAAATTGAAATATTGGCACATTTTTGTCTGTAAAGGACGCTCTCGCTGCTTTCAATTTATGGGTTTCTTCATAACCTTTTCAATTTTTTGGGAAGCAAACTTTTGCTTTTTGGAATCGTCCATTTTTACTGCCATTATTGTGAAAATTGAGCCTTTAAGTTCTGCGAATTGGGGTTTTGCTAGGATTTAATTTGTGGCGCTTTTTCATAATGAAATAATGCTCCAGACTCACCCATCTCATGAAACTAAATTTTAATAAATACTAGAAGCTTTTAAAAATGAGAAAAGACATAAGAATTTTTTGCTTTGATCACTAAATTTGCATTGAATGTAAGTCTTCATGTTTGCATCGCATCACACACAACATCGAATCATTTTCGTCATTACAAATATGATTCAAGATTTGTATTTGACATTATAAGAATATTTTTCCTCAAAATCAAATCACAAAAGATAACTTAATTTCTCAATTTTTAAAGAAATTAAGAAGAAATTAAACCTTGATGACTGGAAATAAATAAAAAGTTAGAATTTTCTTATCTTTTTGGGCTGATTTCATTCAAGAAAGAAGTTGATTTTTTTTAGTTTAAACCTTCAACCGTGGGATCTCTTTGAAAGAATTAGGGAAGATGAAGTATTTAAAGAAGAAGCAATTAAATTATTGAAAAGAAAATGACACGTGGCATTTTAAAATTCATTTTTGGAAAAAAAAATTTGCATGTACGTGCGTCATCTGCGTGAATGCAAACATAGGAAAAAAATGGTCTCTTTACAACGATATTTAATACTTTTATGGGGTAATAAGACGCCCGCATAATTAAGGTGTCTTTTTGAAAATTCGGGACAAATTCAGTAGTGACTTTATGTCTTTTTCTCTTTCTTTATCTACTATAATGTTTGAGAAGATGGTGGTGGAGCTAGCAATGCAATAGGTTCAAAGATTCTAAAGTAGACCAAAATTTTAAGTCATAAAGATTCTTATGATTTTTTCATTAGATTTTTTCTAAAGTTTTGATGGTTATCCTGTTAGTATTTTTATCTCTATATACTCAGCTTTTTATTATTCCATGAACCTTTATAGATATTTTCATGTATTCCAATAATAGGATTTTGAAAGATTGAATACATTTTTATGAAAAGATGAATTTAACATTATTAATTTGATTGGTTTAATATTTATGTTTTTATTATTGAATTCGTTAAAATTTTAAATTATAAGTCCAAAATTAATTCTTATGTATATGTAGCTATATTCTGCTAAGAAAGGAACACATATGCTCTTATTTTTATTAAGATTAAAAAGTCTGAATCTAAATGTATATATGGATGATTTAAATATCGCATCTAAATTTAAATCGTAAATGATTAAGATTATTTGCTTATGGAAAATTTCCTCATGATTGCCATCACAACAATAAAAATATATTTGGTCCAAAATAGTAATTCCATTAATAGGTAGATATGCAATTGAATATGTGATTGACTGTTGCTAGTGTAACATTTCAATATTAATAAAAATGCATTATATGCATTGCCACATTGTGTATCACTTCTATTTGTTGGTGGGCATTGCATGCCCTTATGTTCTCTCATTCAGAGAGCTTATTTATTCTGGATCGGTGTAGGTTATACCGTAATAAACTTGAACCATCTTAAATAAAGCGAGATATCTCCACCTGAACCTGATTATTAATTTATTCAATTTCGTTTATTTTATTTTCAATTGTAATTTATTATAATTGTGATATATGCACCAGTAAAAAAAAAAATCAATTGAAAATGATCTTTTCTACAAGTTGGGGTTCAATACTGTAAAAACACAGAAAAACATAGGTCACCAGCTCACCACATAAACAGCTACTAGCTAGTTGATGGTGTTATTTCAATGACATAATGCTGCTGTACAAATTCTGACAGAAACCACAGAACACTACAAGAAGTTGCACAACACAAAATGCAAGGTGGAGTCTCTTTTCATATTTTATACTAGTAAGTTTTTCGATTTAAATATTTTACGTGACAAGTTTAAGATCATAAGATATAAAATATTATACACTAATTATGTGTCACGGCAGACCATATGAGTAGTAGTAGTAGTAGTGATGTCAAATTCTAGATTACTACTCCTATATATTACATTTCAGAATTGTTATATTTTCGATAAAAGTAATTCCTAATTTATCTGTTATGACTACACTTGTAACACACTCATGAGAAACTATCGCACAAACAATATAATGATAAAAAAATTATTTTCAAAACTCCTTTTGCAAGAGGATTAATTATCTTAATTATGCTCTCTATAGCAATATCTGATCACAAAAAAGGAATTCCAAGGAACACGAAAAAAAATAAAATAATGGTGCAGAGATAGTGAAGTAAAGAAAATGAAGAAAATGGTTGAAGAGAATAAAAAATTTGATGTCAATTGTGTCTGTAATTCATAACGTAAAGCAAAATTAAGAATTAACAAATAACAAGCCGTCTTAGCTCAGTGGTAGAGCGCGTGGCTTTTAACCACGTGGTCGTGGGTTCGATCCCCACAGACGGCGATAATTTTTGATTTTTTTTCCATTTTATAATTAAAATTAGAAGTTATTATATAATTTTTGATTTTTTTCCATTTTATAATTAAAATTAGAAGTTATTACTCCTACTTAACCCTAATAATTTTTGATTTTTTTTCCATTTTATAATTAAAATTAAAAGTTATTACTCCTACTTAACCCTCTGAATGGTAATAGTGTCAAATAAGAAAGAATATATGAGTATTAGTGAAAGAAAAATATCAGAATAAATGTTTATAAACTTAATTTGATAAAAATATATTACATTTATACGATGACGGGTTAGTAAGTTTTTTTTTATACTCCTCATATGACGTCTATTAATTTAGTAGTGGGGAATAAAAAAGAGAATCACAACGTATAAATTTTGTATAATGAAACTGAATTTGAATTCCTAAAACAATTAGAACTTGTGTGTGAAAATATTAGCACTTTCAAGTCTTTCAATAAGCCGTCAGTTGCAGGGCGTAGTCAGACTTAACATTGATCAAAACAAATATCGGAAGGACAAAAAAACAAACAAAACACTTATCTTTGTGGGAAAAAACTTAATTAGTACGTTGTAGGGGAGAATTTCGTAGTATACTCATGATGAGCCGATGGTCTACTGAAAACAGTCTCTTTACCTCACCTCTAAGGTAAAGGTAAGGTCTACGTACATTCTACCCTCCCCAAACCTTACTCTGTGGGGATAAATTGAGAACGTTGTTGTTGTAGTAGTAGTATGATCAATTTGAGTCAGTTATGACCATCTTCTTGGAAAAACAGGTTTCAACGTCACCACAAATTCTCTTAACATTCTTGTTGCAGAAAAACTCTATGAGCAAGTACTTAAACAACACTCCAATGTTAAGAAAGCCTTCAAAGTCTGTTTGTTGTTCACCAAATAAGTACACGAATGGTGCTATTTCTCACGAGTAACACTGTGGGGTAAGAAAAATAGTGCTTGAATTTAGAGGGAAGGAACATAAGTACCTGTTGAGTTCGTGTATTCATCAGGAAACATTATCGATCACCTTTCTACTCCTTTCTCCTTCGATGCTCGTGGATAACTGCGCAAATACAGAAGAATAAAACATGTTTTTGAGATGAAATGTTCATATCAAACATTGAACTAGGCAAGACATTCTAAGCTACTAGAATGGGTTTCAGATGTCTCCCACAATGTAAAATAAACTAGATTCAGCTAGTGATCAAGTCTAGCATCATTCATTAGGAAAATGAATCAACAACAACAACATACCCAGTGTAATCCTACAAGTAGGGTCTGGGGAGGGTGGTGTGTACGCAGCCTTACCCTACCCAGGTAAGTAGAGAGGTTGTTTCCAATAGACCCTCGGTTCAAGTAATTAGGAAACTGATGTTGGGATATATACTATTAACCATATGTTTAGATATAGTATTTATTGTAGAATAATTATTTATTCAGTTTTAATAGATCATATATTCGTTTATGGTGTCTGTTTACTTATATAGTAGATGATTTAGTGTATAGAGTTTTAGCTTATACACAGAGGATTAAATCATCGGTTCTTACAAGTATAAAGTTTTTTGTTCACAATCTGAGATGGAAATTGGACATGTCATAGGTACGATTGTAGCACAAGATTATATGTAATTTATCTTGATTATGGGAACGGTGTAGTTCCAACTTCTTGTGCTAGTGCATTTTGTATGTATTGAACGGGACCGAGTAGAGATAGTTGCTTTAGACTGACTGACAAAAGCATATTCTCTAAACTGTTAAATGTACTTATATTCTTAATCCTGATATAACTATTATGATCTGTATATATTAATTGTCATTTTGATTTAATAAAAGGTGAGATTCTGAGATGGGGTCAATATACCTGGTAAGTTGGATGATAATAATATATATTGATGAAATAATAAGTTAGTTGATGGAATCCATGTCTCATTGTAGAGATTGATTGATATGCCTTTTTGAGAAACTTATAAGTTTTCATCGTGTGAAACCTTGCAAGTGGATTTATGAATCCGACACATGAAATAAGTTAAGCAGTGCTCTAAAGGAAATTAATCATTGAATTAAATTCGTCCGTACTTTAATTTATTGATTAGTATTTATCTCAAATCTTAACATGGGGAATTACATAAGTGTTTAATGGAGAATTTCAAAATATAAATAGAGGAGTGCAATTACGAATTTTTAGTGGAATGATTTGTAATTTATTATGGTAAGAATAATTCAAATTAATTATTTGAAATTATTTCCATAATAGGAAGCCTCAGTAATTAATTCTGTAGTCCATCGAGTGCCCATATTTAACTAGAACTCAGAATCCTATGGAAAAATGAATTATAAGAAAAATGGGTTTTCTTTTCTTTTTTGGATTGAGAGGAAATCTCTATAAATAGGGATTCTCCTAATCTAGAAAAAAAAAAGGTTTGGATCGATACTTGCCCACCCAAGTATTGAGAGAGTTCGGATGTGAACTTGGGATCACTATAGAAGACCATGGATTCGCTTGAAGGTCCGGCTAACTTGTGGATTTGCTTGAAAATATTTGTTCACGCTTCAAGAGGTAATTCTTGAATTAAATTTCAGTAAGTTTATGTGTTTTAGCATATGATTATATGTGTTCTAGCATAAACGTTTTGGTTGTCTATTATTCATGTAAGCAGTATGATTCGGGTATGCTTCCGCTGTGCATATAGTTTTCTAACACATGAATCATCGAATAAGATATCCACTTGTAAATCTATACAAATTGTGCAGTAAACTAAGGAATTTGGAAGAACATTCAGTTGGTGCCAAAACAGCACCCTTTCTAGAAGATTATCAGCAAAGAAAATATCCATAGGTAGGGTGCCAGAGGACAAATATAGCGATTGCAAGTATATCCCAGAATAAGAAGAGGCCTGACCCTGATAAGCTCCTCAGAGATCATGAGTAAGAAGCTGAGGAAGTACTAACAAACACCAAGTACAGATCTGTATAAAAAGTTTCCAGGAATTGGAACTATTTATGAACTTTTTATACTGGAATTGAATCATACACATAACAGGGATCGAGGAAATTGGAACACATTTTCTGTTGTCAGTTACAAGTGAAGGATAAGTATAGTCTATAAATCAGTGAATCAGGATGTATGCACTATATTTTAGTGACAAGTGAAGGATAACGCAATGTCTCTTCATCTGGACACGAGTGCATAAGGTTAAAGCAAGAAGTTGATCTCCCCAACATATAAGCTATGAGCGTCGTAGATGGATATGAATATTTAGAAATGTTATTCTCACAAGTAAACATGGAGCAGAACAATCTGGATGATATAATTAGTTAATGGGTAAACAAACAAAGAACCTTTTCAGAGCATCTATATACAGGATTCTCAAAAGAAATAAGAGCACTTACATATGGGACGTGAAATATCTAGCCAATCTCCATGAGGCCTCTGCAGATGACTTCCCACCTAGGGAGTGCTTGATTTCAGGAACATCAGCGGGACTGCTACAGACTTCAAAACAGATAAAACCCAGGAACATTCAAATTGGATTGATCAGAATAAGCAAGTAAATGAATAATACAAAATAAACACTTCATGCAAATAGGTACGAGTCTACAGCAAAATTAAGTCTTCCCAGCAACAAAGTTATTGCCATCTAGTGCAAGCAAGCTCTAAGAAAAGCTAGAGTTTGCAGCGCTAATGCGTGACACCTTTCCACTATCAAATTAACAAGCAATCATTACTCCAGAGAAAATTCAAAGAAATCCATGACATAATATCAGACAAAATTTTACTCATATTATCCATAGTTACCTCAACACATTCACCAAAAGTAGTACTTCAGTGCTTCCCCAGACAGAAGAGAAAATCATGGTATATCCATCACAAAGCCAAAGTTTACTTTAGAAAATTAAAACAGTTAAGGCCAGGGAAGAATCCATCTTCAGGGCATATTACAACAGGAACCTGTTGTTTGCTTTGTCACATAAGTGTTGCACCAACATTTAGACATAAAATGAACAATAGTAACAATGAATAACGAATACTAATTAGTATACAGGATATTTTTCAATTATTAATATTTAATAAGACTATTTAAAGGAAAGCAACAATGAAAAATTATTGATCGCCCCCAGTTTCAACAGGATAGATGCAAAGAGGGACCAACAAGGTGGATAAAATATATTTCTTTCAACTAAAGATTCAACCAGGTAATCAGCTGCTGAAAACAAAGATAGATGAACTGCAGAAAAAGATTCTTGGACCAATTGGAATCAGTTATACAGCACAGAAAATTAGTAGGCCAGCATATAACAAATACTACTAGCTGTACAACATGTGTATGAGCTTCTTGTTGAATACAGGAGAACTCCCCTAGGCATCCCCTACTGACGAGTTGACAAACCATTAACTCAACGTTTTTATAATACGAGGTTGCTGTTACTAAGAAGCTTCTGGAGTACATGAAGGTGCTATTTCAGAGAGCCTTTATTGACATAGTTTTATAATCAACAACAGAGTTTGAGACTGAAGGATACTACTAGGGATGGTACTTAATAAATGATGCCTAGATCTGGCAAAGGTTCAATACATTTGTATTTACAACAACAAAATTGTGAAAATTACATGAGAGGCTTGAGCCAATTCACTAGAATCTACCTGCGTCAGTAGAGAATGAAGCAGCTTCTCTTTGAGAGAGTGCTCGTATAAAGTTTAATCTCTGTAGACCCAACCCCATGGTGCAATCTCCTATCTTTTTTTTTAGAAATGGTAATATAATCATCTCCTATTGTAAAACCATAAATATTTTTAAAAGAACTAGGCATCTTTACTATCAGGACAGTCAGTATCAAGCACACCGATAACAGAAGATAGGGCTGAAGTCCACTCTTGCACGCCACTCTGAGGATTCTTTTTCCTCATAGATTCCAACTTACCAATAGCCTCCTTTGGAACACCGCATTTAAGAAGAACAATTCCAAGTGATTTGAATGTTGAATCATCAGGTTGGATGGCAGAAGAAAGCATTTCCTTGTAAGTCGCCAAAGCTTCTTTATACCTCCCATCAGTTGCACACAATCCAAGCACATTGTTATAACTCAACAAGTCAGTCAGAAGTCCTAGTTCTTTCATTTTCCGGGCATTTTGAATGGCTTCCTTAAACATTCCATTTCTCCTGTACATGCACAGCATCATTGCATAAGAAAATTCATTTGCATTTTCCTTTTTCTTTAGGTGCTCAAAAATCTCTTCTGCTTGTCTAACCATAGAGCGCTCGCTGTACAAGTCAATCATGCAATTTGAAGAATATACATCAGCCCCTGCCTCGAATGACTGAAGCATTTTATACGTTTCTTGTGCTTCTCTCAAATACCCAACCTTGGTGTATAACTTAATTAAGGAAGTGTATACAACAGGATTTGCTTCTAAACCAGAGTTTCTCATTTCAACCAAGTATTTTGTAGCGTCTTTAACACTTCCCATGTCAGCAAAGGCATTTATCAGTACACCATAAACAACAACATCAGGCTTGATGTCAAACACAATCATTTCATCGAATAAGCTTACTGCCATTTCCAGCTGACCTACTTTAACAAAACTAGATATCACTGCACAATAAGGGATACAATCATCAACTAATCCAGCCTCCTGCATTTTCCTCACATAAGATGCTGCTTCCTGTGGCAGATCTGCACCAGCTAGCATTTGGATGAGTGAACTATAACTGCATTTATCAGGAGATAAGCCATGCTTCTCCATGCTATCAAACAAGTAGCACGCCTCGTTGTATTTCTTGCTAATTCCATACGCTTTGATCATTACATTGAACTCAAGAACAGTAAGTCTTTTCCCCTCACTACAACAATTAAAAGCTCTCTCAGCTTCCGAAATATGGCCACGTTCACCGAAGGCATCAATGTTGGCAGAATAACATTCGGAAGACATTTTTCCGGCAAGATGAAACCTCTGGAACCAGGACCATGACATTTCTACCATCCCAGCTTCTAGATACATCCTAGTCAAAGCTGACTGAGTGAATTCGTCAATCTGTAGATCTTTCTTATCCATCTCCAAAATGAGCTTCTCTGCTTCACTAACCATATTCCTTATAGAAAATGCATACAAAAGAGTGCGATAGGTCACTGCATCTGGCTCTAGAGAAGCATCTTTCATAATTTTAAAGTAGGTGGCAGCCATTTCTATGTTGTCATGCTTGGCGTGAAGGGAAATAAGAATATTGTATGTTCTTGTATCAGGATGACACTGAAGCCCCTCCATCTTCCTCATCAATGAAGCAACTTCTTCCATTCGGCAATTATTACCACACATGTGAATCATTGTATTGAAAGTAACTGTTGTCGGCACGATCCCCTCCCTCAGCATCTGGTGAAAAGTTTCATATGCTTCTTTCACTTGTCCTGCCTTCCCATAAGTGTCAATTAAATTGTTATAGGTATGTGAGCTCAAACAAACACTTGAACCAGAAGAACCATTGGCCCTAATACCACTTCTTGGTCCACCATTTACACGTTCCTCCACTTGACATTTGCATAAAGACCACTTTTTCAAAAACTCTTCCGCTTTCTTAAACTCCCCTGCCATTTTATACATCTGAACAACAATTCCCATTGTCACCTCATCCGGTACCATACCTCGTTCATTCATCAACTTCAACCATTCCATTGCCTGCTCCCTATGCCCACCCTTGCTGTAGACATCGATCAGAGTCCCATAAGTTGAATTTATTGGCTCGACTCTCCTTTTCCTCATTTCGCCCCACAACCTCTCAATCTCATCCCACCTCTGTGATTTCCCGAGAATCCTAAGTACAATATTATAATGTATAACATTCAATTCATGGCATCCTCTTCTCTTAAACCACTCAAAAATCTCCATTGCTCGTTGCCACTTCACCTGCTCCTTCAATATAATAGTCCTTTCTTTTTTAGTCAAACTCTTTTCCCATGGCTTTAATGCCTCATCCAAATTACTAACTGTCTCCAAAGCTTCCAGCATAACAGGAATACATCCTCCATATCTGGCCCATTTTTTCGAACCCTTAGTCTGTACTTTCTCTACCACATTCCCCGAGCTCAATTGACCACCAACTTTTTTCTTATTCTCAGTTCTATCAACTGGTTTCCTAAAAACACCATTTTGGGTCTCCTTCACGTCATTGCACCATTTTGTCGAACAGTTGGTCTGCACCACATTTACCGAGCTCGATTTTCCATCAATTTTCTCCTCACTCTTAGTTCTATCAACTGGTTTTCTCAAGAAACCATTTTGGGTCTCCTTCATATCATTGCGCCATTTGGTCGAACACTTGGTCTGCACCCCATTACTCGAGCTCAATTGACCATCAACTTTCTCCTCACTGTCAGTTTTATCAACTGGTTTTCTCAAGAAACCATTTTGGGTCTTCAAAACACCATTTTTCCAAACACGGGTATGCGAGCTTTTCCCAATTTGATAATCCAACTTCTCTTTTACATCATTACCATACCCAACACCAGTCCTAAATTTGACCCCAAGATTCTTGCTTTTCTCAATTCTTCCATTTGGGTCCTGCAATTTGTTCTGGTCCTTGTATTTCTTGGTAGGTGGGATTGAAATTCCAATACTGGGAGTGGGTTTAGTTGAGTTTAGTATGTGGAAACAATTGCTGGTGTCAACATACTGAAACTTCACATACATTTTTCTCAATCTGTCAGGTTAAGATATGAAGGAAGAAAAGCATTAGGAGCTGCAGAAGAAAATGGTGGAAAGGAAGGAAAATGTAAAGAAGACGAATGGGTAAGGAGGGAAAAATCAAGTGGGAATTATGCGTACTTTTGGTTAAAAGATTTATCACAAGCACTAAGCCATTTCAGCTAGTTTTTAACAAGGTGATCGTGGGTTCGATTCCGACACGCGGCTTTTAATTTGTGACCAAAATCTTCTATACGAGTGTGCTTGACTAAGCTTATAAGTTATAAGTTGGTTCGAAGCACTTTTTGACTTATCTATACTTCTTTAAAAAAATTGTTATTTGTATGTCAAAAGTATCGCCTGAATTTATGAATTTTCAGTTTACAATCACGTTTTTTGGTGAGAACACTCTGTTTATCAAAATTCAAAGCAGCCTCTTTGGTTCGGGGGGGGGGGGGATTTTTTTTTTAGAGGAAAATATCATTAAGATTATTTTCAATTTTGATTTTGCCAATAAAAAGATAATTATTCACTTGTGTTTATGTCTTTGACATGCTTTATTTCTACTATTTTGATGTTACACTAGGAAGTTGGAAAGAGTGCTCTGTAGGCATTTGAGCAAACAAATATTTTCAAACTTTGTGTTGCTCAGACTCTCCAAAAATGACTAGCAGTCGTGTCGGATCCTCAAGCAGTGGCGGAGCCACCTTGAGTTCAGCGAGTTCATCCGAACCCCCTTTGGTAGAAAATTATACTATTTATACATGGTTAAAATAATTTTTTATGTATATATAGTAGATGTCCCCTTCGACTAGTTTGTGTGTCTACTTTTCATATTTTGAACCCCCTTACTGAAAATCCTGGCTCCGCCACTGTCCTCAAGAAATGCACTACTACGAAGCACTTGGCAACATTTGTGAAGAGTCCGAGCAATATAGTTTTCAAGTGCTTATTAGATCATTACAAGCATTTCATCAGTTCAGTAGTCTGATCATTGATCAATTTGAGTCAACTATGACCTTCATTTCCTTGGAAGACCAGTTTTCAAAATAACCATGAATCTCTTAACATTCTTGTTGCAGAAACAGTATTGATTTATCTGGCAAGCTATGAGCAGTACTTCTTAAACCATACTCCAATGTTAAGAAAGCTTTCAAAGTCCGTTCGCGGTCTGCCAAAAGAGTACTCGCATGGTATTAGATCTCATTACGTAGTCATAACATGAAATTTTAGTCACGCTTCAGGGTAAGTGAAGAACTGTTAAGGATCCCCTCGGGTTGGGGGAACAAAATTAGTTCTCGAATTAGGGGAAGGAACACAATTACCTGTCGAGTTCGTGTATGTCATCAGGAAACATCATCACCTTAACTTCTACGCCTTTCTCCTTCAATGCTCTTGCATACTGCATAGATACAGAAGAATAAAGAATGTTTACGACATGAAATGGTTATATCAAACATCGAACCAGGCAAGACATAGTAAAGTTCCTCCATCAGAAAGAAAGAGAGAGCTAGAGAGCACTGTAGGAAGTGTTCATACTTGTAGGAATACTTAATTTCATCGTCACAAGATGATCAAATGAGCTGAATGATAGTTCCTTGAGAGTCTCAATTAATAGGAGAATGCATCATTTCATGTTAGACTCAGTAGAAAATGGAAACTCAAGTGATAGAGAATAGCTTCTTGGATTCATAAGCAGTGACATGTTTAAGTGCAACTACGGAAGCAACTGAATTTGTGGTGTATACTCAGTTTTCCATTGTTAGTCTAATTTTACGCCCCCCCAAAAGAAAAGAGAAGTACATACCTGTAATCCATCAGTAATGGGCACGCGAAGGTCCTTAGCACCTAAAAGCATGAGTGTGGGAGTTTTGACCTGCAGGATTACCTCCATGTGAGTATGGAAGCATCAATAAAACAATGCAGAGCCATCTAAATTCCAATAGGCACCAGCCAGCAGGAATTTTACTAAGGGGTATCACAATACAAAAAAAGTAGACACACGTAGAAAATAAGGGGAGTCAACATATAGTATATATACATTAAACTAAATTCTCACCTAGCTAAATGGTGTGGTTTTCTGACGAGACACCCCTTAACATAAGGTGTCTCCGCCACTGGCACCAGAAAATCTCATGTCTAAAAGGATTTAATTGTAATTTATTTTTTCCTCCCATTTCCAGTTCCATTTTGTTTGAATGTCAATGAGAAGTAGAAGGAACCAGATGAAAAATGATTTCTATGATCTTCGCATTTTTAAGTTGCCTAGTTCTACGCTCCTGAGTCCTGACTCCCGACTCGTGTGCAATAAAACCTAGTAGACCAATTCTATGATAACACCAACGCAGCTGATGAAGCTAACCTTGGATACATGTGAAATTGGGGACTTGTCGTACAATAGAGCAAGGTGTTCAGCTGAAGGTGCTGCTGTAAAGCTTGATTTTGCTTCACTTCCAAATGCCTCAAAATAGCACCAATCAGGTATATCAGTTGTACCAACCATTAGGGCAAGGTTGCAGACTGGGTTCCTAGCAGCTGCAGCAGCAAACTTGTCCGGTGCCTGCACGGGTACATTAGTAAGAACAGAATAATTTTAACTTTTCCTATCACCTTATAGACGAAGTATCAGAACGGATGATCTAATGGCCATGCACACACATTTAGTAGATGTGGATTTAGGTGTAGGAAACAGGTTGTTTGTGAACTACCCAACCTGGCCTATCAAGTGTGTCGTCAAAAATCCACCATGAGAAATGCCAACAGCAGCAATTTTAGACGGATCTGCTAGGCCTATACCAATGACATAGTCTATGGAAGCAAGTACATCGTTAATGTCCTGTGGATGTGAAACAATAGAAAAGGAATTTAACAGAAATGTCCTCATTTCTTATAAATATGAATAGAAATCGATTGTCATAAATAAGGTTGGACAAAAAAGCACCTGTGAACCCACCCTCCCCGGAAGAGATTGCACTGCTTCCTCACCAAATCCCAAGGAACCTCTGGAAAGACGTCAATAAGATATTGGTGTTGTAATATAATCAAGATAACGCTTTATTTATAAGTTTATCTGAATGAGAGACTCAGACTGGTTGATTTTATGCAACACCGTCAGCTAGTTCAGCACAAGTTGTAGTACAGATAAACGGATGCTAAAAGGTGCTTATGGTACTCTCAACTTACCTATAACTTACAATAAGCAAGCTAAATCCAAGTGAGCAAAGAAAAGCTGAAGACTTTGAGAAGCTTGACAAGGATACACAGTGAGGACCCCCATGAAGGACTACAATCATCGGGTCACGTGCATCGTGCTTCTTAGATTTGGAGGATGCATAAATAGCTTCATAAGGTTTGCTTGCACCTACCATGAATCAGATTTATGCACTAAATTAGAAGCAAAGAAAAACATAAAGGTGAACAATTAAAATGAAAAGGCAAGGCCAAGATGCAACTTTTATTCTGATTAAAATATTAGTATGCGTTTATGCATCAACTACGTATAAGCTGTACCTTTTGTGAGATTCTCAGAGACATCTCTGACGGGGATCGACATTATAGAAAACTCCTTGGATGACAGCAAAGACCTCACCTTTGAAGAATCACAGAAAAATGTTAGGACTGGCTAGTCTTTATTCGTTGTAGCTCAGCCCAAAAGGCTTTAAACAATATGGACATTATATTCACCTTTTCAGAGCATTTGGTTATGGGGCTTGAGATATCTAGCCAATTCCATTTGGTGTTATCGGAGGCAGTCCCGACAAGATAACCATACTTGATTTCCGGAACATCAATTGGACTGCTACATACTTAAAAGTAATAACCAGCATCAGAAGACTCTTATCGGTTTATCTCCGCAATACATTTTCAAGCATATCGAACAGAAGACTTCAGGTGTCAACCTTGACATTCTTTTTTTGACAAGTTGAAATGTCGGCTTAAATTGAGCAACATGGTCAGTAACGAGACATATAGCCGGCCTAGACTTGCTTGGGATTGAGGCATAGTTGTTGTTGTAAGTTAAAAAGACAACATTGACTCTTACCTGCAATTATATTGTCACCATCCAGTGTAAGGACATCCCATGAAAACTCTGATGTACTCGGGCTGATTCGCGATACATCACCACTGAAAGTAAATGAGCATATGGTTGAATACAGAAGAAGATACATAATGTTTGATTACAATGGAGATAGAATGGCTTCCTTGCTTTACCTCAAGACATCCACGGTCAGTACAACTAGGGTGCTGCCCCAGGCAGCTGATAAAATCATAGTGCGCCCATCAGAAAGCCACGGGTTACTAAGAATATTTGAACAGTATAACCCAGGGAAGCTTCCATCTTCAGCACACATCACAACGGGAACCTACAGTGGTCATTGAACCTACTAATATAATCAGCAGGATCAGGTGAAACAACAAATTTAAGGATAATTTGAATAAAGGAAAAACAACTAACAACAAATTCATAGTCCATCCTTGCGAAACTTCATTACTTTACTCAAGAGTACTGATTATAACAAAAATAAGAGTTGTAAGTGCTAAGTCTTTCACAAGGTTCAACCACTCATATAAGTTTGTGAGCAAAGCAGGAAAATAATACCACATCAACAATTTGGTTAAGCGGATGTGGCTCTGCATCAATGGACCAATCAATTCTATGAAGTGAATCTGTTGCATTATGTGCTCCAGAATCTACAGCACTTTTTGAAGATAAAAACACCAGGAATTTTCCATCTGGGCTGAGAATTGAGAAAAATAAGAATGAGTTGTTAGATTTTCTGTTTTAGTCTGAAAAAAGTTGTTTACACCACCTAGTCTTGAAGTGTGAGAGAAATTTGATCAGACTTCACAAGATATTTGCCACTAAATTGATAGAACAATGTAAACGTTAAAACGGATGTTTAGAGGCATAATTCTAACAAGCAGACGTACCTAAAATGAGGGAAGAATGCACTACTTATGCTTTCTGTCAGCACAACTGCTGATAGTTTTGTATCCCTTCTAGCAAGAATATCAAAGAAAATTAATCAATAAATACTTAGTCAGTTCAGCAGAAATAGAAATGAATGGTATAATGTAAGCATGCTGTCAAAGTCTTTGAAAAAGGAAAGGCTTCTGCAGAGCAAGCAACTTACCCAGATTGACATGGTTCGTATCTAAAACAAGGAGCTCTGACAACATACAATGAACAAGGCCTATTAGTGCAGTATTTGATACCAAACTTCCTTGTCCCCGATGGCCATCCAACAAAAACTAGATATTGTAATGAGTCTTTTGCTGATGGAGTCCAAATAACTTGCCCAACACTTAGTGACTTTTCTATGCCATCTACAGCGTGTACCTCTCCACTGCACAAAGTTGCATTTAACAGTTACCACGCTAAATTTACATGATAAAGTTTTTCATAAGTTCTTAAGCAGACATCAGTGACATTATTAACCTGTTAATGTTGATGACAAAAAGCTTAGGTAGCCTTTTCCCATCATATGCTTCGCCCCAACCCTCTTCCCAATCTCCTTGTCCTTTCCAGCTATTACAGTCTTTATCTGGACAATCCCCTTTCTTGTAGCCAAAATATGTAAATGCTGGTTTTACAGAAACAGGTTCTTCAGCAATATAAGCAATCAAAGTTTCATCAGCATTCCAAGAAATCCCCTCGAACCTGAGACCAGACAACCAGTAGAAATTATGACTAACTCCTCCTAATAATGTTACTAAATTGTAGAATTAAACTGGTTGCAGGATATAGCAGGAAGTAGCAAGTATCCACAATGAAAAGAGAATATGATATGAAAATGAAAGTAGTGTTTTTTGGTAGTAAATTAAGTTACCATCCATCCGAATATACAGATCTGTGGATAGATGAAGGAACATGAAACTCCCTTTCAACCTGAGATGAATTCCAAATCTCGAAGCGAGTAAGAGAATCATTTTCAGCATTTCGAACAACAAGAAGCTTTGAACCTGATGGAGAGGGAACCATCAAAGATGCTGTCCCCATCTCAATAGGAAAAACATCCCAATGAAACTGTACAGAATCATCTCTTTCTTTGGAAATGTGACTAAATGATGCATATCTCCTCTTCTTGTTCTCCAGGAGATTAGGTTGACTAATTGAGAGCATAACCTGTGAGCCTCCTGATGCCGCAAAACAACCAAAAGAACACCACAAGTCATCTTTTGTCTCTCACAGATCATGATATACATAAGAAATAAAAGCTTGACAGGAAAGAAGCGATACGAGAAATTATCTAGAGAGGGTCGAAGCAGCAATACCACTGTTCGATTTCAAAGTCCATGCCTTCTCAATTGTGGGGATTTCAGTAAACTCTTTGAGTAATGTAGACTGAGAAAAGTATTCTTCCTCTGAAATTGCATCTAAGCCAACAGGAGTATCTTTGAAAGGACTTGCTCCAGAATTTTCCATTTGCAAGCAAACTGAAAAAGTTTTCAGTTGCAATTAGGCAGAATTAAACTAACAAGAACTGTTAGTTTCCATTTCACTTCGTTTCCCTTACTTTCCTTTTTAGCCCGTTTAAAAAAGAAAGTCTCTTCCCTTCTTTGACAACTCTTTAATTTCTAATTTTCCACGTGACATGTTTAAGATCACAAGATTAAAGGACATTTAGGTGCATTCTGCGTATCTTTAGTTTAAGACAACAAGATTCAAAGTCTTCTATACTTTCTTAAACTCTGTGCCAAGTCAAAACCAGACAAACAAATTGACATGGAGTGAGTAACAATTGAATAGATAAAAACTCAATCTTGGAAAAACAATTCTCTTCAATCTTGATTCCTTCTGTAAACAAAGAATTAGTATCAAATTCCTTCAACCCTCTTTCTCTAGAAGCATTCTAATTGTAATATTTTAGGATTACTCAGTTCATTCTGAACATAAAAATCAAATCTTGGCTAACAGAAACTAAATGATAAATACATATACAGTACAATTCAGTATAGTTGATATTCACACTCACACATGTAGCTAAAGATATACCAAGAAAGCTTACATAGAGAGGGAAAAAAGGTCTACCTGGTAATAGCTTAAGGAGAATTGTAATCAAAATGGAGGAAAGAAGAAGAGGGAGTAGCAGCAAAAGTGATCACTTTTGTCAGTTTATGTTCAACTTGCCAAGAGCATCTATAACTAAAAATTTCTTTATTCATTTTCTTCTAGAGTGCCTCATGATTTTATTTTTAAAAAAGTTTTCCACCCAATGTTTAGTGGGCCATGTATTTTGGTCTTCTAAACGCCTTCGGCATAAGTTTATATTTTTGTATCATAATATAACATAAATTATGTGGCTTAATTTATGTTGATAGAGGCACAAGTTTAGTTCAGAATCCACAAGTTATGTTATAAAGGGTAGAACTTAGTTTCTACGAAACTTATGTCAAACGCCCACTTAATTAATATGGATAAAGTTCCACTTCTTTGAAGTGTTAAAAGAAGAAAATTCAATAAACTTATAGGTCTTCATTTCATAAAAAAATATCAACAAAAAAACACTTTTAATTAATCTTTTAGAAAGAAATATTATTTATTTTCTAATAATTCAAAATTACAATACACATTTTACCATTGTTGTTGAATATTCTTGTGAATCAACCAAAAAATAAAATCTTGGGGCAAGAGTTAACAATGTCAATACTTTGCTTTTGTGAGCATAACTAGCAAGAGATTATAAAACTAAAATCAAATAGTATGCAACACTTTTCATTTTTCTAAGAGTGATTAAATTGATTAGATCTAACTTAGAAATCATATTAAATTAATATTACCTGGTATTGTGTTGCTAAAAAGAATGACAAATCATATCTTTTCTGAAAATAAGTAAATTTAGCTTCGTAAATTAGCAAAATAGAGTGCAAAGGGCAGTTTGGTGCACTAAGGTTCCACTATGCACAATGTCTGGGGAAGAACCGGACCATAAAGGTATCACATTTCTGCTAGAGGTTGTTTTCACAACTGGAACTCATAAAATGAAGATAATACCATGAAACGATCCAGTGAAACATATTAGTTTTTTTGAAATCTTACAATTCTTGTCTATCTGCAGCTCATTGCACAGATGGAAATTTATACAAATTTGTTGTTGCATATGACTGTATACTTTTGAAAGAAGCTGCTACACAAAAATTACTCCCATAAATGAACAAGAAAATTCAAAGAATTTATTGAACTGTACAACCTAGGAACTGTTTATTTTACATATGTTTGAGTTTACCATCTGCCAGTCATTGCAAGGTCAAATATATATGATCAATTCCCTTAGGAGACATATTTAGAATGTTCATATCTTCAACTCAGATGAGAGCTTGAACATTAACGGAAGCTTTATAATCGTTGTTCTACTCGAGGGGACGGTCTAAAATTGTCCTGTAGGAAATCTTGGTCAAGAAATGAATCATATATGCCTATTTGCAGTGCTTCTTGAACCACACTCCAATATTAAGAAAGCTTTCAAAATCAGACTGTGGCCTGCAAAGACGAAAAATGTTACAAACATGAAATTCAAGCACCACCAAGATGCACATAAATTGGTTTAGGACCATCCTACCTATCAATTGCGTGATTGTCCTCTGGAAACACCAGCACCTTGACCTCGGTTCCTTTCTCCTTCAATGCACGTGCATACTTCGTGCAACAAAAAGGAAAACCATTTACTCTCTGAAATATTACATCTTATGAAAACCGACTAACCATAATTTAGATAGTAATCTGTCATGTTCAGAGCTAATGGTACTGTTAATGTACAAACAACTTAAATGGCCAACTTCTAACTCATGTATTTTACAAAATTCAGCTATTCATGTTTCTGAACTGTTATTCGGTACCAAAGTTGTTGCATAGTTGATTGAGATAGGCTCATTCAAGAAAGGTCTTTTTACAAAGAATTATTGATAAATACAAACAGAATATAGACCTGCCCATTCAACGCGAATATGTTAAGGCAAAAGAATGATTCATGTAATTAACACATATACTTAAGAATATAAACCTGTCAATATCATGTTGAAAATGTAACATAAACATGTGATTGATAAAAGAAACAATAAGACTAAATCTTACTTGCAAGCCGGTACATATTGGTACACGGAGGTCCTTGGCACCTAGCAAGAAGAGTATAGGAGTTTTGACCTGCAATAGTAGATAACACAGATGCATCAAATGTACTCAGAAATATAGGATTCAGAAAAGACATCCATAGGACATGATCCTTGAAATCTAGAAAAACTTCATACTTCGACTTTTTCACTATGATGGGAACACAGTTGTGTAAAATGGAAATCTTTTTCAAATCCAGATTTTGTTGATTAGAGCAGACCTTGGAAATGTGTGATATTGGTGATTTGCTGTGAAAGACAGCAAGGTGTTCACACGATGGGGCTTCAGTATACATTGATTTTCCGAGATGTCCAAACGTCTCTGCATAGCACCAATCAGGGATATCAGCTGTTCCCACCATCAAGGGAAGGCTGCAGACAGGGTTCCTAGTAGCTGCTGCAGCAAACTTATTGGGTGCCTGCAGTTATTGTAGCAGAACTGTCAATATATAGTCTTTCAGATACACAAGCTTGTCCAGCTTCCCTATATAAAACAACAAATGTACATAGAACAAAGCTGGCTAGGACCAGAAGTTTCACAAATGTAAATGGATACGTTATAGAACAAGTAGACCTGGCCAATCAAGTGTGTTGTCAGGAATCCACCATGGGAACCACCGAGAACAGTTATTTTAGATGGATCTGCAAGTCCCATATCTATGACATGATCTATAGCTGCTAGTACATCATTAACATCCTGCACATGCAGACATATCATAAGGTACAAACAAGTAAGAGCATTTTAGATTTCAAATCCTTGATAAGCAATCTTTTAAGCGAACAAAAGAGTAGGACTACAGACGAGTACCTGTGATCCAATTTTTCCTGGAAGAGATTGCAGTGCTTCCTCACCAAATCCCAAGGAACCTCTAAGATAAGGTAAGAAAATGAAGGCACTTAATCTAATCATTAACTGTTGCTTAGCCAAAAACAAAAGATAGCAAATGAAATATCTCGAGAACAGTAGCAAATCCATATATCCATTTGCCTGGCTTGGATTGCCAACGACGAAGAAGTCTCATTCTAGCAGGTCGAGGCAAATAAGAAGACATGTTCTGCACTTCTAAAGCTTTAGCCTTTGTCTGCTCTTAATTTCAGAGAATCTATGGTTCACAGAAGGTCAATGTAGGTTTACAAGTTTCTGGTTATCCAAGAGCTTCTGAAATAATATGCATCTTATTGTTGGGAAAGAATTTTGAGGGTTGTTCCTAAGCATTTGATTTTTAATTAGTATAACTTGTTTCCTTTTTACTTGTTTTCAGACATGTAACTTAAATAAGCATGTTGCTAACTTCAAAGTTTTCTTAAAATCAGCAACTTTAAAAACATCTAAACTTAGATTCTTAGTACAGTTTTCTACTGAAATAATCGCAGAAATTGTGTAGACAAACTTTGATATTGGATTAAACATGTGAATTCTGAGATTACCGACTATCACTTGTACATTTCCGTGATAATAAAACCAAGAAATCCGGTTGAGTGTAACATTTTAAGCTATAGACAAACTTGCACGGGATGTCGTTGATAAGCATAAGCTTTGCTTTTGCAACTTGTAGTATTCATATAGCTATTGCGTATGCATTACTAGTATTTCATTATCAGTACGTATATCAATTTGAACATGCTTTACAAGTATAGAGGCATGAAAAGTTTCTCACCTATAATTAACAATCAACAAGCTATAACCAATTGAGGAAAGGAAAGCAAAGGACTTTGAGAAGCTTGACAATGAAATGAAATGAGGACCCCCATGAAGGACTACAATTAGCGGATCACACAGATCATGGCTCTTACACTTGGAGGATACAAAGATAGCCTCATATGGCTTGTTGGCACCTGAAAAGAATCAAACGGAGGGAGTAGAGGCTTAGGACTTACATATCGTGCTTCTTGCAGAATTTAAAATTTCAATAGAACGAATAAATTGGTCGGATGAACAATTATCCTATTACCATTACTCAATATTTCTTCATTTTGTTTCTTTGCATTTCCTACCTCCTCCACAGTTAAAACACTAATGTTCACAGGTAAAAGCAAGTATTTAGTCAGACTGATAAATTAAAACCTGCGGTAAGGTTCTCAGAGATATCCCTGACTGGAATTTTGATAATACTAGATTGGTGGGATGACAGTACAGAAGTGACCTGTGAGCATCACAGATGTATATGAATAATAGAAATGTTATTCTCATAAGTAAGCATTGAGCAGAACATTCTGGATGTAACATTTTGTAAATGAGTGAAACAACCAGATGAACCTTTTCAGAGCATCTATATATGGGGCTTGAAATATCTTGCCAACTTGCCAAGGCCTCTGCAGATGGCTTTCCAACAATGCTACCGTACTTGATTTCTGGAATATCAGAGGGACTGCTACAGGCTTTACAAGAGATAAATACCAGATTTACACAACTTGGATTGATCAGAATAAACAAGTAAACGAAGAACACAAATATAGACACTTTCTGCAACATAGGCACTCATCTACAGAAAACATAACTCTTACCAGCAATGATGTTATCACCGTCTAGTACAAGCAAACTCCAAGAGAAGCTAGAGTTTCCAGGGCTAATGCGCGACACCTTTTCACTATTAATTAACAAACAATCATTAGTCCATACGAAATTTAAACAATGTCATGACACCATAACGTCAGTCAAAAACTAAGTCACCTTATACATAGTTACCTCAACACGTCCACCGAAAGTATTACTTCAGTGCTTCCCCAGACAGAAGATAAAATCATGGTATATCCATCAGAAAGCCAAGGCTTACTTAGAAACTTAACACTATAAAGACCAGGGAAGCATCCATCTCCAGGACACATCACAACAGGAACCTGTCACTTAAGTTTTGCACCAGCAGTTAGATAATACACGAACGAAAAATAGTAGCAACAAATGATTATTCACTAGCCTGAAAGTGCTGATAAAAGTTAGAAGAGCAGAGAAATAGAGCGAACCACTTCAACAATGTCAGCATCTGCGGTTGGCTTTCCATCTATGGACCAATCAATTCTATGAAGTGATTGAGTTGCAGAATGCACCCAAGAGTCTACAGAACTTCTTGCAGACAGAAACACAAGGGCCTTTCCATCTGGGCTGGAAAATTCAGTAAAAGTAACAATTAGTTTTAACTTTTCCCATGAAAATATGAAATTAAGAAGAACATGCTTCCACAAAAATATGAGGTCCTTATTCATCTACATATCTCATCTTTCCGTAAGCAGACATACCTGAAACGAGGAAAGAGTGCACTACTTATTCTTTGTGTCAGCTTAACTGGAGATGCTTCTTCAATTGTATTTGTTCTGAAATTGAAAAAAAATCCATCAAAATAATGAAGGAGAACAAATAAAAAATTAAGAAATTCTCCCCTAACATAGTCCCCTTAGAACTATATTCACACAAATCATACATTTGCAGACGATCCACAACATAATCATCTCAAGAAGCTATCAAATCACATACCCATATTCACGATCTTCTGATTTTGAAAACGGAGTTCTAACAGCATACAGGGCACACGGCCTGTTATAGCAATACTTAATGCCCAACTTTCTAGTATCCGATGGCCACCCGACAAAAACCAGATATTGCTGCAAGCCTCTAGAAGCCGGAGCCCATACAACTTGTCCAACACTAAGCTTCCTTGTTCCTTCAACAGGATGTACTTCTCCACTGCACAAGAAATCAAATATTTACCCTTTAGACTGATATAAGCAAACAATATAAGTTACCATACCTGTTAACATTGATAACGAAAATCGCAGGTTCTCTTTTTCCAGGGTAGGTTTCACCCCAGTCCTCTTCCCAATCTCCTTGACCTTTCCCGCTACCACATTCCATATCTGAAGAACTCCCTTTCTTGTAGCCTGAATTCGTGAACACGGGTTTAGAGGGAGCTGGCTCCTCAGCGACATATGCAACAAAGGTTTCATCATCATTCCATGAAATTCCCTCAAACCTGCATTGTCAAATGCTAATGAACACCATATGATGGTGAAGTGAAAAATCAAACACTTAAAGAGTAGGTTCCCCTCCATACCAATTTATGTGACACATTTTTATATCTAGTAATAATTTGACTTTAAACTTCACATTTATTAATGAGATGATTTATAGCCACACACATACTTGCGACTTATTTTAGACTACATGTTTCAAAAGTATTTCTTTCTTTCTTTCTTAAACTTCATGCTCAGTCAAACAACATCACATAAATTGGAACGGAAGGATTGAGATATTTTACCATCCATCTGAATATACAGAGCCATGGACAGAGGACGAGACATGGAACTCCTTTTCGACTCGAGATGGACCCCAAATCTCGAATGTGGTCGGAGAATCTTTTTCAAGATTTCTAACAACAAGAAGCTTTGAACCTGAAGGTGATGGAACCATTATAGACCCACTAGGCATCTCAATAGGGAAGGCAGCCCACTCAAAGATTACACCATTTGCACTTTCCTTCAAAATATGACTAGATAATATGTATCTCCTGTTTTCGTTGGCAAGTAGATTTGGCTGGCTGATTGAGAACATACACTGGGAACCTTGTTGTGCAGCAAAAAAGCAAAAACAAGATTCTTCTTATTGAAAGTGGAAAAACAATATTTCACTATAATAAAAAAATTAAACTTTTCCTCGTTGGAGTCATGTATTGCCATTTTTCAGCATCAAAGTAAAATGTTTTTAATATATGAAAGGGAGATTGGATAATAGCAATCATACCACTGGTAGATTTGAAAGTCCACGCCTTGTCAACGGTAGGGATGCTAGCAAAATGTTGGAGTAGAGTAGACAGAGAAGAGTATTCTTCCTCAGAGGTTTCATCCAAGCCCGGAGGGCTGGCTTCAGCATTTTCCATAGCTGAGGAAACTGACAATATTTTTTGTCTAGAAATTGGAACACAACAAAGGACCAATTAATAGAGATATACTGATAGTTGCCGAGACATTTCGTAGCTTACAATCATGAAAAACAACCTAGGATACATTGGGACACCCTAAAACAACAACAACAATCCATTTTGATCCACAAGTGAGGTCTTGGGAGGGTAGACTGTACGTAGATCATACCTCTACTTCTATGAGAGGTTGCTTCCGATAGACCCTCAGCTTAAATGAAACCAGCCAAACAGTTTGGGCCATATACAGATATGGGAGCAATCACAACAACAAATTAATCGAATAGAAAGCGTTACACAACAAACAGTAGAAAGAACCATTACGAAAATGAAACAAATAAAATTCTCTTCTTGATTAATTCATAAGCAAACAAACCTAATTTGTCAATGTACACAGTAGAACTGACCATAAAACATGTTATAAATCCCAGTGTGCATCAAATACAAGTATATATGCATAGCATAAGGTAACATATTTGAATCACAGAGAGTAAAAGAGAGGAGAGAAGGCCATCAGAGTAACAGTATTACCAGCTACACTGATGAATCTTGGTGCTGTAAAGCAGATGCGTATTTAGGATTTCTAGAACATGCTGCACCACTACAAAAGGGAAGTACTGAGTGAGAATTGATACCAAATGCATGAGTTTCAACAAATAATACAAATTAATTCTAGAAAATATATGAAAAAATACCGAGTTTTGCAGAAAGATCATGAATTCACGCGCACCATAATTTAAAGCTTAAATCTTCCCCTGCTGTAAAGTGGTGTAATATAATCCTGATGGCCCAACGATTCCTTCTATTTCAATATGAATAAGACGTTTGTCAAATAATTTGTTTTGTTTGTTAAAAGTTAAAGAGGAAGATAAGATAATATTCCTCATGGCCTTTTGTTAAGTGATGAAGACAAATCCAATTCCAATCTTTCATTATCATCTTTAAAATTATTTTATCATAAAGTCTAATGGATTCGTCATGATTTTTGCTTCGACTATAAATTCTGACAGGTTATAAATTGATGAATAAAATTTATCTTGTGATAAATTTTAACCTAGTCACAATGATTTGTGGCTAATTCAAATTAGCAGTAAATTATTTTTCGCATATGAGAGAATTTCTACCTTAAACTCTTGTTTAAAGATAATGGATTTGCAATGGTTCAAGTATCTGTTTATGCGCACCAAAAATTGGAGGGAATAAATATCAGCTGAAGCCAAGTTAGAAGACACGTTTTTGGATTATGTCATAACAAAAATTGTACACAAAGTTCACTTTTTTGGTCCGTGCTTAAAAGTTACGTCTTTGGGTTCCAATAATGGTCCTCTCCCATATCAATAAAACACAATAAAAATTGAAACCCGCAGTCGCTACTCTTTGAGTGCACTCAGGTAAAACTTTGCTTTCGCTGGGAAGGGTGAACGGCTTATTTACCCTTCAATCAAACTTCACTTGCTATTTTGAACATTCACTCCACGGAAAAAGAAAAAAGAAGTACGCAATTTTATGAAAGCAAACAAGAAACAATCCATTACTTAATAAATTTGAGACAATAAAACATAGGATAAGAAAATATGTGTCTGTCTGCACATAAAAACAGTAAAGTTTCTCTATTTTCTCTTTTTCTGCAGTCTATGCATATACCCAAGTTATCTCTGTTTTGTGCTCTGGAAAGAGATAAAATACTCCATTAATCTGTAAATCATACTCGAACCGTCTTCTAAGTTCTCTTTTCTGACTCTTCGTTGAATAACTTTGAAGCCATACTCTAGTGATAACGGTTGGGGTTGCGCTCCTGAACAAGCTGTTGAGCCTCTCCACAAAGAGGTTCCTTCAGACGAACCAACTCAAGTATCCTGAGACTCAAAATACAAATTATGGACATAATTTGAGGGTTGTTCAGAAGATAAAAGAATAAATTATACTGGAAATGATTCTTGTTCAAAATAACAAAGATGACAACACTTTATTCTACTTGAGAAAAGACAAGGCCCTCTTAAACAAAGCTCATCCCCAAAGCCAGTTTCTCCTATATTCCGAAATTCTTCTGTACGCCCAACCCAACTCTCATGATCATAGCAGCAAAATTAGCACCGATTAGATCTTGCAATGCATACTTCCTTTCATCAATATTACAGCTAAAGTGAAAGAATAAGAAGATCATTCTGCAGTGAAAAATACAAAGTTACTCCCTACGTCCAAATTTATATGGTGGTCGTGTTTGACTGGGCACAGTTTAAGAAAGAAAGACTTTCGAAACTTGAGTTGTAAAACAAGTAATAGCTATTTGTGTATCTATAAAATATTTCATCAAGCGTAAAATACGAAGTTTAAAGTTAAAACTGTTTCAAAATTAAGAAGTATTACATTCTTTTTGGGAAGGACAAAAGAAAAAGTATGTCACAAAAATTGGAACAAAGGGAGTAGCCATTAGTAGCAAGAAAACACCAAATAGTCCAGAACAAAATACGTTGCCAGCTATTAGCAGCAAGGAGAAAACACCTAAACTAGATCCTATCTCAGAGCTTAAGCTTCGATAAATGATTCCTTTGTTTCCTACTACTGTCACCTCGACTATTTCATTGGATACATGCTTGATGCTATCTCTCACTAACACAACAGGTACCAGATGAGTCATCTTGCTAAACCTTTGCCCTATAAAGATTTTACCTAAAGAAGAATAGTTAGAGAATGGATCCAAAAAACAAAACCTAGGACTAGGAATCATTGGTGCATTCAACTACCACAATTTCCTCATCACTGGTGCTCAGTTCTTTTTTTTTTTTTTGAAGTAAGATGTTTCATTAAAAAGCATCAAGGAGATGCAAAGATACAAGGAGCATAGTTACAAGTAACAGAAGGACAAAAAGGAATATTTAGCTCAGTTCAGCTCCTATACAAAGTGTTAATCTAGAACTAGGGTGCTAACAAAGTCTAGAAAATGTCCAGCACTAAGGACTGGGGTCAACTTTGACGAGAAAAAAAAGGTTAAGCAAGCATTTAGCTTTAAGAGAGTGATTTGGAGTTGAGATGCCATCAAAACATCTCTTGTTCTTTTCTGTCCACAAACACCAAAAGACAGTAGCAGGAATCATCAACCAGATTCTCTTGATGGCCTTGTCAACTTTCCATAAACTCCAACTCAAATGTGGATGTCTCATGTTCTTTGGCATAACCTAACTCAGGCCAAAGAGGATGCAAAACATGTTCCAAACACCGGTAGCTACTGGACAGTGCAAAAATAAGTGATCAACAGATTCCACCACTGGTGCTCTATTCTTACTCTATCTATACGCACAACATCCCTCTTAAAACACTACTCAAGAAGAGAAACTATGTCCAGTACCATTGAGTTTGAAGTCATGAGACCAAGTAATACAACAAAAATAACTGCTCTAGCAAAAGATTATCGTTTCTTGAAAATTGATCAGAAAGGAAAATGACAAAATGACTCGCAAGATCCACAAGCAATACGGAAACAAAATTTAACAACGCCTAAGAAAATGCATAGAATGTAACTCTTACATGTTATTAGTCACACAGTTGTCTTCATCTGAATTATAGGAACTTCCGTTGTTTTTGCATGCGTTGTCCCTTGTGTGAAAAGGGACAAACTAAACTCTTAACGTAGATTTCTGCCTCAATGTATGGAGCAAAGTTAGTAACATCTAGATATCTGAATGAATTATCCTTTGGATTATATTTCGCCATACGTGATCCAATATCAAGCAAAATATCACCTTCATTTGTCACTAACAAGGGTGGTTCACATATATGTAGCATACCGTCATTAGCGGAGATAGTAAACATCTTTGTCCAAGATTCTTTTACTTCATACTCCTTCATAATCCAAACATCTGCATGACAATTCGTGTAATTACACAACACAGAAAGATCACTTCCAAGCACTCCTAGTACGAAATGACCATATTCCTTAAAATTGAAAGGCTTTTCTATCTCTGTCCATTTCTCATTACACAAATCAATAGAACTGATATTCCCTCTGTTTTGAAGCCAATAAAGTTTTCTATTCACAAGCTTGCCCGAAACATGCAAAAAACCCCAAGCAGAGTCGTTAATACGTCTCCAAGAATTACTCCTTAGACTATATATATGGACCTCAACACGACACAGCTTTATACGTTTGTAAATAGGGAAAATGCCCACTACCTTGTAATCATCTTGGAGCTCATCATATCCAAAACCAAAGTTGCACTTACCACGATATTCCTCCAAACAGTAACTACGGGCTCGATGAAGTCTATAATTAGGCAGTCTATTATACTTTCTAATTGATGGATTCCATAGAAACAATTCTTGTACTCCGTTAAATAAACTAATGGCAAGGCAGATCAATCCATTGACAGAACCCACAATCCAAGGATAGCGATGGTTTTTGGGATATTTACCTGGATAATCCAAGTCAATTACCTCCGTTATAGGATGGTGAAGTAAAGAGCTAAGAGAACAGTCTGTGACACCATGGCTAGCACTACTAGCAACCTTAAACATAACTCCATGGTGGGTGTAGTCCTTGTTACTAGCGGATAATAAGAGATGGTTATTCACAAATTCAGGGCTAGAGATTAAGGAAAGCCAAGATTTTGACACAGATCTGAATTGTAAGAGGGATTTCACCGGAAGCTTTAACAAGATTTCAGTGACAAGATCTACAGGAAGATTAGGCATTGGCAAGATTGAATCTTTGCTTGAAAAGGACGGAAATTGAGTAGGGTTTCCAGGATTGCTCCGTTTTGGGTGTCGAGAGACGACTTCTTCTCCTTGGGACAAGATTTCAATGGCAAGCTCTACGGGAAGATTAGGCATTGGAAAGACTGAATCTTTGCTTGAAACTGATGGAAATTGAGCAGGGTTTCCGGGATTGCTCCGTTTTGGGTGTCGAGAGTCGGCTTCATCTTCCTGGGATTCCATTTGGGTGGTAGAAAGAGGAAATCTTTGGGAGTTCTTGGTATGGAGATTACTACGTGAAGCCCTAAATTTTTATCTTTTTTTTTCTCTTACAACAACTTCTTGGGTCCTTTACACTTTTTGAGCTGATTTTAATTTTTATCTTCTTTTTTTTTTTTGATGACAGGGGAAACCCACAACCGCTACCCTTTGGGTGTGCACAGGGTAAAACCCCCGCTCCTATGCAATAACTCGCAATCATATTTTTGCGTTGTATAATTTTATATTTTTGCATTATAATATCTTATTAGTTATGTCCTATGTTCTCTAGTAACTTATGTCTTACTAGGTATAAATTTGATTTCAAAGTAAAAATCAATTCTTTTGAAGAACAAATCATGCAATTAAATACAATGTTTTCTGTAAGGGGAAACATTCATTGTTTTTACTAGAGTTAATACATCAAATCCCCCTTGAATTTGGCAGCAAAACTTATTTTAGCACTTTAACTACACAGGCGTTTATTTACCCCCTAATCTTATTCGAATTGATATTGATTTCACTTTGAATAAGAATAGGGGGTACTTAAATGCCCGTATTGTTAAAGGGCTAAAGTAAGTTATGCTGCCAAGTTCAGGGGTACTTAAATGTCCGTATAGTTAAAGGGCTAAAGTAAATTATGCTGCCAAGTTCAGGGGAGATTTGATGTATTTACTCTAGTAAAAACAATGAATGTTCTCCCCTTACAAAAAAAAAACACTGCATTTAATTACACAATTTGTTCTTCAAAAAAATTGAGTTTTACTTTTCGTACTTTGAAATCAAATTTATACCTAGTAAGACATAAGTTATTAAAAAACATGGGACAAAACTAATAAGATATTATAATGCAAAAATATAAAATTATACACCGCAAAAATATGATTTAGATTGAAAGATAAAAATTAAAACCAGCTCATAAAGTGTAAAGAATCCAAAAAGTTGTTGTAAGAGAAAAAAAAAGATAGAAAATGTAGGGCTTCACTTAGTAATCCCCGTACCAAGAACTCCCAAAGATTTCCCCTTTCTGCAACCCAAATGGAATCCCAAGGAGATGAAGCCGTCTCTCGACACCCAAATCATAGCAATCCCGGAAACCCTGCTCAATTTCCATCTATTTCAAGCAAAGATTCAATCTTGCCAATGCCTAAACTTCCTGTAGAGCTTGTCACTGAAATTTTGTTAAAGCTTCCCGTGAAATCCCTCTTACAATTCAGGTCTGTGTCAAAATCTTAGCTTTCCTTAATCTCTAGCCCTGAATTTGTGAAGAACCATCTCTTATTATCCGCTAGTAATCCATGGATATTTGTGTGGCTATAAACCATCTCATTAAGTGTAATGTAAGAAGTCTAAAGTTAGATTATTTCAAAATAAATAAGTATTATATTCTTTTTGGGACATGACAAAAAAGAAAGCATGCCACATAAATTAGGATGGAGGGAGTAGCTATTAGCAAGCAGCAAGAGAACACCAAATAATCCCCAAGAAAATAAGTTGTCAATTATTATGAGCAAGGAGAAACACCAAAACTAGATACTATCTCAAAGCTTAAAATTTGATAAATGTTCCTTTGTTTACTCCTATTGAAACCCTTATTTTGGGATAATGATAGTGCCCTAGTCAGCTTTGCACCTCGGCTATTCCACTAGGTATTTGCTATCTCCCACTAACACAAGTACTAGCTAACTCATCTAGTCAAACCTTTACCCTATTAAGCTTTTACCTAAAGATGAATAGTGAGAGAATGGATCCAAAATACAAAACCTAGAACCTCTATTGTTCTATTCTTACTCTATCTATAGGCACAACATCCCTCTTACAACACTGCTCAAAATAAGTTCATGAGACCAAGTAATACAACAAAAATAACTGCTTTTGCAAAAGATTATCATTTTTTGAAAATAGATCATAAAAGGAAAATGACTCACAAGATCACAAGCAATACGGAAACAAAATTTAACAACACTTCAGAAAATACATAGAATGTAACTCTTACAGGTTATTAGTCACACGGTTGTCTTCATTTGAGTTATCTGAACCTCAGTTGCTATTGCAGGCGTGGTTCCTTTTATAAAAAAGGGACAAATTAGGCTCTTAACGTAGATTTCTGCCTCACCATATGGAGCAAAGTTAGTAACATCTAGATATTTGATCGAGTCATCCTTTGGATTATATTTCCCCAAACGTGATCCAATTTCAAGCAAAATGTCACCATTTGACAAAAAAATGGGCAAACCATATAAACATGGCATAAACTCATTATGAGACTTGATAGTAAACAACTTAGTCCAAGATTCTTCAACTCCATACTCCTTCATAACCCAGATATCTGCACCCCACGTGTAATTACAGAACACAGAAAGATCACTTCCAAGCACTCCTAGTACGAAATGACCATAATCATTAAAATTAAAATAGCAGGGCTTTTCCATCTCTGCCCATTTCTCATCACACAAATCAATAGAACAAATGTTCCTGCCCGTTTCAATCCAATGAAGTTTCCCTTTCACAAGTTTACCCGAAAAATGTAAAAAAATTCTATCTTTAAAGTCGCTAATACGCCTCCAAGAATTACTCCTTAGACTATATATCTGGACCTCAACACGACACAGACGCATATTTTTGTGAATAGGGAAAATTCCCACAACCTTGTAATCATCTTGAAGCTCATCATATGCAAAACCAAATCTGTTATGACCAGGTTCCTCCGCTTGATAACCACCACTTCGATTAAGTCTATAACTAGGCAACTTGTTATACTTTCTAGTGGATGGATTCCATATAAACAAGTCATGTAATTTGTTACATAGACTAATGGCAACACAAATCAATGCGTTAACAGAACCCACAAGCCAAGGATAGTCTTTGGGGTTTTTACCTGGATAATCCAAGTCAATTACCTCCTTTACAGGATGGTGAAGTAAAACGCTAAGAGAACAGTCTGTAACACCTATGCCAGCATTACTAGCAACCTTAAACATAACTCCATGGTGGGTGTAATCCTTGTTACTAGCGGATAATAAGAGATGGGTGTTCACAAATTTAGGGCTAGAGATTAAGGAAAGCCAAGATTTTGACACAGACCTGAATTGTAAGAGGGATTTCACCGGAAGCCTTAACAAGATTTCAGTGATGAGTTCTGCAGGAAGCTTAGGCATTGACAAGACTGAATCTTTGCTTGAAATGGACTGAATTTCTGTGGGTTTGCTCTGTTTTTGGAGGGCTTCATCTTCCTTGGATTCCATTTGGGTTTTGCAGAAATGGGAAATCTTGGAGGCTTTGGTATGGCGATTAGTATGTGAAAAGCCCTAAAGTTATGTTTATATCTTTTAATACATAAATGATATTTTCATTGGTAATTTTATATTTTTAGATCATAATATCTCATTAGTTATGTTTTGTAATCTTAAATAACGTATGTTTTATTAGGTATAAAATTAACTTCAAAATATTGATGCAGGAATTACAGCACCACAATATGTATTCATGGAGCAGAACATGATAGCGGATGTGCTAGATAAGGAAGGAATTAGGCGAGGAGATATGGGTGCTCCAATTATTTGTGAAGTTCTCTCCTGTGTGCCTCAGACGTTTTATAAGCAGACATCGCGGGAACTTGTTTTGTTAGGAGCATACTATGTCGTAATAAAGATACTAATGACCGTACCACTAATCATTTTTTATCTGCGGGAAACGGTCTTATGAATTCTGTAATGAATACTTAACTTCAGTTTTATTATATCTCTATCTCTATTAACCAAAAAAAAAAGTTGAAAATATAAAAAGTAAAGATCAATTCATTTGAAGGACAATTTATGCAATTAAATACAATGTTCTCGCTGACGCGGGATCATTTTTTATCTGCGGGAAACGGTCTTATGAATTCTGTAATGAATACTTAACTTTAGTTTTATTATATCTCTATCTCTATTAACCAAAAAAAAAAGTTGAAAATATAAAAAGTAAAGATCAATTCATTTGAAGGACAATTTATGCAATTAAATACAATGTTCTCGCTGACGCGGGAAATTTCATTATTTTTACTTGAATTTTGGTTTTAGTTTGGCTTTTGTTTTTTATCACAAATTATTTCATTAAAAGGAGCTATGATAGAATTTGAACTCTCACCTTATAATTATAATTTTAGGTATGTTTGAATATACGATATGAAATAATGATTTTAAATTAAAGTTTGAATATGTAACTTGAGATCATAATTTAAAATTATGTGATTTCAAATTTTACATCATTACAAATTTTAAAATATAAAACTTATCCCATAAATTTATAAAGCAAATTTTTTTTTTTTTAAATTTGTTAAAATGGCTCATGCTCATTATATTAAAGAAATAGTAACTAATATTATTATTAACTACAGAATTTTATAAAATTATGTATATTTAAATATTTGTAATTTCTTCATTGTAAACTTTATCAGCACCTTTATTGAGTGGCAAGGAACAAAGTAGTCTTCCACAGTGTCTGGTGCTATTGCTGCTACTGCCACCACTCCTCACACACTGCCACCAAATTACCCAAATGGCAACCACTCTTTCCTACACCTTCCCTAGCACCAGCACCAGCAGCAGGAGGAGGTTCTTGATTACAAGCAATGGGTCTTCTTGCCGGCGGCGGCCAACAGTCACCAATATTTCCACTGAAGACCAACCCTGCTCCTCTTCAGGTCATCCCCCAATAACCCCTTTCTGTTTGTGTGTGTGTGTGTGTGTGAAGATTTATAATGCTTAGTTGCTATTATGGGTTGTTACAAAATCTTGAAATTAGGGTGATGGCTAAAGAACTGAAAAGATCAAGACTTTGTAAAGATATTGCATCTGGGCATGAGGTGGGGTGTTAAAAATGAAAAAAAAAGTCTCATGTTGGTGGTTAAGGCTTGAGCACCTCCTACTTTGAGGTAGTTTTTGGGGTGGGAGTTAGGCTCAAACTTAATTTTATATGGTATCAGAACCAGGTTCATCCCTGTTTGAGCTTTCGGTTCTTGCTCTGGATGGGCCTAAGCATGAAGGAGGGTGTTAGAGTGAGTTAAAGTCCCACGTTGGTTGGGAGATGGACTGGCGGTCTGCTTATATGAACTTGGGCAATTCTCTCCTTGTGAGCTAGCTTTTGCGATTGAGTTAGGTTCAGATGCCATATTTTTACGAACTTGATAACTTAATGGTCGATTCAAGCTTGTTAAATGTAAATATTAAATTATGTAGGGAGTGAAAGTGTACACGTTTTCATTTAATTATGTTTTAAAGTTTATGTATTTGGGTGTGTAGAGATTCAGCTCCAACTCATATTTGTTCCCAATTTTCAGCTTTATAGTTCAATAGTTCAATATCATGGTGTGCTTGTGTGTGAAGATATATAGTGCTTTACAAAATCATGAAATTAGGGTGATGATTGAAGAGCTCAAAAGATCAAGACTTGATAACTTAATGGTCGATTCAAGCTTGTTAAATGTAAATATTAAGTTGTGTAGGGAATGAAAGTGTTACTTTTTTACTTAATTATGTTGTAAAGTTATGTTTTTTGGGTGTATAGAGATTCAGCTACAACTCACATTTGTTCTCAATTTTCAGCTTTATAATTCATATCATGGTGTGCGTGTGTGTGAAGATGTTTGCTTAGATGCTATTATGTGTTGTTACAAATTCTTGAAATTAGGGCGATGATAAAAGAACTGAAAAGATCAAGACTTGATAACTTAATTGGCGATTCAAATCTTGCTAAATGTGAATATTAAGTTGGGTAGGGAGTGAAAGTGTACACTTTACTTAATTCTGTTTTTAAGTTATGTTTTTGGGTGTGTAGAGATTCAGCTTTAACTCGCTTTTGTTCCCATTTTTTGTGTTTCACCTGGTATGAGAACCAGGCTTGCCCTGATATTGGACTATAGACCTGAAAATGTTAGTGCTAACTGTTATGCCCTGCCATGTTAAACGGTGAATTGACAATGTTGCTAGCTATTGTTGACAACGGTAAAGTGACTTCTGATTCTTGAGTTTCATGGTTTGCTTATAATAGGCACCCTTTCAGTTCTCCCTGTAATAATATCTTATCATTTCTCTTTGGAAAATGACTTATTTGTCAATTTTTCTAATTTTTCCATGTGGAAGCGCTTGCAGCAATAAGATCATAGTGTTATCCTGTTCGCACATTAAATAAATTTTAAGAGTTGATGTCTTAACATTCAATGTTTTCATTATGATTCCTTTGTTCTTTCGGTCGTGTACCATGAAATTTGAATTGAAGTGGCAAATGCAGCCTGTTATCAAGGTTATGGTCTGCAGAAGCAACGAGTACAATTAAATAGCATATCGAAGGCTATGAGAACGAGAAGACTTGGATCAGTTGGAAGACAAAAGAAAGGAGCAATTAGATGTAACATTGAACTTCAGGACTTCATTGGTGGAGATCTCATTAAACCTGATTTGGGTCAATGGTTATCAGATGTGGAAGAACACAAAGCCATAGCAATTTACCCTCCTCACGAAGGGGGTTACGAAGGACGATACCTTACACGTCTTAAGTACCAGGGATATCATTTCTTGGACCTTTCTGCTCGTGGCCTCGGTGACCCTGAAACCACTCTTACCAAATTCCACCCTGTCTGCCCTGTAAGTTTAGCAATTCATGTATGACATACTTATTCTCAAACACGAACTTGCGGTGTCAAATTGACTCTCACTTGCAAATTTGATGTTGCAGGCTCATGTTGGTAAGCAACCAATAGCTAGATGGTATTTTCCTCCAGAAGTTGATTATAGGCTTTCTTTACTTCCTCCGGATGCCAAAGGATTAGTGGTTTGGATAATTGAAGCCAAGGTTAATTCTACCCGTTCAAGTGTACATGATCTAATTAGTTTGTCAGCAGTATTTTGACTAGATCTATTGTTAACTGTTTGAAATAAACTGTTCAGGTCTTATCAAAGGCAGAACTGCAGTTTCTTGCTTTACTTCCGACACTTCGTCCTAACGTGAGGGTCATTGCAGAGTGTGGTAACTGGTAAGATTTCCCTTTTTATCTTCTTTTTTCCTGTTTATCAATCAACTCTCTTGTAAATAAGGAAACTTTGAGATCTTGCCGTAGTGGTTAAAACAACATTGTGTGCCAAAGCTACCTGGATTCACTACGGTTTAAGCTTTTGTGGTCAATGCCACATACTTTATTGTCATTCTTAGCTTGTAGGCAAGAGTCAGGACAAGTATTTTAATAAAGAAAACATCTTTTGGTTTTCCTTTTTTCACCTTTTTGAGAATTGCCGAGGGTCTATCGAAAACAACCTCTCTAACTCTAAGGTTGGGGTAAGGTATACATACAATCTACCCTCCCCAGACCCCACTTTGTGGAACTACACTGAGTATGTTGTTGTTGTTGTTCATCTTTTTGAGAATTGAACCCCCTTACTTTTGTATTTAAGAGGTGCAAGTTCATGTTTATTTTTGAATATATGTTCATTACATGACTATTCTATTCACATCCCCTTGAGCTGAGGCCCTTCCCTTCACCTTGCGTGGACGTCAGATGCTTCGTGCACTGTGCTGCCATGTCCTTTTTTTTTACATGACTATTCTATTCATGGCATGTACAGGAGAAAGTTTGTGTGGAAGCCACTCAAGGAAATTGCAGGTTTATCTCAGTCATAGGGAGGAATATAAGTCCACAATATTGGAACTTGATACTGTAAAATAGGCATTTACTTAAGAGCTACTTGGTTCTTGTGAATTATTTGTATGCTTCAATGTTGTACAATGTACATCAATGTATATGAAGTTAGCAAAATTATGTCATCTAAGATTATACACATCGACCTCAATTAAAACATGTTTGGGATTTTACGACTTAATGACTATTGAAAAACCTATATGCATTCCGATCTATTCTTAACACTAAATAATCCGTCTCCTAAGACCATTTTTAGGGGTTCTTCAAAATTCGAGATTCTTTAAAACTCTTAAAACATAATTGACTCGAAGAAATTACTTTAAGATAAAATATATCGCGCAAATAACATCCTTTTCCAACACGATTAATATGAAAACAAGATATTTTTATTAAACCTTATGAAAAGGAAAAACATAGTAAAATCAGTTTTGGTGTGTCTTGTGAATGTTTCTTGTTCCATAATTAGCTGGTGGAGCTTGTGGACAGACACATTGATGGTCTGTACATATGGGATGTGTGTCTATGCATCTCATAACCTTAGCACAATCGTCATCAGTATCACATCCTGCTGCATGGCTTCCTTGTCCTACCAACATCGATGATATTATTGAACAAGTCAGTGCCGTACACAAGATTTTTCATAAACAATATCAACATTTGAAAATTGGAAAAGTGAGTATAAGTTGCAATAGATAAGAAAATTGCTTACCAAACAACATAAGCAAAAAGGAGATCAAGAAAACCTTGAGGAATGTTGCCTTCTCCATTTTCTCTTCCAAGTTTTGAGGTAACACAAGAGTAATTAACTGTATATGTGATTGGTATAATTGATTTAAATTGTCACTCTTAGCAATGTATTTATAGGGAAACAAAGACATTTGGTTGATGGAGAAACAGTAAAATTATTAAATAAGATAGAATTTGAATCTGATAGGATCAAATATTATTTATATCTTTTCCATAAATAGTGTACTAAAGAAATTATATTAAAGATTAAGGTAACACAATCTTTTCTTCCAAGATTAATTAGGAAAGTGAGTAACTTAATTTCCTTTTGATGTTTGACAAGTAATTTAAAACCAATGCAAATAAACTTGAGAAAAAGCCCAAAATAGTCCCTTATCTTTGGGTTAATACTTAAAGTCATCCTTGAGTTTTTACATGGAACAAAAATAGTCCCTCATGTTTGCAATATTAGTGCACTTTTGATCCTCCTGCGAACTTTGCCTATTTTTTAACATTGATTTTGTCCACAATTTCATGTATGGAATGTTCAATCGTCTTTTTATATATTTAATAGAAATAATAAGTCCATGTGACAGAAGGTGAGAAGAAGAGCATGTTGTTCTGTTCGGTAGAAATATTATTGCAGCTAAACTAACAACACTTTGACACAGTGGCAGATTCAGGATTTTCATTCAGGGGGTTCGAAAAATAAAAGTATAAACGTGTGAATAAGCTAACAAAACACAATTCCAAGAAAGTAGTAGTATATAGTTTATAGGTACAAAAAGTTAGTTCCGTTACAAGAGACCTTTTAGCACGTTTGGATTTTCTTTGCACGATTGGATTTTTTGGGGTTTAAATCTACTCTTTTAGTACTTTTAAAAAAAAAACGTGAAAGATTGGTCCTGAAACTAAATGAAGAGAAGCTCAAAAAAAATAAAAATGTTCACAATGGGATTCGATCCGTGGACTCAAAAAGTGAAAGATTGGTCCTGAAACTAAATGAAGAGAAGCTAAAAAAAATAAATCAAGAGAAGCTAAAAAAAAGATAATGTTCACAATGGGATTCGAACCTTGGACACGAAGATCAATTTAAAAGGAGATCTATCACTACGCTACAACTTGCTTCATACTTATGAAGGGGTTCAAAATTAATATATCTACATAAATACAGAAAATTTACCTTATTATATATCGTGTAATTTTTTGCCGAGAGGGTTCAGGTGAACCCACGTGGGTCCGCCCCTTCTTTGACATATGACGTTGCAAGAAAAGAAAAATTTGTACTATTACACGTGAAAACGACATGATGAACTTTTCGATTTTAGCTGCAATTATATTTCTACAAAATAAAACAAGGTGATTATCTTCCCACCTTCTCTCACATGGAGTTATTATTTTTACTAAATATATGAAAAGAGGATTGAACATTATATAAATCAGTTTTGGTGAGTCTTGTGAATGTTTTTTCTTCCATAACTAGCTGGTGGAGCTTGACAGGTCACAGGTGCATTGATATTTTGTCAAGTCACATATGGGGTGTTTATCTATGCATTTCAACTTTACACAATCAACATCCTTAGTTTCCTGCAGCATGTCTTTCTTGTCCTATCAAACAAGTCAGTAACGTACACAAAATTTTTCATAAGAGATCGATAATCAACATTTGAATGAGTAAACAAATAAACATATTACTACAATAACAACAGGTGTCATTTAGATAAAATACTGATGCAGGAATCACTCTCTCGTAAATTAGTTGTGGTTAAAACAACATTGTATGCAAAAGCTACCTGGATTTACTTCAGTTTAGGCTTCTGTGGTCAATGCTACATACTTCATTATCATTCTTAGGTATTTTGATATAGAAAGCATCTTTTAACTAGTTTTCTTTTTTCACCTTTTTGTGAATTGTCGAGGGTCTATCGAAAACAACCTCTTAAACTCTAAGGTTGGGGTAAGGTATACATAAACTCTACCCTCCCCAGACCCCACTTTGTGGGACTACACTAAGTATGTTATTGTTGTTGTTCATCTTTTTGAGAATTGAACCCCCTTACTTTTGTATTTAAGAGGTGCAAGTTCATGCTTATTTTTGAATATATGTTCATTTACATGACTATTCTATTTACATCCCCTAGAGCTGCGGCCCTTTCCTTCACCTTGAGTGGAGGTTAGATGCTTCGTGCACCATGCTGCCATGTCCTTTTTCTTTTACATGACTATTCTATTCATGACATGTACAGGAGAAAGTTCATGTGGAAGCCACTCAAGGAAATTGCAGGTCTATCTCAATCAATAGTCATAGGGAAATTATATGAGTAGGCATTTACTTAAGAGCTACTTGGTTCTTGTGAATTATTTGTATGCTTCAATGTTGTACAATGTACATCAATGTATATGAAGTTAGCAAAATTATGTCATCTACTTTCATTATACACATCGACTTCAATTAAAACATGCTTGAGATTTACTTCTTGGTTATTGAAAAACCTATATGCATCCCATCTATTCACACATTTGATTTTAACACTACTACAACCATTGTTAGGGGTTCTTCAAAATTCGAGATTCTTTAAAGCTCTTAAAACATAATTGGCTTGAAGAAATTACTTTAAGATAAAACATATCATTCAAATAATACCCTTTTCCAATATGAAAACAAGAAGTCTTTATTGAACCTTATGAAAAGGAAAAACATAGTAAAATCAGTTTTGGTGTGTCTTGTGAATGTTTCTTGTTCCATAATTAGCTGGTGGAGCTTGTGGACAGACACATTGATGGTCCGTACATATGGGATGTGTGTCTATGCATCTCATAACCTTAGCACAATCGTCAGCAGTATCACATCCTGCTGCATGGCTTCCTTGTCCTACCAACATCGATGATATTATTGAACAAGTCAGTGCCGTACACAAGATTTTTCATAAACAATATCAACATTTGAAAATTGGAAAAGTGAGTATAAGTTGCAATAGATAAGAAAATTGCTTACCAAACAACATAAGCAAAAAGGAGATCAAGAAAACCTTGAGGAATGTTGCCTTCTCCATTTTCTCTTCAAAGTTTTGAGGTAACACAAGAGTAATTAACTATATATGTGATTGGTATAATTGCTTTTAATTGTCACTCTTAGCAATGTATTTATAGGGAAACAAAGACATTTGGTTGATGGAGAAATTGTAAAATTATTAAATAAGATGAATTTGAATCTGATAGGATCAAATATTATTTATGTCTTTTCCATAAATAGTGTACTAATTAAAGAAATTATATTAAAGATTAAGGTAACACAATCTTTTCTTGCAAGATTACTAAGGAAAGTGAGTAACTTAATTACCTTTTGATGTTTGACAAGTAATTTAAAGTCAATGCAAACAAACTCATTAGGGAAAATTAGCAAACTAATCAAAATCTCTAACATAATTATTAAAAATATCTACACTTTAAAATAATTATTAAAAATGTCAATATGTCAATATTTTAGCAAATAAAATGTATCATAATATAATTAATTTTCTTTCCTTTTATTTCTCAAATCAGGTCCACATTTGACTCATTTTGACTCCACTACTCGGTGAAAAAGCAAAAAAAAAGACCCCATTACCCACTTTCCTCTCTCTCTAGATTTTTACTCCAAATCTCTCCTTTCTCTCGCTTGCGTATTTCACTATTTTTCTCTCCTTTCCTTGTTTAAGAAATTTATCTCTTCGAAATTCCTCCAAGATGTGGTTTTACTAGCATATGAATGGTGGTCAGAATCTATTCATGGTATTGACACTAATGGACCTGGGATCAATTTCAATGGCCCCATTAAAGGTGCCACAAGTTTCCCTCAAGTTACTCTTATTGCAGCTACTTTCAATAAAACTTTATGGCATTCGATTGCATCGGCTATTGCAATTGAGGCAAGGGCTATGTACAATACGGGATCCATTCCAATATGCATGCCAAATTGGTATGTAGTTCTTTAAGAACCATATTTGTATCCATTTATTTCTTTCACAGTGTAATTGTATTTTTTTTCAGAATCTTGTGTTCTTTCTTAAATTGTATTCATTCCAATATGTATGATATGTGTATTTGTATTCATTATGGTTTTCATGTTTGAGTTTGTATAATGACATTTATATTTCTTTATTAGTTTGTATTCATTCCAATAGGTATGCCAAATGACATACAAATTATTAAAATTTCGTTGACAAATAACTTTGGAGGAGGAATTTACAACTGAAACTTCGATATAATCTGTGTTCTCCAAAATTGAAACTTTCTTTTTTATTATGTTTTCATCATAATTGTATACCAACAACTTTTGTATTTTATGTGCTCACTTTACCATTCAAATTAAAATTGGTATTTTACTTTCATAGTGAAAACTAAAAATTGTATCCTAGTGATCAAAATTGTATTACATGACTGTCAAATATATATTTCTTTTATTTGTATTACAAAACTATTACTGATTGTATCCCAATATAATCTAATCATTACATATGAATACGATTTAAGAAAGGATACAAGGTTCTGGGAAAAAAATAGCATACATAGTGAAAATAATGTAATCTGTTGAGGAAGGATTGAAAGAAATATGATACATCTATGCTTAAGAAATACAAATCCATTTGACATATCTATTGGAATGACTACAAACTAAAAAAATACAATGTTCTTAATAAAAATACAAATACTGAGTAAAAGAAAAATAATTGACAAACAAAAATTAATATGAATACAATTCTGGTTGTCACGACCCAAACCGGAGTGATTGGCATCCACACTAACCCTCCGGTGGGAGAACCATTACTACAACCCAACTAAACAATACTAACCAAAAGACAAACATTTAAAGATGTGGAAACATGTTTAATTAATCAATTTAAAAGCTGAGTTTCCATAAACTCAGTAAGTTATCAAACGAAACATAAACAAGCGGAAATTCAACCCCTAGAACTTGAAAGTCATTGCACCAAAACTTCTAACTAAACGGCCTAAGATAAGGGAATATAGCCCCAAAACAACTTAACATAAAGTAAAGAGTTTGAAAGGTCTAAGTCCGAAGGAAATGAACTAAGATCCTAGATGAATCCATGGTAGCATGAAAGAACTGGCTCACCATTGAACTCGACAAGTCAGTGATCTCCTAGCCGAGGTCTCTCAACAGCCGCCTGAAGACGCCTTGTACTCAACAAAGAAAGAGTAGGTGCAGTATCAGTACACAAAATAACGGTGCACTGGTAGGATCACGCGGTTATTCCAGTAAGTGAGACATACACAAGTTACTACAACATAGTAAACAACACATATACAGAAAGAATAACGATCTATCAGTTCATGCTAAAAATAGCAGTTTCATAATGTCAATCTCAAATGCAATGGAATCCACACTCAAACTGTTAGTGTGTCGGAACGTGACACCCGATCCAATAATGTGTCAGAACGTGACACCTGATCTAATCAATCACTACCACAAATACAATCAGCACCACAAGGAATGATTTACACACTTGCATCGTACAATCAGGTAACAAGTTCATTGTATGCTATAGAATCACAAACAATCATTTCACCAGTTTCATTTCATCTTTTCCTATTCTCATACATGCATGTATACAATGAAGCAGTTAGTAGGTATATATAACACATACAGGAAATCAAACCATCACCTACCTCGAAACCAAGCCTGAACACTCTTAAGGAACTTGAGCTTTTTCTTTTCGGAGTCTCTCAGCTTGTTTTTGGTCTAAAACAAGTAATTAATGCAAAAGATCAATAATAGTGGCCTAGTTTACCCAGATTATATCCAAATACTAACCCTTGACCAATTCCATGATCCTAACACCCAACTAGGGCTTTTTCCACCATTAGATTCAAGCCAAACCCCCCTACCCACTCCAGGATAAATAGCAAGGATTCTAAGTTCTAAGAATCAATTAACGAATTAGGGGAGTAATTGACTTACCTTCAGCGCGAGAATTAGTGAAAAACAAGAAGAAATAGCCCTAGGTCACCCTTTTTCTCTCCAAGAACGAAGTTTGCAGAAAAATAACGTTTTTGAGACTTTTTCCATTTTTACTTGCGATTGGCCCGCCATGACGGAAATAATCCCGCCGTGACGGGTTGCACGGAGACAGAGACTCAGAATTTGTGTTCCAAGTCTCCATTTCACAACATATCCTTAAAACTTGATGTTCTAAAACCACCCATTCACGGTAAGATCAATTGCCAGAGTTATGCCCGCCCGAATTCGATTTCGTAAAGCCGTACAGGCTCTTTATCGTCTTGGCTATCCACTCAAATGATCAAATTCATAATCAAATCTCCCATCTATTACCGAATTACCCTATACCTCACATGACTTAGATTTCGTCCAAGTCTGCCTAGGCTCAAAATTTCTAAATTACTACTCGGAAGTTTTCTGGCCCAAATTCCTTTTCCATTGGCTTATCCATAACGACGGGAACAGGTCGTTACACTGGTACGAATACAATTTTTGCAACCTTGTTCTCTGACTCTCTCTTTCTTCTTCTTCGTCTGCTATGTTCCTTTTTTCCGATTTTTTGTTTACCAAACTACGTTTTGTATTCTGAATCTGATCAAAGAATTACATCAGGCTATCTTTAAGAATTCAACTATACTATGGCCAATTTGTTGGTCATTACAAAGGATACTTATTAATCTGAAAGCAATTTGACAGTGCCTGTTGTACCAAAACGTCTACTTGCTCTTGGAATGACTCTTGATGGTGATAAAATTTCTGCAAAAGAAAAGTTGTACGAATCTGTTCCGAGCCTACAGAAAAAATGAAATTTAATCGAATTCACTTCAATAGAGATTGAGTATTATCAATGAAAATTTAAAAATCGATATTGAAAATTTGATGAACAAGGGGGATGGGTGCTCTGTCGTTTATTTTTGAATTTGTAACTGATGAGAATTTTTAATGTTATGTTCCTTTTTAAAAATATTCTCTCCACTAAATTTCTCCTTTCTATTATTAAATAATTGTATTCTTTCAATTAAAATAAATATAAAAAACATAAATCAGATACATAACAAACTAAAATATTGACATTTTAAAAAAATATTTAAAGTGTTGGTAAAGGGTCCTATTAAATGCTAAAATATTGACATTTTGATAATTTTCCCTTAAAAAAATGAGATTATCAGCAAGAGCATTTTCGGAAAATACTTTAAATTTTTTTTTGAAATTATAGGACTCATCACTTTAGCTATTTTTTATTATAGAAGAGAGAGTTACAAGTTGTAGCAAACACGTTTCCGTTGACGTGTTTGCTTGAGTAAGAGCATTTTAGAAAATAATTCTTAAAAATTATTTCTTTTGTTCTACTTTAATTTAATTAGTGTACAATTTTTTTGAAATTATAGGACCCGCTTTAGCTATCTTTATATTTTGAACGTTAGTAAAAAAATCAAGGATCGATGATGAAAAATATTTTAATTATGAACATCTCATTGGACCTCTACGTGCAAAAAATGAGAAGATTTACTACCACACAAATATATATTATAATTTATTTCAGAGTAAAAATTTAAAATTATTTAATCAATATCACTTAAAATTTATAAATAATAATAATATTTATTAGGTATTTATTTTACCCTTAGTGAGATGATTTCACATTATTTAATTAATACGATTTAAAAAATAAATTTGTGAACAAATATTGGGTCCATGCACATCACACAATTTTCGTAACTAGTAACTATATAAGACATAATATTACCAAATATAAACATAGCAATATTATACAATACACCTTCACCAAATTTTCTATTGATGCTGAAATACTAAAAAAGATAGAACTCAAATATGACTTGATCAAATAATTTTATGTCCTTCCCAAAAATAGTGTAGCTCATTAAAGAAATTATAACACTTCTAAATTACCCCTCTTAACTCCATTTAGGGGTTATTCAAATTATTTGAGAGTCTTTAAAACCGTTAAATATAATTGGCTCAAAGAAATTCATAAAAAATAAAGGGAAAAAGGTTTAAATATGTCATTGAACTTTCAGAAAATGGCTCATTTATGTCATTTGTTAAAAGTTTGGCTCATCTATAATATTGTCGTTTAAGAAAATGCTCATTCATGCTATTATTTTTTAACTCCGATTTTGCAAAACCATTTTTTACACCCCAAACAACTTTTAACGCTTTTCAATTGAGGTTTTTGAATCAAATGTACTCTTTTTGCTTTTTCTTCCTTAAGAACACTAAGAACATCAACTACTCTCAAATTTCAAACTTCTTCAATTCTTCACGAAATCACTTCAAATTCAAGAGTAGCTTCTCTCCAAACTAGATACCAAAACTCAATATTTTTTGAGCTCGAATTCAACCTAACTCAACAAGACCTATTTGAAATTTCTTCAAAGTTTCATAGCTTCAACATTCTTTAATGGTAGAATTTTCTCCACAACTTCAAATTATTTAAAATTTTGAACATAAACTCAAAAAACACTTGGAAACAAAAATCTAATATCAAAAACAACAACAAAAACATGAATCGAAACAGATTTTTGAAATTTTGGGACTGATTTTCATTTTTTTTGAATATTTTTTTAATAGGGGTGAATTTTTTAAACTCCGCAAATGATTTAGAATTTTGTTTTTTTTTAAAAAAATTAATGTTGTGGCCGTAATTTGAGGTGATTTTGCGAAGAATTGAAGATATTGGAAATTTTTGAGTTGTTGATATTCTTAATGTGTTCTTGGTGTTTTTGAGGAAGAAAAAATCTCAATTGAAAAGTGTTAAAAGTTGTTTAGAGTATAAAAAATGGTTTTGCAAAACCTGAGTTAAAAATAATGGCATAAGTGAGTCTTTTCTTAAACGACAATGATATAGATGAGCCAAATTTTTAACGGATGGCATAAATGAGTCTATTTCTGAAAGTTCAATGACATATTAAGCCTTTTCCCAAAAATTAAATACATGTATATATAACATCAAGTCAAAAGGAGCAAATTAAATATAAATAATCTCTCTTGAGTCCATTTAGGAGTTCTTCAAATTATTTGAGAGTCTTTAAAATCCTTAAACATAATTGGCTCGAAGAATTCATTGAAGATAAAATACATCACATATATATGACATCAAGTCAAAAGGAGCAAACCAAACCATCTTCCAACATGATCAATATGAAAATAAGGGATCTTTATTGATTATTGAACCATATATATATGAAAAGGAAATACATAAATCATGGTTCAATTTTGCATATGAATTATAACAAACATAATAAATCAATTTTGGTGAATCTTGTGAATGTTTTTTCTTCCGTAACTAGTTGGTGGAGCTTGACAAATGCATTGATGAGTTGTCAAGTCACATTTGGGATGTTTATCTATGCATTTCAACTTAACACAATCAGCATCTTTAGAGCAACCTGCCGCATGGCCTCCTTGTCCTACCAACATTGATATCGTTGAACAAGTCAGTAACGTACGCACGATTTTTCATAAGAGATAATCAACATTTGAAAAAGTAAACAAATTACTATAATAGCAACCGGTGTTATTTTAGATAAAAAGTTCTATGCACAACGGCATAAACATATTTGTATAATCAGATCAATTAAAAATAATTTATATACAACTATATATAATAATAATAAGTGACATGCTATAACATATAAAAGAATCATTATAGACCTATGTATATTACTTAAAGTTCATTCATAATATAAAAAGGACACATAAATTGCTATTAACTTGTCTAGAGTATAAGTTGCAATAGATGAGAAAATTGCTTACCAAACAACATAAGCAAAAAGGAGATCAAGAAAACCTTAAGGAATGTTGCCTTCTCCATTTTCTTTTCCAAGTTTTGTGGTAGCACAAGATATGTAATTGTAATTATTGATTTTAATTGTATTTTAGCAATGTATTTATAGGGAAACAAAGACATTTGGTTGATGGAGAAATAGTAAAATATTAAATAAGATAAATTCGAATTTGACAGGATCAAATATTATTTATGTCTTTTCCATAAATAGTGTAGTTAATTAAAGAAATTATATTAAAGATTAAGTAAGGTAACAAAATCTTTTCTTACAGGAACTGCTTAGGAAAGTTAATCACTTACTTTCCTTTGATGTTTGACAAGTAATCTAAAGACTAAAATTAAGTTCGTTGCAAATAAACTCATTAAAAAAGAGAGGAGATTTTCACACCATATAACTATATATAAAATATAATATTACCAAATATATAGGAATATTTTTATATTTGTCAAACATAGCAATATTTTACAATAAACCATCACCAAATTGACCAACACAAAACAGGTCTAACCACTGCTTTGCCGAATTTACCCTTAGACCTTGGTGACACATTTTTATCACACGAAATTCCTAAAGCGAGCCTCTATTTCACTCACCTCACTTCAATATGGTGTACATCCTCGTCAATCTCCTCGGTACCTTATATTAAGAATTTAAGATACTTGAAATTGCTCTTCTTAGGTACAGTCAGAGATAAATCTATCTTAGATCAAATGGTGTCACACGATAACGCTTTGTGAGAAAAAAGTTATTGAATATGTATATATTATTAAAAGACAAAAACAAAATTAAGAATAAATATAGGAAAGTGATATTGCTTGACATAATGAGTAACGAGCATAGCAGCGAGAGATGGGTAAAGAGCTGAGCTCGGCTCGACTGCACTCGACTCGTTTCAAATAAAAACAAAACTCAGCTTAGCTCGATTCGATTTCAATTAAATTTTGGCTCAACTCAACTCGATCTAGTCTTGGCTCAATTGGCTCGATTTAAGAAATAATATTCATTTAATAGGTTCAATTACTAAGTATATTAGAAATTCAACTTAAAGTATAATGATGTTCATGATTCGGTTTGGGTTGATCATTTTTTATTATAATCAATATCAAATCAGTTTAATCAATTTTTCAATTATTAAACTCAAGTCAAACCAAATATTGATAAGTTAGAAAGTAAGATTGTGCCCTCACTCGTAGTTTTGTAATGTGGAGGTCAGGTTTCACTCCCCCCCCCCCTCCCTCCCTCCCTCCCCATGCTTCTTTAGCTTACCTATTGAATTCCCTTTGAGAGAACCTTTGGAGAAAAAAAGTCAAACCAAATATAAATGCCTATTCATCATCAATTCAAGTTAATCTAGTGTCACGCCCCGAGTCTACACCCTGGACGTGGCCGGCACTTGAGAACCATTGTTGATCCCCAATCAAACCCTTGGCCTGGCTCACTACTCAGCGGAAGACTTAACTCGAGCCTATAAGGCTCCTAACACAGCACAAGTAAACTCACAAACTTAAATGAACAGTTAAAATTGTTAAAGTCTGAAAAATACTCAATTCTCATAAAACGGGGAACATTAGTCAAACTCAACATAGGAAAATAAGAATAATCATGGAAAAACTCATCAACTCTAGACATGTCTATAAAGCCTTTAAATACTCAGACGGGTGTCGGGACAGACCCCACGACACCTCAACAAAACTAAACAACTGAAATAACAGAAATGAAAAGAATGCGGATCCTCCTAAAGTACTAGGAGGCTCACCACAAGTGCTATCTGAAATGTGAACAGGATCAACGGAGCGCCTGCTGATGACCCTGAACACCTGTGTCTACATCATGAAACGATGCAGGTCAAATGACATCAGTACATTGAATGCACTGGTATGTAAAATGGCTGAATATAACAATAGTAGAAAAGAGAAGGCTCAAGGAAGTACTCACCTCAACTCAACTCAAAGCAAAACAACTCATAACTAACTCAAGTAAAAGTGATACTCAAAAGTAATTCAATGTAAAGCTTTTTAAAAAATACAAAAGCAACCTCAAGAATATGTGTAAAATATCATAAAGTAAGTGTTTACTCATATTTGAGAGATTCTCTAATCGACAACCATCACTCTGAGCTAAATGATGATACAACATCTCGCCCACGCTACCAGAACTGTCCTATACCTTGCCGGAGTATAAGACATCCTCAACTAAGTGTATCCACTAAGCTCTACTCGAAGGCATAAGGAGATCATCTAAAAAGTATGACTCCTTTACCCATGTTGGCATACATGGTTTATGGGGAGTTGAGTTGTCTGAACTTATCCCTATATCGGTGCTCAATACTACTCCCAATAAATATACTCATGCTCAAGTAAGTAAAAATATACTCTTCCTCTGGTTTTGAGATAATTACTCAAAATGTACTCTTTAAGAAACAGTGCCTCAACTCCTTTTCTCAAAACTCTCTTAGTTATTTTCTCAAAATCAAAGTCCTCTTTCTCGCTCAAAAATGATAGTTGGGAAATCAAAGTTTCATTTACAAGTTACTCATACTGCCTCTTTAACTCTACTCACAACTCCCCTCTATTTTTGCTCAAAAAAAACCAATTTAAATTAATGGTTCAGTTTAAAAGACTCTCAAAATAATTCAGTAAATGCTCAATTCATAGGATTCTTTGCAGAAAATAAAATATGGACAGCCAACTCAATAATTAGGGTTCATACCAGAATCTAAGCATGAACCATAGCAAGATAACTACTCAAGAACATGGATACAATACTCAAGAATTAACTGGAATTCGGTAACAATAGGCAGAAAACTTGAATATTTCTCAAGAACATGCGATGAAACCCTAGATTTCATAATTCTAAATTTTGAATGTAAATTGGCATGTGAACATACTAGCCCAACACTAAGGGAAGCCTTACATACCTGGAAGATCAAAGATCTTGGCGAAATCGCAAGCTCTTGGTTGAAGTTCTTGGAACCCTAGCCTTTTCTCCTCTTGAACGTCCTCTCAAATTTTTCTAAGTGTAATATTGTTTCCAGACTGTTTCTGCTGTTTTAGCCCGAAAATAATAGGAAAAAGTCGGGATTTGGGTTTAGAAGGAGGGGAATGGTCTAAAATACCCTTAATGAAATTTTTCGGTGTGACCTACGGTCCGTCTGTTCCTCCGTCATTTGATTAAGAGAGTTCACAACTTTGGCCTTCCAACTGACAATGCCCATGTACGGCCCGTCATCCGATCTACGATCCGTACATGGCCACCGTAGATCAGGCCCTGAGAACTGAAATTCGACTAAGTCTGGAGGGCAACCTACGGGTCTTATCTACGATCCGTAGATCATACTACGACCCGTACCTTTGGTCCGTAGAATCAACTCCTGAAACTTGACATTCTCCAACCTAAACCTGGTTTCTACGGTTGCCTTCTTACGGTCCATAGAACCACCTACGGTCCGTAGGTCGGTCCCGTAGAACCAGTATTGCAGCAGTTTCTGCATTTTCTCCAACTCCAAGTTATGGAGTGTTACATCTAGTTTTCATTTTATCAAAAATCAAATCAAAACTTTCCTCAAGTCCATTTAGGAGTTCTTCAAATTATTTGAGATTCTCTAAAACCCTTAAACATAACGGGCTTGAAGAAATTCATAAAAAATAAAATGCATTGCATATATATGACATCAAGTTAAAAGGAGCAAACTAAATATAAATAGTCTCTCTCAAGTCCATTTATGAGTTCTTCAAATAATTTGAGATTCTTTAACATCCTTAAACATAATTGGTTCGAAGAAATTCATTGAAGATAAAATGCATTGCATATATATGACATCAAGTCTAATTGATGTCAATGTGGTTCAGTTTCCAATTTTTAAGAAATCTTATGCTATTCAACTTTTTTTTTTCTTCCTACAATTAAAAAAGATTTTTCATTATTTGTCAACTTATCTTTGATATCTTTTTATTATGGTAACTATAATTTTTTTGAATTATTGAGAAAATGTCGGGAGAGCTATAAGTTTTAATTAGGCGAATAAATTTTATTAAAAAAAGTCTAGGTACAAATGTAATACTTCCTCTATTTTATATTAATGGAAATTTTTGGGGTTTTTTTCATTGTTCAAAATTCAACATGGATGTTTGAAATTTTTTTCATGTTTGCCCTTTCCTTTAATGTAGTTTGATACTCCTTCCATTTCAAAATAATTGAATTGCTGAGACATTTTTAATATTTCAATTTAACTTAATTGTTCAATCTTCAAGACTACTTTTTGAATATTCTTCCATTTTTTTCCTTCATTAAGATATTCTATGTGATGAGTTCAAGAAACTTTAAGTGCCTTGAATTGTTCTAAAGATTAATTTGACAATAATTAATGAGAATAAAAATGGAAAGTAATGTCTAATTTATGTCCCAATCTTCTTTTCTTCAAGGGTGTGAAACACCCCAACAATTCAATTATTTTGAAATGGAGAGAGTATTTTCTAAGAGATAAATTGCACTATTTGCAAAATTATATTTATGATTTCATAAAGGACAATAGTGAAAAGTATGGTTTAAATTATGTCCGTAAATATTTTTCTTTATCAGTTTTGCCTCACAAATTCAGTTAATTAATGTGAAATAGAGGGAGTAGTTAATTTTTATATAAATTGTAAAAGGTAGCTTGTTTATCACATTCACGGTCATAGACTTTAATATCTTAAATCATATTTAAATAGAAAATTCAATTTAACAATAATATTATTTTAACACTAGATATTAGGAGCTCGTGCCAACACGGGTCCAATATATGTTACTTTTTTATCTCAATTTATGTGATACAGATGAAATTTGGAGAGTCAACTAATTTTTTATATGTTTTTTCAAAAATATTTTAAATTGTTAATTTGTTATGATTTATAAATTTTTTTACGTCATTTTCGAATAATATATGTTATTCCTTTTGTTCCAATTTATGTGACACATATGGAATTAGGAGAGTCCACCAAATTTCTTATATGTTCTTTGAATTATTTTCAATTGTTAATTATTGTGATTTATAGTATCGTTTACGTAACTTTCAATAATATATATCACCATCTATTCAAATTCATGTGTCACCATCGTTTCCTTTTCTTCTTTTTTTCTTGTTAATAAAATTAATTAAGATCGATTTGTAAAATTACATAAATGATGAGTTGTTTTAGCAATCATTTGATGCCTTATATATATATATAAAAAAATGTTTAGTATATTCTTAATGAGATTGTTTTAAATTTGAAAAAATGAAAGTCCACCCAACTGAGTGATAGTAATATACCTACGTGACTTGTATTTTATGTATATTGTGTTTTATTTTTAGTACGATATTATAGTATTTTATGTTAAAAATGTAACATCGCTTATGAAAATTTTTATATACACCACTAGGTACAATGTAATAAAGAATTACACGTTTCATATAAATATTTTTACACCATCCATACATAATTAAACTTTATACAGTTACACTTGTCAGCAAACTAATTGAGATTGATTATTGAAAAACCTATATCCATTCCGACTTATTCACTCTCTTTTGATTTTAACGCTTATAAATAATTTGTCTCTTAGCCATTTAGGAGTTCTTCGAAATTTGAGATTCTTTAAAACCCTTAAACATAATTCATTGAAGATAAAATACATCGCGCAAATAACAAGAGATCAAAAGGAGCAAACCAAACCATTTTTTAACATGCTCAATATGAAAAAATGGATCTTTATTTATTGAACCATATATATATGAAAAGGAAATACATAAATCATGGTTCAAGTTTGCATATGAATAACAAACATAATAAATCAGTTTTGGTGAGTCTTGTGAACCCTTTTTGTTCCATAATTTGGTGGTTGCCGTGGACAGATGCATTGATGTTTTGTCAAGTCACATACTGGAGATATCTCTATGCATTTGAGCACCGTAGCACAATCAGCATCATTAGTGCATCCTCCTTCAGAATGACCTCCTTGTCCTACCAACATTCACATCATTGAATAAGTCATTGACGTACACAAAATTTATTATAACAGATAATCAACATTTGAAACAGTAAACAAATTATTAGTTTTACTGGTGGTCGATGCATATAACTTAAATCTTATTCATAATATAAAAAAGAAACACAAATTGCTAAACTTGTCTAAGAGTAAAAATTGCTTACCAAACAACATAAGCAAAAAGGAGATCAAGAAAACCTTAAGGAATGTTGCCTTCTCCATTTTCTTTTCCAAGTTTTGTGGTAGCACAAGATATGTAATTGTAATTATTGTTTTTAATTGTGTCTTAGCACTGTATTTATAGGGAAACAAAGACATTTAGTTGATGGGGAAATAATAACTTAGATAAAGAAATTTAATGTACTTTCCATAAATTAAAGAAGTCAAATCAAATACTAAGGTGACACAATACAAGTAATCTAAAATCATTATTATGGTCAAACCATTTTTTCCCCTTCCCATTCTCATAATTAATAGCTAATTTCTTTTTTTAAAATGGAGAAATTATTATTAAAAATAATGTTAGACAATCTTTTAGTGCAGAAATTATTTTGGAAAGTGAGTTAATTAAATTTGTCTTTGCTGTTTGAGAAGTAATCTGAATTCAATATTGTTGAAATATGCAATAAAAAACAATCACATTGAATTAAATTGGGTGCATAAATTTAAAAAATGGTGAGAATTTTTCATCTCTCTTAATTCAGAATCTCGTGATTTAAATTGATGTATACCGTTGACTAAAATAATGACTTCCTCCGTTATATTTTATGCTAACATGTTTTTATTGGACATATTGTTTAATGAAAATGTCTACTTTGAATAGATGATTTTAAACATGACATAATATTTATATAATGATAAAATAGACTAAAATATGATGTTTAAGTAAATCTGTTTTCATATATATGAAGACATGTATAACACTACCTACAAAATCCAAGAATTTACAGCCACATTTTTTTTTCCCGAATTTATACCTCTAAATAGAGCGTTTAGCATTTCTTTATTAAAATAAAAATCCTCAATAAAAATAAGTATAAGAGAGGCTAGGCCTTACCTTGTCAATCCTAATGCGGTAACGAACCTCTACTAATTAACAAGCATGGAAAATAAGAGCTAGAAAAAACTATATAGGTATTCTACGATCATCACAAAATTTGTAATACACTCTATGATGATATTAATTACAAATGAGAATACTTAAGTAATGCACAAATATAAAATCCAAGAAGAAAGTTGAGTTATCAACCTAAAACTTACTTTTACAAATGCGTGAATTAAAAATGATAGATAGCCCATCTAAAGTAAACTAGAGTATTTTCCTCTTGTCTTCTTCTTCAAATCTTTCTAACAAAACTTGATAGTTCATCATTTCTTCTTGGATGTATTGGATCTTGTTGAAGCTATTGACACTGTCATATGGTTCTGCTTTGCCAGTCGCATCAGTAAGTGTCTTAGAACAAACTCTCCTTTCACTTTACCATCCCAACTGTGCTGCCTTCCATGTGTCTCTTTTTGTTTTGTTGCTTCCACTTCTTTGATGCCTAGGTGAGATATCTCCATCCCCAGCCACTTTATCAAAGAATATGTCCAACATATTTTCTTCCTCATCCTCATCAAAAGAATCATCGCCCAAATCATTAGCACAAGCCCTAATTGGACTAAATTCTTATGCTAAGGCCTCATGTTCATTCTTCTTTGCAATTGTACTTTTAGGTACGAATTTCAAAGCTTGTGGACTTAATTTTCTTTTCAAAAGAGGAGGTGAAACATGCTATTCTTCATCAACCAAATCATCCCACCTAGGAGTACTCATCTCCCTTTGTTTTTCTTTCGAGACCTCATGAGCTGAGGTGTTCGATGTGACCATGGGTGGCTTGATCGTTGAATTGGGTTTGAGCAACATGGCAGCCTCACTTTTTTGAATAATCTTAGCTACTTCAGGATTAGAGATATACAATGTAGGACTCATAACATTATCATTTTTTTGGGTCCGCATGATGCATACTCCAATTGGCGTGCTAATTGAATGTATATTATTATCACAATCTGCTCGAACCAAAGTTTTCTACTTCGTGGGATTAGAATCAACTAACTCTAATTCTTTCTCCACCCCGAGTGCTTCAAACGGATTTGTACAAACAATGTCCTTCGATTCATTAGATTGCACTACTAGATTAATAGTTAGGTGCTGCTTATTTTCAAGACGTGGAGATTTACTTCGACTTGTTGAGGAACCAATACACAAAGAAATTGATTTTTTGTGCAATTGCGTTCCAATTCCCAGTTGAATCCTCATCACAACTAGAAGTTCCAACTTGCAAATCGATAGGCTCCAAAGGTTGGTGCTGCTTATTTTCAAGACGTGGAGATTTACTTCGACTTGTTGAGGAACCAATACACATAGAAGTTGATTTTTTGTGCAATTGCGTTCCAATTCCCAGTTGAATCCTCATCACAACTAGAAGTTCCAACTTGCAAATCGATAGGCTCCAAAGGTTGCAAATCACCACGTTTCCTCCAAAATGCATAAAGAGCCACTTAATTTTTAGTTTAACCAAAAGGGACACCTCGTTGGAGAGGGAGCGAAATATGTTTGTTATTTAACAGTCGTTAACGGCGGAAAAAAATGAACATCTCGCTAACTTATGAGCTATTTTCTCTTCTTTTTTTCTTTTTTCTCGCTTACTTAGGAGCGATTTGATATCTTTTCTTCCGTTTTTTTTTTCAAAAATTGCTCCACGCTGAACGAGTTTGTAAATTTTATTTTAAAAATCTTCCCATTCGGTGCTTCAGGAGTGTTCAATGGAGCTATATTAATGCCACTTTTTAAAAGTTAATTCAAGTGATAAATACTTTTTTTTTTGGCCCGTAGAAATAATATTAGTATATTGGAAATTTCTAAATACAAAATCATGGGTAAAGGTAGGGTACAAGAAATTACATTATACATATTTTTTTGTTACAATTATTTTCTATATATATAAAAATAATAAATATTGAATCTTTTTTACTTCTTCATATATTTATATTTTGAATTTCCATGAAAATTCTGACTTAGCTTTGCAAATTTTCAAAGAAAAAGGATGAAGGAATTTTTTTTTTCTTTTTTTTTGGGGTTGTTTTGATTATGAGTTAACTCTTACTAATTGCATACATTTTTAGTAATTTATATAGTACATGAAAAGGGAAATTTTGACTGCGGCTAGTAATTTTGACATTTTTAGTAATTTATACTAGTTAACGTCAATTAAAGCACAAATATATTTCGCTCCTTCTCCAGCGAAGTGTCCTTTTTAGTTTAATTAAAAATCGAGTGACTCTTTACGTATTTTGGAGGATAAAAGTGCTCTTTTAGCTCCGTATTCACATATACTTCATGATATGTTTATATTTACAAGTAGGGGTGTAAAAATGAGTTCAATTATAGGTAATCCGCCCAGAATTTTAAAGATTGGTCTCAAGATAATTTGAATTGGGTTCAATCTCAACTCATTCAAGTCTTAACCCATTTTAATAGAATCCTCAATTGAGCCCAATTTAATCTCCAATTTCAACCCGTTTTAAGACTCTTTATTTGCATTGATGTAATGTATGTTCCTATATTGAAGGTATGAATTACTATCTATTTTATATCTTTTAGGATTTATCTATCCATTTGTAACTTCTTTTTAAAAAAATTCTTGAGTTGAAATTCAAATTGTGGTTATAAAAGTTAAATAACAATATGCTAAAATAATTGAGATTAACTCTAAAGCGGGTCAAATTGGGCGGGCCATGACCCAATCCGATTTTTAGCCTATTTGAGCCCAAAGTAAACTTGGGCGGGTCAAGAATCCAACCCAATTTCTATTTCAATCTATTTCAATATCTCCGATTTCAACTTAACCTGCGCATTTAACACCCCTATTTACAAGTTGCTAGAAATTATCTTTCTTTCATAATAAATAATATATCTTTGTGCCCATTCAAAAAGATCTACATAAAAATGGACGGAGCACAAAGGACCTACTGACCCACTGTTTCGTTTTATGTGATACATTTCATGTTAATTATTTTTTAACAAATTAACACATTTCTAAAGGGGAATAATTTAACTTAAGTTTGTTATTTTGTCCTGAAAAGCTTTTATAGCTAGAGAAATACTACATGTAGCTTTTTCTCAATCATCAGAGGAATAACTCTAGAGTGAATAATTAAAAAGTTAAAACTCCCATAAACTATCTCATTTTGGAAATTACATATTAAAACTATTGGATATTCCGATTATCATCATATATATAATTTCATTTTAGATTTAAAATTGCCCGATTGAATATGTGACAAAATATTTGGGATAACTTGCTGAGAGGTGCATAAAAAATGAAAAAAGTCTTAAAAATGAATTCACCCGGCACATCAATCCATGGTAGTTCTTGGGAAATCCAATAGTTTAGGTATGATACTCGTGAAATTGTAATAGTTTCAGAGGAAAAAATATTCGTCACACAAAAAAAATATGTGTACTGCCACTTGAAACTCTTTAAAGAGCTCTTGGAGCGTGATGTTCACATAGCATGTCATATTCCTTGATCCGAGGGTATTTTAATGAGTTTATAATAGCTCAGAAATATTATGTAAATATCCAATAATATAAATATAAAACTCGTAAAATGGTGATAGTTTACAAGTTTTGTAAACTTTTTCACTCATAAATCCACCTCATTAATTAATGGAGCTTGATGATTTTTCCCATTTAAGCAATGCAACTTTGTTCATTTCCAAATCCTCAATCAACTTGTAGCAGTAATAAGAGCTATTAGTTAGATGTTGTACTATTTTCTTCTCCTTTTCTCTTCTTTCTCGTTAATGAAATTAATTAAGATCTCGTTTGCATAATTACATAAATGATGAGTTTTTTATTAATCACTTCGTGCCTTACACGCGCGTGCGCGCGCATATATATATATATATATATATATATAGTGTTTAGTATTATTTTTAAAGGTTATTTTGAATTTCAAAAAATGAAAATCCATCCAACTAAGTGATATTAATATATGTGATTTCTCGTTTATTTATATTGTGTTCTATTTTTAATATAGCGTTATAGAATTTTATATTTTTATATCAAAATGGGACACCTATTTTTACACTATCTATACAAAATTAAACTTGTCAGCAAACTAATTGAGATTGACTATTGAAAAACCTATAGTCAATCTATGCACTCACATTTGATATTAACACACATAAATTAAATGGCTCTTAAGACCAATTAATTAGGAGTTCTTCAAAGTTCGAAATTCTTTAAAATCCTTAAACATAATTGACTCAAATAAATTAATTGAAGATAAATACATCGCGCATATAGTATCAAGTCAAAAGGAGCAAACCAAACCATTTCCCAACATGATCAATATTTTTTTTTAAAAAAAGATCTTTATTTATTGAACCATATATATATGAAAAGGAAATACATAAATCATGGTTCAATTTTGCATATGACTTATAACAAACATAATAAATCAGTTTTGGTCAGTCTTGTGAACCCCTTTTGTTCCATAATTAGCTTGTGGAAATAATGCACAGAAGCATTCATGTTTTTTCAAGTCACATTTGGGGTGTTTGTCTATGCATATGATCGCATTAACACAATCGGCATCCGTAGTGCATTTTACCGCATGGCTTCCTTGTCCTACCAACATTCACATCGTCGAATAAGTCAGTGATGTACACAAAAATTTTCATAACAGATAATCAACATTTGAAAAAGTAAACAAATTATTAATTTTTCTGATCGATGCATATAACTTAAATTTTATTCATCATATAAAAAGGACACACAAATTGCTAAACGTCTAGAGTAAAAATTGCTTACCAAACAACATAAGCAAAAATGAGATCAAGAAAACCTTAAGGAATGCTGCCTTCTCCATTTTCCTTTCCAAGTTTTGTGGTTGCACAAGATATGTAATTATAATTATTGATTTTAATTGTGTCTTTGCAATGTATTTATTTATAAGGAAAAAGAAGACATTTAGTTGATGGAGAAATAGTAATTTAGATAAAGAAATTTAATGTACTTTTCCATAAATTAAAGAAGTCAAATCAAAATTCAATATTGTTGAAATATACAATAAAAAAACAACCCTGTTGAATTAAATTGGGTGCATGAATTTAAAAAATGGGAATTTTCACATAGCCACACAAAAATAACTTAATTATACTCCATAGCTATAGTTTGCTCATTACGATTTGTATCTACATGTTATAGGGAGGAGAGTGGTGACCGAGATAGGGCAGAGAGTGGAGAGAGGTGAATTGTATATGTATATCTGTCGAATTATATATGTATATCTGTCAAAATAATTGTGTATATATAACTGGTATACATATGCATTTGTATATCTGGCGAGCGAGATTGGGAAGGGAGGAGAGAGGCAAGCGAGATTGGGAGAGGGAGGAGAGAGGAGAGCGAGAGAGGGCAGAGAGTGGAGAGAAGCGAACTGTATATGTATATTGGTTAGATAATTGTATATATGTAATTACTATGTATATGTATCAATTATTGTATTTGTATATCTACATATAATTTGAATTCGTATAAAATTGAATCGAGTTAAAACATTTGTATTGTATATCCATGTCACGCCCCAAGCCTACACCCTGAACGCTGCCAGCACTCGAGAACCATTGTTGGTCCCCAAGCGAACCCTTGGCCTGGCTGACTACTTAGCGGAAGACTTAAAAACAGAATTTTTGAACATTTAGGCTCATAATAAAAACTCAACTCAAACTGTCTGTAAAATACTCAATAATATAATTATTATAGTTTGAAAAAACATCTCAAGAAAAGTAAATAATGAAAGACTCCTCTACTCTATCTATTTATGAATCCTCTAACATTAAGATAGGTGTCGGGACAAGACCCACGACACCTCAACCAACTAATAACAGAAAAAAGAATGGGGTCCTCTGGAATGCAAGGAGGCTCACCAATGATAACTTGGAGTGCTAAGTGATCTCAACGAAGTGCATGTTGATGATCCTGAACACCTGCATCGGCATCATAAAAGATGCAGGTCGAATGACATCAGTACATGGAATGTACGAGTATGTAATATGGTTGAGTAAAACAAATAACTGAACTGAATGACTGAAAACACTCAACTGAATCAATACATGAACATGAAGTGAAAACCATTTAAGCTTTACAATAAGATATGCAATAAAAGCAATATGAAAATAACATACTTTACTTGTGGGGAGTTTCTCTAACTGACAACCATTACTATGAGCCTAGCAATGATACAACGTTTCGCCCACGTTTCAGGGGTCATCCTATACCTTGCCGGGGGCATAGGATGATATTGTGACTATGGATCCATCTAATAGGCCTTCTTAGAGGCAGTGAGGAGTCGCATGAAGAATCAATGTTATCTTATCCTACGCTGGCTACGTAGTTTTATGGGACTTCCGAGTTATAAAAGACTCTAACCCAATTCGGTGCTTGACACTACTCCCAAAATAATAAATATACTTTATGCTCAATCACCCTTTACAATGAAAGGGACTATTACTTTACGTACTTTTCACTTTGCTCAAGCACCCTTTAAAAAGAAAGGGACTATGACATTACTAAAATACTTTTCAAAAACATCAATCATACTCTTTCGTTTTCTCAACTGTGAAGTAGTACATATGAAAACATTTGATTCTCTTTTCAAGGATTCCGTTCAAAACTTACACTTTTAAAACGTATGCTCATGGACTTATCTTTCAAGCCAAAAATCAATATATGAGGAACTTTCATGCAATTTTATTTGAAAACGTCACTTTACTAAATCAATAGGGTTCATGTGATACTAAGCATGAACAACATTATAAGATTCACATGTAAAATAGGAATCAAAACCTCAACTTATTAAATAACTGAATTCAAATATCAAGAACTAAGGATAGATCAAGAACTAGGAATATATCCTTTAGATGTAACGATTTCTGACTGAATTGAGAAGTGAGGATGAACTGGTCCAACACTATGAATAGCCTTACATACCTGAAAAAATAAAGTTCTTGAAGAATCTGGAAGAAGAACTTGATTGGAAGACTTGAAACCCTAGCTTGAAGAAGAACGATCAAGAAAACCTTTCTTGAGATTCTTGAATTAGTTTCTTGAAAATTATATGACCAAGAATTATGATTTTCATTAATGATTCATAATTGTATGAATGAATTTGAGTTGGAAAGAATGAAATTCTTGGAGAAGAACTTACCTTGAATAATCTTGAAAAAGATTGAATGAATCTTGAAAAAGATTGGATGAATTTTGAATGGAGGTCCTATGCTTTGATTTTTCCTTAGGGTTTTGATTTAGGGTTTGAGAGAAAAGAGAATAGGGAATTTTTTTTTATTTTTTATTATTATTATTATTTTAGAATAGGAAATTAAGAGATGAAAATCTGATTGTTTTGGTACTTTTATTAGTCAAGAAATCCTTTTAGGGTTTTCTTATAGGTAAAAAGATACACTATAAGAAAAGTGTGGATTACATGGGGATTTTCCTAGGGATTGCATACGAAAATTAGTTTCCTGTGGATTTTCCTACCAAAAAAATTCGATGGTAAAACCTTCGTAGGTAATTATTTACTGCGAATTTCAAAATCCCCAAGTAATTTACCTGGGGATTTCTATTTCGCAGGCAAATTACTTGTGGATTTTCTTGCAAAAAATACTTAAAATATCCAAAAAAAGAATTGATAAAAATTAACAAAAAATGGAATTTTCTGGACAATATTAATTAGTATCTCTTAATTAATTATTTTATTCATGAACCCCATATGCTAGACACCTATTCTTGGGTACCTGCATTTAATGCCATTGTCCACCCATTATATAATTGCACTACTTAATCCTAGCCCACTACCCAATGCCCAACCCTTGTGTAGTTACTCTATTCTACCAATGTTCTAACTCATTACATTATAAATGCTAAAGATCTTGCGTCTTCTTCCACCGATGTGGTAAAAGATACCAATAACATAACACCAAATTTTGGTGTTTTCCTCCTATTTGATTATTTTTTAAAGCTAAATTTAATTAAATTAATTGAATATTTAAAATACAATTAAGAAATTCATAAATTACACAAAAAGTACTATAAAGTCATCTCATATGAATATGAGAACGAAATATATCTTAAAATTTTGAGTAAAGTTCATGTGATTTAACTCTTCAAAAAGAAAACATGACAACTATTTATATATTTAAAATAAATCATTACCACCCAACATATCATGAAAATTTTATGTTTACACTTTCTATGAGATAATATCTATAGCTAAGCATATTAAACGTAGATAAAATTTAAATTATACATACAAAGTTCTTATAAATATATAATTAAAAACATAAATATCTTTATAAGTTTAATGTGCAAGGAAGTTACAATCAATAATTGATAGTGTGCCTTATTAGGTATTTTTTTATTTCTAATTTTTATTTATTTTTAATAATTATATTTTAATATACTTAATTATATATTTCGAAATAAATATCAATTAATAACTTATTGTAGAGAAATTATATTTTTTTAATGCTTGTAAAATATAATATATCAATTGGATATACAAGTAAAAATTATCTATTTTTCATTTCATATAATTTTATCAACGAGGGGTAGTTAAACTTTTATGATAGTTATTTTTCTGTTGGATAAATAACTAGCCATATAATTTTAATTCTTTTTATCTTTCAAATAAAAAAATAAAAAATGGTATCATTGGTTTTTAGTGAGATAAAATATTAATTATATATAAGTTAAAAATTTTCATCCTAAAATTTGTGGTAATGTTCCAACACCGTATTAGATTGATAAATATTTATGATAGTTATTTTTTTGTTGGATAAATAACTAGTCATATAATTTTAATTCTTTGTATCTTTCCAATAAAAAAATGGTATCATTGGTTTTTAGTGAGATGAAATACTAATTATATATAAGTTAAAAATATTCATTCTAAAATTTGTTGTAATGTTCCAACACCGTATTAGATTGATAAATATTTATGATAGTTATTTTTTTGTTGGATAAATAACTAGCCATATAACTTTAATACTTTGTCTCTTTCAAATAAAAAAAATGAAATCATTGATTTTTAGTGAGATTAAATATTAATTATATATAAATTCAAAATATTCATCTTGAAATTTGTGGTAAAGTTCCAACACCTTATTAGATTGATATTATTGTACAATAATTTATTAAACCTAAAAGTAGAGTAAATATTTAACAATAAAATTCATTCTAATGTCATTTGTCCTTTTTTATATTATTATAATTTTTAATTTTGGTAAATATATATTTTTTAAAATATTCCTCGAGGACTCCAAATTTTCAAAAATCCTTAGATTTCAATAAAAATTTTCCAGTTAAATTATATCAAAAAAATTCAATTATGCATACTTCCATGTAAATCCTTCAAAAAATCTCAAATCCTATTCACAATAATAAAATCCCTAAGTAATTCTTCAGGTAAGAAAATTCCCAAGTAAATCCCTAAGAAATGAATCCCAACAAAATTTGTAGAACATGAATCCCCAGGTAATAGCACATGAAAAAATATTTCTAGATAAATTCCCAAGTAATTATTCCTAGCTAAATTTACAAATAAGTTTATCTAGGAGTTTTCTTTCAAGAAGATAAAAAAAATACTTTTTTTCATTACTTGCGCATTTATCTGTGAAAATGATACTTGCAAATTATTCGCCCTAAGTAATTCCCCAGGTAATATTTTTGTGAAAATGGCTCCAAATTTACCCACCAATTTTTCTGGGAAAATATTCTTCGTAGGTAAAAAAGTCTAGAATTTAGGAATTTCATATTTTTGCATGAAAATTCGTAGGAAATTTCTGTGGAAATAATCCCCAAGTAAATTTCGCAGGTAATTTACAGTTTTCTAGTAGTGACAAAAACGACTTTTTTAATATTTTCTCGTCGGCTAATTCGTCACTGCACTGTATCAGGTTACTAAAATGGTCATAACTTTTTACTTGGAATTCAGATTGTTACAAAATTGGTGGCGTTGGAAAGAAGATTCAAATACCTTTAATTTGATAGGTTATGGGTCACATAACTCTTTATATTCTGGGAGATATGGTTGTTTGGAGTTGACACAAGTAGAATCTTACCTCAAAACTTAATTAGTATGGAAACTTTCAACTCAACTTTGTGCTAGGGGATTTTTGTGACATTAATTCATGTCTAAATCTATTCTCACACTAAAGAATTGACCTTAACACCTCAGCATAATTTAAGAATTACCCGACACGACTTTATACGTAAATGAAGAATAGTTCGGGTCTTAACTTAGAAATTTTTGGGGTGTAACAATCCAATCTCTCTCTTTATACAAACACAAATTATAAATTTGTGTTTGTATAAAGCGAGAGAGAGAGAACGGCAAAAGAGAAATGGGTATGGGAAGACCCAATCTCTCTCACTTTATACAAACACAAATTATACATTTGTGTTTGTACAAATCAAGAGAGAGAGAAAGGAAAAAGAGAACTAGGCAGGGGAGGATTTGTATATGTATAATTATAAGTGTATAGAGCGGAGAGATATGAATTTGTATTAATTAGTATATCCGGTCTCCCTCGCTTTATACAAACACAAGCACAAATGATACATTTGTGTTTGTATAAATTGAGAGAGAGATTAACTGAAGAGAAGCGAGAGAGACTGTGCAGGGAGAGAAGAGAGGCGAGGGAGAGTTAATTGAAAAAAAGGAGAGTGGCGAGCGAGATTCCAGAGAGAGGGGGGCGAGGCGAGAGAGTGAGGAAGAGAGGAAAGAGGCGAGAGAGAATGAAATTATAGCTAAAAGTAAATTTCGAATTATAATTAATGCAAACTATAGCTATGTTAGCTAATTAACTAGTATATGGTTGCTTAACCGCGTAATTTTTCATTTAAAAAATGGTGAGAATTCTTTATCTCTCTTAATTCAGAAATTCATGATTTAAATTGATGACATATCATTGATTAAAATAATGACTTCCTCCGTATTATTTTATGCTAACATGTTTTTATTGGACATATTGTTTAAAGAAAATGCCCTCTTCGAATATATAATTTTAAACATGATCTATGCACTCACATTTGATTTTAACACACATAAATGAAATGCCTCTTAAGACCAATTAATTAGGAGTTCTTCAAAGTTCGAAATTCTTTAAAATCCTTAAACATAATTGACTCAAATAAATTAATTGAAGATAAATACATCGCGCATATAATATCAAGTCAAAAGGAGCAAACCAAACCATTTCCCAACATGATCAATATTTTTTTTAAAAAAAGATCTTTATTTATTGAACCATATATATATGAAAAGGAAATACATAAATCATGGTTCAATTTTGCATATGACTTATAACAAACATAATAAATCAGTTTTGGTCAGTCTTGTGAACCCCTTTTGTTCCATAATTAGCTTGTGGAAATAATGCACAGAAGCATTCATGTTTTTTCAAGTCACATTTGGGGTGTTTGTCTATGCATATGATCGCATTAACACAATCGGCATCCGTAGTGCATTTTACCGCATGGCTTCCTTGTCCTACCAACATTCACATCGTCGAATAAGTCAGTGATGTACACAAAAATTTTCATAACAGATAATCAACATTTGAAAAAGTAAACAAATTATTAATTTTTCTGATCGATGCATATAACTTAAATCTTATTCATAATATAAAAAGGACACACAAATTGCTAAACTTGTCTAGAGTAAAAATTGCTTACCCAACAACATAAGCAAAAAGGAGATCAAGAAAATCTTAAGGAATATTGCCTTCTCCATTTTCTTTTCCAAGTTTTGTGGTAGCACAAGATATGTAATTATAATTATTGATTTTAATTGTGTCTTTGGAATGTATTTATAGGGAAAAAAAGACATTTAGTTGATGGGTAAATAATAATTTAGATAAAGAAATTTAATGTACTTTTCCATAAATTAAAGAAGTCAAATCAAAATTCAATATTGTTGAAATATACAATAAAAAAACAACCCTGTTGAATTAAATTGGGTGATGAATTTAAAAAAGAGGAATTTTCTCATATAGCCACTCAAAAATAATTTAATTATGCTCCATAGCTATATTTTGCTAATTACGATTTGTAGCTACATGTGATAGGGAGGAGCGTGGCGAGTGAGAGAGGGCAGAGAGTGGAGAGAGGAGAATTGTATATGTATATCTGTCAAATTATATATGTATATCTGTCAAAATAATTGTATATATATAACTGGTATACATATGTATTTGTATATCTGGCGAGCGAGATTGGGAGAGGGAGGAGAGAGGTGAGCGAGAGAGGGCAGAGAATGGAGATAGGTGAATTGTATATGTATATCGGTTAGATAATTGTATATATGTAACTCCTATGTATATGTATCAATTATTATATTTGTATGTCTATATATAATTTGAATTCGTACACAATTGAATCGAGTTAAAACATTTGTATTGTATATCCAATCTCTCTCGCGTTATACAAATTTGTCACCTTATTCAACTGGTAAAAAGCGAAAGTGACGCATCACCTTTTGAACTTATGTTTGTGATACTAGTATCGGTAACTTTTCTTTAGAATCTATTCCAGTAGTAAAAGAGTTATTAGAAGTGTTTTACCTGATCCTTATATCGAATTTAGTATTGGCTTAGAGTAAGACACCCAACCTATTTTTATCCCTTCATATTGCAATGCTTCAGTGGAATTGAAAGATCACTAACAAGACTTGTTGAGTAAGAGATTTATTAGATCAAATATATCTTCATGGGTTGTTTCTATTGTACTTGGATTCCTTTGTTATTATCTTTATCGATGATATACTGATATACTCCCGTAGTAGGGTGGATCACAAACATCATTTGAGTATTGTTCTTTAAAATATAAAGAAGATTAAGCTTTATGTAAAATTTTAAAGTGTGAGTTTTGATTAGTTCGGTGGTATTTAGTTTTCCACATTTATTTTAAAAGACTTAGTATTTTAGATATTTGATTGCTACTTACCTTTTTATGTTTAAGTCAAATTGATTAAATTATTGGGTTGGCTTACCTATTGGTTGGGTACATATGTGCCATCACGACTTGTGATTTTGGGTCGTGACATTATACAAACACAAATTATACGATTGTGTTTGTATAAAGCGAGAGAGAGAGAAATGCAAAAGAGAACTGGGCATGGAAAGATCCAATCTCTCTCGCTTTATACAAACACAAATTATACATTTGTATTTGTATAAAGCAAGAGATAAGCAAGACATATAGAAAGGCAAAAGAGAAATAGGCAGGGGAAGATTTGCATATGTATAATTATAAGTGTATAGGGCGGAGAGATATGTATTTGTATTAGTATATCCAATCTCTCTCGTTTTATACAAACACAAACACAAATTATACATTTGTGTTTGTATAAAGTGAGAGAGAGATCGGCTGAAGAGAAGCGAGAGAGACTGGGCAGGGAGAGGAGAGAGGCAAGGGAGAGATGACTGAAAAGAAGAGAGTGGCAAGCGAGATTCCAGAGAAAGGGGGGAGAGGCGAGAGAGAGAGGAAGAGAGGAGAGAGGCAAGAGAGAGAATGAAATTATAGCTAGAAGTAAGTTTCAAATTGTAATTAATGCAAACTATAGCTATGTTGGCTAATTAACTAGTATATATTTGTTTAACCGCGTAATTTTCCCTTTAAAAAATGGTGAGAATTCTTTATCTCTCTTAATTGAGAAATTCATGATTTAAATTGATGTCATATCATTGATTATAATAATGACTTCCTCCGTTTTATTTTATGCTAACATGTTTTTATTGGACATATTGTTTAAAGAAAATGTCCACTTTGAATATATAATTTTAAACATGAAATAATATTTGCATAATGATAAAATCATGTCATTAAGATTAAAATATGATGTTTAAGTAAATTCGTTTTCAAATATATGAAGACATGTATAACACTAGCTACAAGATCCAAAAAAATTTAAATTCTTCCCATTCAGTGCTTCAGGAGTGTTCAACGGAGCTATATAATTAATGCCACTTTTTAAAAGTTAATTTAAGCGATAAACACTTTTTTTGCCAGTAGAAATAATATTAGTAAATTGGAAATTTCTAAATACACAATCATGGGTAAAGGTAGGGTATAAGAAATTACATTATATATTTTTTAGTTACAATTATTTTATATATATAAAAAAACAATAAATATTGAATCTTTTTTACTTCTTCATATATTTATACATTTATATTTTGAATTTCCATGAAAATTCTAGCTTAGCTTTCCAAATTTTCAAAGAAAAAGGATGAAGGAATTTTCTTTTTTCTTTGGTTTGTTTTTATTATGAGTTAACTCTTACCAATGGCTAGAGCAGTCAAAATGGGCTTAGCCCATGGGGCCGGCCCAACCCAATCCATTATTGGGGTAGGGTTGGGATAAAAAGCTTCAAACCCATTTAGAACTAAGGCTTATAAGCCCAACCCATATAAGTCCTTGGCCCTCGAGGCTTGATCGGAGCTGTGCTAGGGTCGGCCCATGGGCCAATACTATTTATTTAAGAGTAACTTACATAAATATCACTAGTTTAGGAGCAAATTACTTAGATGCACTCTATAGTGTAATATTACGAATCTTACTAGATTTTGTTGCGCCCAAATACATGTATCTCTGGGTACATGAACTCAAAATTAGGTGTTATTTGTTCTAGATACACTCTATCCAAGTGGATTCACATGCATCTAAGATAGACAAATTTCGCTCGCTCGCCTCCCGCTCATCTCTCTAGTATCTCTCTTATCTCGCTCACGTATCTGGTATCCCAAATGCATACTAAACACACCATATACATGTACCTGATGTGATTCACATTGTATCTGGGATACATAGACAAATCTCACTCGCCTCCCTTTTGTTCTTTCTCATCTCTCTTCCTATTTAAATGTATCTGGTAGCAAAAAAACATGTATCTAGGTGTAACTGACTTGAAATCTGATATGAAATTGTTAATTTGTGAGATAAAATGTAATTATTTCAAACTATAGAGGGAATTAGAAAATATTGTTGGAATGTTTGTGTATTTAAGTAGTTTTTCCTTTATTTAGTTTGAATTAAAATAACTAAAGTTTTAAGGCGTAATTGTATTTTAATTTACAAGTTTATTTTTTCAAATTTCCTCTATTTATTTATTCGTCAAAAAAGTTTGTTCTTTTTTTCTTTAACATTTTTTGCTAGAATTATTGAAACAACGTCATTGTTTGCCATATTTGATTTAAAAAACTTCTCATTTTCTTGATATTATAGAATTTTAAATTTGAAAAGACAAAAAAAAAAGAACGAAGGGCTAGCCCGCCCCAGCCCACGGCCCTTCTAGGATTGGGTTGGGTTGACCATTTCGATGCCGTTCCATATGAAGAGCCGGCCCACCCTAGCCCATCAAATTCCTTGGCCCGCGAGGCTTGGGCCGGCCCCTTTCGACAACTCTACCAATGGCATACATTTTTAGTAATTCATATTAGTACATGAAAAGAGAAATTTTGACGGCGGTTAGTAATTTTGATATTTTTAGTAATTCATACTAGTCAACATCAGTTAAATCACAAACATATTTCGCTTTCTCTCTCTCTCTTTAGCGAAGTGTCCTTTTTAGTTTAATTAAAAATTGAGTGACTCTTTATGCATTTTGAAGGATAAAAGTGTTCTTTTGACTCCGAACTCACATATATTTCATGGCATGTTTATATTTACAAGTTGCAAGAAATTATCTTTCTTTCTTAATAAATAATATATATTTGTGCCCATTCAAAAAGATCTACATAAAAATGGACGGAGCCACAAAGGACTCACTAATCCACTGTTTCATTTTATGTGATATCATTTCATATTAATTATTTTTTAAAAATTAACACATTTCTAAAATGGAATAGTTTTACTTAAGCTTGCTATTTTGTCCTTAATGAAAAGCTTTTATATCTAGAGAAATACTATATGTAGCTTTTTCTCAATCACAAGAGGAATAACTCCAGAGTGAATAATTAAAAAGTCAAAACTCCCATTTTGGAAATTACATATTAAAACTATTGGATATTCCGATTATCATCATATATATGATTTCATTTTAGATTTAAAATTGCTCGATTGAATATGTGACAAAAATATTTGGAATAACTTACCGAGAGGTGCATGGAAATGAAAAACGTCTTGAAAATGAATTCACCGGGCACATCAATTCATGGTAGTTTTTGGGAAATCCAATAGTTTAGGTATGATACTCGCAAAATTGTAATAGTTTCGGAGAAAAAACTATTCGTCACTCAAAAAAAAATATGTGTACCCCCACTTGCAACTCTTTAAAGAGCTTTTGGAGCGTGATGTTCACATAGCATGTCATATTCCTTGATCCGGGGGTATTTTAATGAGTTTATAAGCTCAGAAATATTCAGTAAAAAAAAAATTAAATATAAAACTCATAAAATGGTGATAGTTTAAATTTTTTCTAACTTTTTCACTCATAAATCCACCTCATTAATTAATGGTAGTTGATGGGTTTTCCCAATTAAGCAATGCAATTTTGTTCACTTCCAACTCCTCAATGAACTTGTAGCAGTAATAAGAGCTACTAGTTACTTCTTGTACTATTTTCTTCTCCTTTTCTCTTCTTTTTTTGTCAATGAAATTAATTAAGATCTCACTTGCAGAATTACATAAATAATGAGTTTTTTTAGTAATTATTTGGTGCCCTATATATATATACCAAAAAAGTGTTTAGTATTATTTTTAATAAGGTTATTTTGAATTTTAAAAAATGAAAATTCATCTAACTCAGTGATAGTAATATACGTGACGTGTAATTTATATATATATTGTGTTCTATTTTTAATATAACATTATAGTATTTTATATTAAAATGTGACACCTAATTTTACGCTATCTATACAAAATTAAACTTGTCAACAAACTAGTTGAAATTGACTATTTGAGAAACCTATATATATATTTGCAGATCTATGCACTCACATTTGATTTTAACACACATAAATGTCAAATGATATGTCTCTTAAGACCTATTAATTAGGGGTTCTTCAAAGTTTGAAATTCTTTAAAATACTTAAATATTATTGGCTCGAAGAAATTAATTGAAGATAAATACATTGCGCAAATAACAAGAGATCAAAAGGAGCAAACCGAACCATTTTTCAACATGATCAATATGAAAAAAGGGATCTTTATTTATTGAACCATATATATATATATATATATATATATATATATATATATATAGGAAATACATAAATCATGGTTCAAGATGCATTGATGTTTTGTCAAGTCACATTTGGGAGATGTCTCTATGTATCTGAGTGCGCAGCATGACCTCCTTGTCCTACCAACATTCACATCATTGAATAAGTTAGTGACGTATACAAAATTTATCATAACAGATAATCAACATTTGAAAAAGTAAACAAATTATTAATTTTAGTGGTGGTCGATGCATATAACTTAAATCTTATTCATAATATAAAAAAGAAACACAAATTGATAAACTTGTCTAAGAGTAAAAATTGCTTGCCAAACACAAATTGATATTTTCTATGAGATAAATTGCACTGTTTGCAAAATTATATTTATGATTTCACAAAGGACAATAGTGGAAAGTATGGTTTAAATTATGTCCTTGAATGTTTTTCTTAATAAATATGCAGTGATTCAGTTAATACGAAATAGAGGGAATAGTTAATTTTTATATAAATTTTAAAAAGTAGCTTGTTTATCACATTCACGGTCATAGACTTTAATTTCTTAAATAATATTTAAATAGAAAATTCAATTTAACATGAATATTATTTTAACATATTCATTCTTAGGTGACAACTAAAATTATCATGTTCTTGACTTAATAATGTAAATACTAAATAGCATTTTTATGGTATCTTGTTTAATCACATTCACGATTATAGAGTTTCTTAAATTATATTTTTGATTTAATATAAAATAATCGGTTCAACTCAGGCTCGGTTAAAATGTAGAAAAGCACTATTGAGCTAGGTTAGGCTCGGCTCGATACTCAGGCCTAATTGTAGCTCATTTGATTGAGTACGAAACAATGCACCTACGAGATACTTCGTACAAATTCGAATTATGGACCTCTAGCAAGTTATCAAAACTCTTAATTTGTGGAATGATGATGCATGTCCCTATTAGTTGTTGTACTATTTTTGTTTTCTTTTCTTTTTTTCTTGTCGATCGATGAAATTAATCAAGATCGGTTTGCAGAATTACATAAATGGTGAGTTTTTTTAGTAATCATTTGATGCCTTATATATATCAAAAAAATGTTTAGGATTATTTTTAATGAGATTATTTTAAATTTGAAAAAATGAAAATCCATCCAACTGAGTGATAGTAATATACGTATATGATTTGTATTTTATATTAAAATGTAACATCATTTACGAAAATTTTTATGTACACCACTAGGTACAATATAATAAAGAATTACACGTTTCGTATAAATATATATTTTTACACTATCCATACATAATTAAACTTACAATTAAACTTTTGAGTAAACTAGTTGAGATTGACTATTGAAAAACCTATATCAATTCCGACTTATTCACTCTCTTTTAATTTTAACACTTATAAATAATCTGTCACTTAAGACCATTTAGGATTCTTTAAAACCCTTAAACATAATTCATTGAAGATAAAATATATCGCACAAATAACAAAAAGTCTAAAGGAGCACACACACATATATATATATATATATATATGAAAAGGAAATAAATAAATCATGGTTCAATTTTGCATATGAATAACAAACATTGTAAATCAGTTTTGGCTAGGTCTTGTGAACCCTTTTTTTCCCATAATTTGGTGGAAGTGGACAGAAGCATTGATGGTTTGTCGAGTCACATTTGGGATGTGTGTCTATGCATCTCATCACCTTAGCACAATCAGTATCATTAGTGCATCCTGTTAGGGTTTTGCCCTGATTTTCTTACCTTATTTTAAGTTTATTTTTTTCTTAAAGAAAAGTCAAAGTATTACCATAAATACTTGAACTTTTTCTGAAAGGAAAATATATTTCTCTTCAATATTTGGTTATTCTTTTCTTAGAGAAAAAGTCTGGAATCCTATAAATTGAATACCCCTCTTCTCATATCAAGAACACAATAGCATCCACAATGTAGTCGTTTAGAGACTTTTGTTTATGGGGAGATTTTCTCCCAATATGTTTATGTTTTTCAATATTAGTTTTTAATATGTAGGCTGTTTGACCAAATCACAATAACAATATGTTTTTAGTATGTTTTTCTTTGTCATCTAAGTTATCAATTATATAATTTGCAATTATAAGCTTCCGCATGACACCCTAATCACTTTCGAACCCAACACATCCTTCTGCAGCATGACTTCCTTGTCCTACTAACATTCACATCGTTGAATAAGTCAGTGATGTACACAATTTTTCATAACAGATAATCAACATTTGAAAAAATAAACATATATATAACTTAACTCTTATTCGTAATATAAATAGGACACACAAATTGCTAAACTTTCTAGAGTAAAAGTTGCTTACCAAACAATATATGCAAAAAGGAGATCAAGAAAACCTTAAGGAATGTTGCTTTCTCCATTTTCTTTTTCAAGTTTTGTGGTAGCACAAGATATGTAATTGTAATTATTGATTTTAATTCATGTGTCTTAGCAATGTATTTATAGGGAAACAAAGACATTTAGTTGATGGAGAAATAATAATTGAGATAAAGAAATTTAATGTACTTTGCATAAATTAAAGAAGTCAAATCAAATACTAAGGTGACACAATACAAGTAATCTAAATTCATTATTATGGTCAAACAATTTTTTCCCCTTTCCATTCTCATAATCAATAGCTAATTTTTTTTAAAAAAAATGGAGAAATTGAATTATTCTGGAAAGTGAGTTAATTTGCCTTTGTTGTTTGAGAAGTAATCTAAATATCTTTAATTGAATATATCTTTGCAACTTAACTGTTGATTTTAGCAATAAAATAGTGTAGCTAAGTAAAGAAATTAAATTAATCTAAGACTAAGGTAACACAATATTTTCTTGCAGGATGATCAATAGCTAATTAGAGAAAAAAGTTTAAGTTTTCTACAAGGTGTGTTTGGTTCGAATGAAAATACTTTTCAGAAAGTATTTTCCAATTTTCTCATGGTTGACTTAAATGTTTCAAAAAATGTTTTCCAAATGAACTTAATTTTTTTTCAAATTAAGGAAAATGACTTTCCTACAAGAGTAAAGAAAACACTTTTCAAAACTCTCTTTCAACTTTATGACCTGACTCCCGACCCCCACTTAGGAGCCAACATCTTACCCCGACTCGGACTATACTCCCGACCCTGACCTTACGAAATAGTATTATCAACTTCTACACCAAATACATCAAACATTATACCATAGTTTATACACCATTATTCAACATCTTTTTACCTCGAAATAGTATACGAATAAATCTGTCCATTCTAGAGGGTCATACATGAAAATTTTATACATGAAATAGTCCAGCATTTCATTAATTATTTACCAACACATTGTTAGTAAATCTTGGATACCAACTACACCAAATCATTTACACCATATAATATATCAATAAAACATAAAATTATACCAAACAAATAAATACAAATGTTGATGTGTGTACACAACTACGACACACCATTATCAACACATTCATATCATGGTAATTAGGATGGTTTATTATACATAAGTTTGGTTTAAGATAGTATGAGTTCTAAATTGCTTTGTGTTTTTAGTAAACATAAAACTAAACAATACTCCAACCTATATACCAAGTACACTCAATATTATACCTTCGCCTTTTTTTACAACATTTATACGACATCCGTTGGTCGTAATTGTATACCAATAAAACTCACAAATATACGAGTTCATACACCATTTTATATATCAATACCACATAATAATTACCAACAATACAATCTTCAAACCAAATTAACCAAATTTACTATTGACTGAACCTGTTAATTTACCAAAAAAATATTTATAGAACATGACCTTCATACTCCTTTTTACCATCAATTACGTTTTCATAAAATCAGTAAAAATATATATAATCATAAATCAAAAATCGATACTAACCAATCTAAAAAACGAATAAAATCAATTGATCTCTTATTTGGTTTTTAACAACATCTTAATATTCAATGCTAATTACATCACATTTACCTGATGATGCTTCCCACCGTCCGTTGTGTTGAATAAGAATCGAAAATCTATTGGTATCCATTGAAGAAGAATGTCAGGTCGGTGGAGAGAGAGAGCAGGGAGAAAGAGCGGTATAATTCTGCTAAAAACCTTTTTCTTGATGTGAGAGAATATTTTAACCAACTTTAAATTAACATAGAAGGTAAAACTTTTGGAAAAAGTAAGGTAATTGGAGAAATAATGGGGATTTGATGTGAGAGAAAATTAAAACAATAAAATTAAACATTAAAACTAAACGTGGAAGGAAAAATAATTGGAGTAAAATTAGGGATATGGAGATAAACGTGCTTGTTTTATTAATTTTTTTTTTAAAAAAAAAAAAAATCTAAAAACGTATTATTGAAAAAAAACTATTGCTATATTAGTGTAAAACAAAACTATTGCTATATTGGTGTAATTAATATACTTAGGTGGTATATTTAAGTTTTTCCCCCAAAATAATTTGGTGTTTTATTTTTTTTGGGCCCTCTATATTTTCCTAAAGATATATTATTTATTGTTTAAGAAATTCATGTATTCTTAAATTTGAAAACAAATTTTTAGATAGAAAATATAATATATATTTTTTATCTTATTTAATATAGGGACCATTGTAATAATTTAGAAATAAAATAGTTTTTAGGTAATTCTAGTATCCTATCTTATGTGGTCACCTATTTTAATTTATTGCCTCATTTATTTTCCGACGATTGACATGAACCCAAATTATTATTTTTATTTTTACCTTTTTCATTCCTCTTTCACTATCTTTATTCTCTTATTATTTATTATTCTGAAGTCTCGCAAATGGGTCAAACTTTCTACGATATGCAAAATCTATTTTTTTTTTACGAAAAGAATAATTTTTCTTATTTTGGTGTTTTTTTCGAATTTCAAGCATTTCAACAAATCAACACTATTTCGATATCATTATATCAACTTTATATTTTCATTAAGAATTTGCATTGTTTACATTCTTATTTCATAATGCTACCCTCTTCAGACCTGACTTAAGATCTCGCGATGAAGTCTGGCTTTAGGCCTCCAATCTTATTGAGTCGACCTGTTTTGATCCATGATTAGTTGTTGGACAAAAGCAACTACGAGTCCTCACGTTGCATACTGGACTCCCAAAGTTGCATATCAATTGATGATCACAGTTGGCATCGTTATTGCACAGAAGCCCTCCATTGCTTCCTTGTCCTGATTATGAATTATATTTTTTAGAGTTATCATAATTAAATTAAATAAAAAGAGATTAAAAAGAGAGTGATCATAAACATTTTTATATCTTTATGATATTGTAAGAGCTTAGTAATTGTATATCCCCAAAATATACGATGTAAACACCTATGACATATTTTTATGTAATTTTTTTTTTTTTTTTGTCGATTGAACGCACTGCGTATGTAAATGACGAATAAAAATTTTGGTAGTTTTTTCTATAGACAATAAATAGAATATAAAGAGGATAGCTAGCGAGATTTACTTACCTAACAAAATAATTAAAAAGGAAACCAAAAAAACCTTTTGGATTAATGTTGCCTTCTCCATTCTCTTCCAATTAATATTTTGGTAGCAGTATGACTGCTATTATTGATATATAAATTTAAACTTTAAAGTGTTGTTAATTTAGCAATATATACGTTTGCAGGGAAGAAAAAGCATTGACCACAATTTGTTGATGGAGAAATAATAACCACAAATTATAAGCGCATTTTCATATACTCCTCACATTATGAACTTCCTTAAACTTTTCTTTCACCATTTTTTTAATCTTAAAAATATTTAAAATAAATTAATGGAAATTTTCCTCTATAATAATAAAGTTAAACTTTACCCTCTATATATCGAGTCTATTGATAGAAAATGTTACATGTGACCCCTAGCAGGACACATGTAATTATATAGCTGATGAATTACGTCGATTTAGATGGAGGAGAATGGAATAACCCAACATACCATTTTGGGTATTTATGGCATAATTTATGTCAATATTATCATTTGCGACTTGTTGGAATGGTTTGAATTGGGATTTGAGGGGCTCAGATGGATTTCGACACCATTAGAATACTTTAGAACTTGGGCCTTGTGGCTAATGTTCTCGAAATGACGTTGAGATGACATTTGTATACGCATCTATATCTTTTTGTATTTTATATTGATTGTATTTATTACATGAATGAATATAGTTGATACAGGCTGTAATGATTTAATTACACGAAAGAATACAATTAATATTGATGCTGTTAGCCCATATGTTTGGGCTGCTTTGTTATTAGGCCCATATGTTTGGGCTGTTTTGTATTTAGGTCATTCTCTTAGTTAGGTTTTTCTATATAATCTCCTACTTCCTTTGTATTTAGATAAGCCTTCAGATTATAATGAAACTCTATTCTCTTGTTCTCAAAAGCATCTTCTATTCATAACAGATGCATAGTAGATTTGTTGCGCGAATAAATACATTGAAGCAGCAGCTAGTTGCTCGACTTTAGTCTTGGGCTGATCTCAGACTTCAATCAACCCCTTCGTACTTCGATCCAATCAATCGATCGATCAAGTGGCTAATCTCTTTTGTTTGGGCCGTAAAGCTCCTTGCAATATATCGTTAGGAGGATGGGAATACGTAACGGATTGAAAAGCACTTTTACCATAGCCACTTCTATTGATATCGAATGCAGCTTATTTGTTGGATAGGTTAGCCCCTTCTCCTTCAGGAAATACAGCAAGACTACGTTCTCATCTGAGTTCCACTTCTTCAAAGAGCTTTATTCGCTTCTTACTTAGCTTAGGAGTGGGGGAAACAATTGCCGGACAACAAAAATATTAATCTAGCTACCACGCGATACTTAAACTTGTGCATGACATTCTTGAACAGCAATATTGATAATTATAAATGATGACCAAAAAAAACATAAATCAGTCTAATAATTTGGGGTCTCAAAAATAAAATTTTTGGCGTCCCCATTTTTTTAGAAAAATGTATTTATATATTGTTAAAAGAAGTCTCATATATTATTAATTTGAAAATAATTTTTTAGGTAGAAAATATAATAATTTTTTATCTTAATTAATATGGGGATTGTTGTAATATTTTGAAGTTTCTTATTATTGAATAATTTGAAGTCTCTCAGACAATCAAACTTTCTGCAGCAAAATCTATTGTTTTTTGTTTACAAAAAGATCAAATTTGCTTTTTGGTGTCTTCTTCCAATTTCCAGTACTCCAACAAGTTAACATCATTTCAATATCATTATATATATACATATATCAACTTCAAATTCAGAGCAACACTATTTCGATATCATTATATTAACTTTTCAAATCTTTAAAACTTTTTATTATATATTTTCATTAAATTTTGCATTATTTACATTCTTATATCATAAGGCTTGCATATATCGTACCCTCTTCAGATCTCACTAAGGTTTCTTCATAAAATTTGGATTTATGCCCCCAATCTTGTCGAGCCGACCCTGTCCTGGTGGACAAAAGCAAGTACGAGTCTTGATGTTACATAATGGTTTCCCAACGTTGCATATCAATTGGTGATCACAGTCTGCATCCTCATTGCACAGAAGCCCCCCATTGCTTCCTTTTCCTAATAACACCATTAACATTATTGAATAAATTATAATAATAATAACTAAAAAAAACTAGAGTTATCATAATTAAATTAAATAAAAAGAGAATAAAATTGATTATAAGTGGAATATAGAAGAGAGTTGGATTAGTACTTAATTATACCTAGCAAAATAAGCAAAATGGACACCAAGAAAACCCTTAGGAATGTTGCCTTATCCATTCTCTTTTCCAAGTACTAATTTGGTTGCACTAAAATAATTATATGAATTTTTTGATTGATATCACTCTTTGTAACTTAATTGTTATCTTATGTATTTATAGGGGGGAAAGTTGACCAAGGTTAACAAAAATGTAGCTATTTGGTAAGTTAGTTATAACTTTTAATTTTCCTTTTTAATTTTTGGATAATTTCAAATTAAATTTTTTTATTTTGTAATTAATGAGATTTCTAAGATTGAATTAGTGAATATGTTATTATTAATTAAATGGGATTCGGCTCCTATACGTTATGTTTTCTTTTAATTTTGTCAAGTACACATTTAGATGAGAAACATGTGTCCTATTTAATTTTTAAATGTCAAACCTACCTGTGATGTCACAATAATACACCTTCGTAGTCTAACCCTTCAACCATATTAACATGCCTGAAAATCAGGTCATCGCCAGCCCTACCAACTAACCTTCTACCCTTTTCAATACTTATACCAATTCCTTGGCCCCTTTGGAACAGTAATGAAATTGGGAGAGCCCTAGCAGAACGACAAGTGTAAGGAGTGTATACAATTGATAAATTACGTTGATACAAATATATAGGAGAGAATAGAACAACCCAACACCCCATTTTGGATATTTATGGCACAATTTATGTTAATATTATCATTTGCGACTTGTTGGAATGGTTTGAATTGGGACTTGAGGGGCTCGGATGGGTTTCGACACCATTGGAATACGTTGGAGCTTGGGCCTTGTAGTTGATGCTTCAGCGGTCGAAATGATGTTGAGACAATGTTTGTATACGCATCTATATTTTCTGTATTTCGTCTTGATTGTATTTATTACAGAAATGAATATAGTTGATACAGATTGTAATCGTTTCGTTACACGAATGGATATAATTAATATTGATACATAGCATATTTTTTGCGCGAACGAATACATTGAATACAACCGCCGGACAACAAAAATATTAATCTAGCTACCACGCGATTACTTGAACTTGTGCATGGCATTCTTGAACAGAGATATTGATCATTATAAATGATGACCAAAAAACATAAATGTGTTTGTTTGTAATAAATTTTCTCAAGTATGAAAATATATTGCAATCACAAAATAAATAAGAGGAATAATTTTATTCATCATGATTGTGAGTACAAATCTGTTGATCCCTTGATTTCTCTCTCTCTTAAGATTTCTCGTAATTTGAGGGCTATAATGACGTATTTCTCGAATGTAGGAGGCTACATCTTGATCTCTTTATAAATATCCCATGAATTTATGAATTTTTTGAGATTTTTATCTTTAAAATTTCGTTGTCTACACAGTGTACTAATGATTTGGGGTCTCAATTTTTTTTTGGAGTCCCCATTTTTTTCTAAAAATATATTATATATTGTTTAAAAAATCTCATATATTAATTTGAAAATAAATTTGTAGGTAGAAAATATATTAATTTTTTTATCTTAATTAGTATGGGAATTATTGTAATATTTTTAATTCTCTTATTATTGGCCAGGTTAGTAATTAATTACAAACCTTTAAATAAAATTTTAAAATGGATAAGATATCCAATTCAAATAAAAAGAGATTTTCTTTCAAGATTATATAATGCCAATATATTTTCAAAAATTGATTTAAAATCAGGTTATTGGCAAATTCAGATTTTCAAAGAGCATTCTTATAGAACTGTATTTATTGTCCCATTTGGACAGTACGAATGAAATGTAATGCCATTTGGACTAAAAAATGCTCCGTCTGAATTTATAAGTTTATAATGCCATTTGTTCTCTGGTCATAACTTGTTGCCTGCTATGCAGTATATGTCTCCGGTTGAACCAGTTTATAAATTTGCTAGAAATCGGGCAGCATCTTTGCATACAATTTCTACTGATAGTAGTAAAAACCCAAAGGAAAGGGTCATTGAAAGAATAGAGATTGATCCACATGTTGAGAGAATAATTGACCCACGTGTTGGGAGAATAAAGATTGATCCACAGACCAATATTGTTCATGCTAACGATGATATTATGCATGTTGTGGATAAAGATATGAAGGATCTTCCTACTAATTTCGAGATGGATTTCGATCCCAATGAGATTTGATGTTTTCACACCATATTGATTTCAGTCCAGGGTCTCTGGCAAGAAAACATATTCAGAAAAAATTCTTTTCTGAAAAATGGAAATGGTTTAAAACTTGATTTTTTGAAACTTATAGTAAAGATGATTTGCACAATATTTCTGAAAATTTTTATGAAACTTATGCATTACATAATCAAATTATGTATTTTGTCCCATGGTTTATAACTATTTACCTTCCTTTATATATAATTGTTTTAGAAAGATCTTATAAAGATGGAAGTGGAAAGATTAGTAAATCTATATATCCATCACAATCATCTTTTGTTTTACCAAATAATATTGGTATTACTTTTGAGGCGTTTCAAAGATTTATTGAAAATGATGTCGCCATTACCAGTATAATTGAGATAAATAAACTTATTTCTCAAAATAATTATTTAAGCCTTTATGTTAAAGTTTTGGGAGAACATATAAGTTCTCTAGATGAAAAGCTTAATGAGCTAATGGTTTTGATAAAAAATATGAGTATCGCTAAAGAATCTAATATTGCTTCCACCTCTAAAGGTGCATTAGATCCTAATGTTGGGCTTACTCATATTCAAAGACCTCCTGAGATTCAGGATTTTAAATTTAAATCTTTAAATGATTTAGAAGAACTTCTTGATAAAAAAATTTCTAATCTAAATCAAAAGTTTGCAGGTTTAAGTCTGAAACCTATTAATCTTTCTGAAGATTTTGCTGATAAAATTGATAATACTTTTGATCATAAAAATTAGGTTTCTTCTGAGTTTAATAAGCTTAAAAGTTATTTAAAAAATAATAACAAGTATGCAAAGAAGCCTAGCATGCAAACTTAATACTATTCTCGTCCAACCCCTCAAGATGTGCTGATCGAAGAAAGGAATTGGAATCAGACTAATACGTCTTACAGTGGTTCCGAAATTTACGAATGGAATCTTGATGGTTTAACTGATAGGCAATTAACAATTCTGGTACATCGGATGTTGATGTAAGCAACTATTTGCAAGAGTGTTAAAAACACCGAGCGAACCATTTGTAAAATGATTATTGCAGGGTTCATGGGCCAACTACGAGGATGGTGAGATAATTATTTGTCTACTGAAGAGAAAGCTTCAGTTATTAACGCAGTTGAAACCGATGAAGGAATTGATAAACTTGGAATGGCTTGAGTTAAAAATAGAGAAGATGTTGTTTATACACTGATTCTTACAATTTTAGAACATTTTAATGGTAGATTTACCAATCAATATGAAAATGTTCGTACTCTACTCAATGGTCTTCGTTGCAGACATTTGGGAGAATTTAGGTGATATAAAGACAC